>OZ020619.1:5874169-6243231 GCA_963971575.1 Liopterus haemorrhoidalis | reverse complement strand
GGGTTATGTCCGGCTTAGTGGCTGTCAGTAACTTCGAGGTGAGGAAGGAGTAATTCCAATAAATTCGGCACTTGGAATTTTCCACCACCGATTCTATGTCAGAAGGGACGTACGGTATAACCGGTATTTGGTCAATACTATAGGCATGTCTAAGATGATAGTAGAGCACGCGGAGAGCAGCATTATGTCGAGACACGTAGCTCGACGCTGCAAGAGATGGACAAGCAGACAGAATGTGCATTATCGTTTCAGAATGCTGGTGGCACAACCTACAGAGTGTGGACTCCGCTATTTGGAATATGCGGGCCCTGTATGCCAAAGTATTTATAACACCTTCGGAAACAGAAGGTTTTGTGTTTGCGTGTCACGATGGTGTTATTATTATTATTATTATTATTATTATTAGTATTATTATTATTAAAGAATGGATTCTTTGGAGGATTGAAAGAAGTGTCCTTAAATTGTAGCTAACGCAAGGGAACAAATTGGAAGTGTAGTATAATTAACTCTCCTTAAGTCGAACTGATAATTGCCAACAAAAAAGTTTTAAAGACTTAAAGAGAATTCAAATTATAGAAAATAGTTCATGAACAGAAATCGAAAACACATATTTTTTAGGATATTTAACTCCCGAGAAATATATATTTTGGGCAACCATATCAAAAACAGTTCTTTTTTATCATTTAGTACTAACCAAAAAGTAAATCTTTTTCTGTCTAGACCAATTCGCGTATTTATTTAGCCGCTGGATGCTAGCGCCATCTATGTGTAATTTATTAAGTTACAAGATCACCATGGTTACATGGAAACATTTTAATTGTAATAATTGTTCAATAAATTATCCAATGTAAATAAATAAATTAAATTTTTCTTATAAAAATTACTTTTGGTTGCCCAAAAAATATAATGTGCACCTTTGCCAAGAAGATCTCTTTTGTCCTTATCTGAAATTCAGATAAAAACGAAAAGGATCTACTTTTTAGTCATAGTACATAAATAACAAGTTTTTAAAACCTTTATAATTTTAGTTATAATTGAAACTTTATCAGCAAGTATTTTTAATTTTCGATTAGCCATTTTCTTATTTCTTGCTATATTCCATAACTTATTAAGTTATTTAAGATAGCTTAATACTTTAAACAGTTAAAAACATAGCACATGTTGTGCAACTAAAATGATAAAAATTGCCATTTATAATTCGGTAATAATTCGGTAATTTGGTTTTTCATTATGCAACATCGTGTTCTCTACGCATGTTCATAAAATAAAATAAAATAAATGTAAAATTACTGAATATTGTTTAAAATGTGTTACCTTATAACTACTAAATTAGTCCAATTTGGAGGACATCTAGACTTTAAGAGAAGCATTTGTGTTTGTCATATTAAATATAACAAACGCTAGCAATACAGAAAAAAAAAATCGTCTTTCAGATGTTGATATATAGACTGTCATGGGCGCATGATTAAATTTTGTCCCGTTCACGCACACTTACGAAGTCAGATTCAAAATTAAACGCACACGCAAGAAATCATAATTAAAAATTTCACGGTCACGCACGCATGATTCACGGGCACGCGTGTTTCGTGACTCACGCGTGAATCGTGACATGCGTGTATTTTTTTACGTTAGAAGGGCCAACCCACGACCGTCCCAAAAATTCAACTTCAAATTCAACCTCGTCAACATTTAAATACGCTGGAATTATTAAAAAAAAATCAAGATTTTTTTTATGTGACTTAACTACGAACCGTAAAATATGGTTCGTAGTCACTAGACCACTGGTCAACCTGAACCACTGATGGTCCGCGGAGAAATTTTTACATTATTTGCAATTTTCATGTTTATTAAACTGTTTCATTATATTGTGATTCGTATTCGTTTCGTCGACACAGGACCGCTGCATATTTTCGCCTTATTTAGCGACGACAGTCAACAAAGCTAAATTCCATTCGTCCTCATCAAGATCTAATTTTTGGCTCTCCGTAAAAATTGAGTACCCAGTGCTGGAAGTAAAGGCCATCAATATTTTGATTCCATTTTGAACAATATTGTTCAAATTTGTTCAAAATTGTTCACAATTTGTATGAAAATTTGTTACCGTAATCAAAAACAAGTACCGCTGTCGGAAATAAAAACGGTCTCCATGATGCAGTGACATCATTGGAGTCAAGAATCGAACATATGTCCTAACTAGAGATGAGGATTTCGACTCAGTTTGCGGAACCGGATCAGTGGAGGTCGTTCAGTTTGTTGAGCCGGTTCATTGATCCGGCTCAGTGATCCGGTTAAGTAAACATGTTTCCGAGACACAGGTCGGTCGTTCGTTCGTAGGTAGAACGTCGCTTAGAGCTGGCTTTTGCTTAGAGTCGTTTCTTGCAAGTCAGTTGTCGGTCGCTCGGTCGTTCGTTCGTAGGTAGAACGTCGCTTAGCCCCGGCTCTTATCTAACATTTTTGAAACAAACAATTCACTTTATGTAGCTACTGTATTTTAAACCAGATGTGTTAAGTTTATGGCGATGTTTATTGCCCTTATAAATCGGACATCTGGGATTTGGGCAATATTTTTAATATTTTTATATAGTATGGTTGTAAGAAAATACAGACTAAGCCTATTAGTTTCAAATAAACTGCCCTACAAATTGATGATAAAATACACTTTATGATAATACATTATAAGCCTAGTTCTCGCGAAGTTTAACATGACATCGATCCAGATCCGGATCACTCCGGTCACTGCTCACAATCGCCCGACCAATCGTATCCTTGAAATTTGAAATTATACAGTGAGCCGTGAGCCGGCTCATTTCAATTTGGTGAACCGTGTCACTTCGGTCAGTGTACTGAGCCAGCTCAGTGAGCCGGTTCGTTCATGAACGACCCATCTCTAGTCCTAACCACTGTAATCTTTATGCCTTTATGACGCCTATTATATTTGGTTTGTTATATAGTTCCACAACTTCTTTGTTTGTTCGTCGTACCTCAATTTCTCCATCTTTTTTTCCATCGAAAATTTTCCTTAAAACTTCCCTTTCTCAAATTTCCATTTTATTTTGATTCGTTTTATTCAATATCTATAGTTCACATCCATACAGTACTGTAGGTCTCATTACTGTTTTGTATATTCTTACTTTAGCTGCTTTTGAACTTTTTCGGTTTATCCTTACCCTTGATAAAAATTTAATCAGAGTTCGGAGCCGATAGTTTTTCCAACTCTCGACTCCGACCGCTCCAAAAAGCTTCGTTTCCTCGACTCCCGACTCCGCCCCAACTCGCCATCCCTATTAATATGAATACCAAACATAATTTTTAGCAATGGTTCAAACCAGTAGAAATCAATTTTCACGGCATTATACAAGTTTATATTTATTTAGCTTACTGCGTGAACGCAACGTATCCGAGGGGCGCGGGGGTTATGTCAATAGGTAGCCTGGCTCTTGGGAATTCAATCGCTATGGAGCGTTTCTCGGGAGCAGACCGCGCGTTATGCGTGCGAGAGTTTTACAAAAACGGTGATTCGGCGACTGTAGCGCGTAGAAAATTCTGCAATATTCGAGGTTTTCGCCACTTAAATGATGCGCCAAGCATTCCTCTCATTCGACATTGGGTTAAAAAGTTTGAAGAGACTGGTACAACGCTGGATAAATCAAAATCCGGGCGACCTAGGTCATCAAGAACGGTAAAAAACGTGGAGAATGTTAATCAGTCTGTTCGTGACGACCCGAACCTTTCAATTCGGAAGCGCGCAAGTGCTTTAAATGTGCATAGATCATCATTACATCGCATTATGCACAAAGACCTAAAGCTGCACCCCTACAAAATTCAATTGGTGCAAGAATTAAAGCCCCAAGATGCCAGTCAGAGGCTAAATTTCGTTTTAAATTGATCTCCCGGAGAGGTGACATAAATTGTCCTCCACGCAGTCCAGATTTAACCCCTATGGACTTTTTCCTATGGGGTTATCTTAAATCTAAAGTTTACGCCAATAAACCGACTTCACTGGCGCATTTGAAAGAAAATATCCATCACGAAATGGCAGCCATCCCTGAGTCCACCTGCTGAGACGTCATAAGTAATTTTACTGTTCGATTAAATGAGTGCCGAGAACGCGAGGGTCTACATTTAGACGATATTATTTTTAAGAAATAAATCCCCAAAGAGTGTATGTTAATAATTAATAAAACTCTTTTCTATATACGGCTTACTTTTTTTTTAATCGATCCACTAAATATGAAATTTCTTTTGGGACACCTTGTACTTTGACGAACTATAAATTTGAGCAAAACATATGCTTCCAAAATTTATGCAGTGTCAACGTATCAAAATCCAAACACAACATGTTTGCAAACTTGTATTATTAGTGAAATATAGTGTTCATCTCCGATGCCTGTAACATCTATAGGTATGTGCGGTGCTCTAGCACAGCAGCAACGTTCCCGATCTCTCATCTGCATTAACACCTGCAGGTACACACGGCATTTTTATACCTGCACCGCCTGGGGCCAGCGATACAGGATCTGCAGCCCGAGCCCGTGTACTCATCGCCCTCGTCCTCGCCCTCACCCTCGCCCTCGACCTCTGCTAGTACCATAGTACCCCGGTACCACCGTACCACCATACCACCATACCAGGGATGTATATGAGCTGCTGTATTAGCTATATGATTTAACATGGAGATGATGGAATACACCAGACATTTCTGCACAATATATTGATGGAATATGAGTTGTGATACGGAGCTTCTAACAGTCAACTATTTACCCGTGAGGAAATGAAGTTTATAAAACATCTGGATTGATAAAATAGTGTTTATTATACTGTAGAACAGTGGTATCTAAACTACAGACAACAGGACATATGTAACTTGGGCTTGAAGTTTTCATGAGGTGCGTTCGGCATAAAGTTTCTGTGTGCTTTGTGCTGCACGAAGATCTTTCGGCATATAATGTGCAGTGCAGTTTATGTTGCACAATCGTCACAAGTTCAGATCGTACGGCAGTCTGTGCAATAGTGTTTTTCGCGGTAAAAATACAAAGTTATTATTTATACAAAACAATATGAGTGAAAACAATCAAGATATCATTGTTTATGCATGCAGCATTTGCAAAATAAATAGTATAGGGATTTGCAGCTAAGCACCCTACCATCTGGTGAGCGTTTCATGAACTTGTGTACATCAGATAACATTTCGTTTTGTGTATTGGTTTTGTATGAAGTTTGTTTTTAAAGTTTTATTATAATCATTGAAAAATGTATAATACATATTGTTGTGTGCCTATGTGCAATTCATTGAAAAGAAGAAACCCGGAAATATCGTTTCATTTGTTTCCACTAATATCAGACACCGTACGGTTCGAAACAAAATTGGGAAAGCAAGAGGTTAGGAATCGACGCGATGTTTAGATAAACAATTTAAAAATTGGGTAAAAAAAGTGAGCCCTTATATCAAAGTTTGCTCATTACATTTTAATGATAGTGACTACAAAAAATATTTTCAATTTTGTATTTATTATCGCATATCTTGAAAATTCCTGTTATTGTGTGTGGGTTTGTAATGCACAAGTTTGTAGGCATAATGCATAAATCTTTATGAACTCTCTGTTTTTTTCAGTGACTCCACACAATATTATATGCCCAGCATTGTAGATTTCTACCCCTTGGTAAACAACACGGGAATTATTATTTCCCCCAATATAGTTAAAATAATCGACAATGGAAAACCGCCATAACTTAAAACCAGATCACAAAATGTAGTATTTTAGATGTTTACAAGTAATGTCACTTCACAAAATCAGAAAATCCCAAACAATTATTTATTTTTTGTCGTTTTTTGATACACTTTTCGCTATTATTTACTAGTAAATGTCAAGTGGTATCTGATTTAGAATGGTTTCAAAAAAATCCGCGTGGCGCTACGATCTTAAAATTTTTCCCCTATAGTTATGAACCTCATGATGGAACATGTAAATACACTCAAAAAGACTCAAATTTTCTGGATACAAGCGGAAATGTACTTCAAATTGATTTGTAGTCATGTTTAGAACAATACTCTCCGCATATAAACACTTTTTCCAAAATATTTTCTGGTATGGAAAATTCTTCTGAATCGTCTTCCTCATCAAATAAAATTTCTTTTATATTACTTAAAAGCACCGCAAAACCTTCATGCGCCATTTATATATTATCGTACAAAACAATTAGCAGGAGACAAACTTGATGTAATCACACACATATAATTCATTTTTTACAAAAATAAAAAAACACTAGGTTAGAATAATAGTTTGAATAACTGCACAATCTGAACAAAGCGTTCGTCTTTGACTTTTGTGCACAGAATGCACGTGGTCACGTGAAAAAAAAATTGACAGTCAGTTCCGTCTTTTCCATAAGGGCACGTGGGGCACGAGCCCAGGGCCCGGCTTGATGGGGGCTTCAAAATGCCGAGGTCGTCGTTTACACGGAAAAAAGAGGAGCTCAATTTTTAGTGCAATTTTACTATGAATTGCCGATAAAATTTCTAAATTTAAATGCAAATCCAAAAAAGATGAGTTTTATGGTCACCAATTGTAGTGGAGAGAGCTCATTTTCACGGCTAAAAAGAATAAAAAAGTGAATTACGAACGACTATGTTACAAAAACGACTTTAACGACTTTACTAATTTGTCAATCATGTGCATAGAAAGTGATATCCTTCAAAAATTAGACTTTGAGGACATAATAGAAGATTTTGCACAACAGAAATCTGGGAAGAAACCATCATCATTAACGTAAGTCCAATTCTCAAAATAGTAATCACTTCACTTATATTTGATTTGTATAAAGCTAACCATAATAACCAATTAAGTACTAAATAAAAGTACATACTGATGTTTTCATTCACATTTATTTTTTGATTTTCGAAAAGGGCTCCAAATTCTGTGTGCCCAAGGGCCTCTGCATGGCCTAATACGGCCATGTGAACAGTGATGAATATAAAGCGTTCCGCGTTCAAACTGATACGCGGCTCACCTTTTATGTTTTTACAAACGACCACTAGATGACAATATTGAAATGTGGCATTATTATATTCGTAAAATTTTACATTTGTTATTGTGAAATCAGTAGCAGCTTATAAATTGACCGAGTAGTTTGTTGACGTAGAAGTAGAAGTTTGTGAAAATATAAATATTACTCGTGAAGGTTTTCGTTGGATGATTTTTTACGATTTTAGTAAAGGCCTAACTCAACAACAATGTATAGATTCGCTTCGTTCAACTTTTAGTAATGTTGCACCATCAGAAGAGACTGTTTACTATTAATTTGCAGAATTTCGTCGTGGTCGTGCGTCCGTCAGTGATGAATCTCGTGAAGTTAAAATCTTAACAATGCAGGCTTCCACACAGCACGTCAAACAATTGATTATTTGGAAGAGAAAAACAGTTTCTTCGGTTGTAAATATAATAAAATTAACAGCTGAGGACCAAGTTTTGAACACCACACTACACTCCACACTGTAGAGTGTAGTTTATAGTGTTCAATTATTTTATTATACTATTATACGTTGTGATTCAACCTTTTGTTTTTAAAGTATCAAAGAGGAATAACATGATTTTAATGTGATTATAGAACAAATATTCCTAGACGTCCAGTATTAAGTCGGCTTCTTACACTTATTAAATACCTATAATATCCTGAAATGTGTAAAAAATCACATTTCACATCAATTTTTTATTTATTATTTAAATGAAATTTGTAAAGTTTATAGTTGGCTACTCCATAGTTTGCATTTTATTTCTGATTTCTTGCATCCTTATATATTTCTTGATTTGCCTGATTTATCATGGTGCCCAGATACTTAAAGCGTAAACACTTTACACTAAGTAACATTTACCATATCTATTAATGTCTTTCAATGATATTGTGAAGGGTGTGAAAATAACGTTTGAAAAGTAAAATGGATTTGTACAGTAACGTGATATTAGCAAATAAAACGCGGGTACTTGTAGCGTGTGAATGACCATGACTCATCGAGGAATCAGAAATTATTCTCGCCAGACAAACTTGGAAACTGGCAGTCACACTGCAGTAACCTGATCATCTAAGGATGTCTAGCATATTACGATTGAATCAAATATCATAAAAGTAATTTATTAAACTTCTTTTATAAGATTACTTAGCTCCGTACTCAGACAGTTGTCTACGGAGCAAAGAACAATGATTCAAATCCCGGACAAAGATGAACAGGTTCAAAATATCAAAAACCCTGTATTCTGTATTGTCACAAGGTGGCATATTTGAAGCCAAAATTACAAACAGAATTGTAACTATGCAACATAATAAAGACAAGTTTCCTAGCTAAAAGAGGAAGAGCTAAAGGTACAAATTGAAAAAAAAAAAAACTTAGCTGTAGGTACATTGATACGATTGGACCTACAGAGCTGAATTTAAGCATGCATTTGTAGTTGTTTGGCCTGCATATAGGAATTTAAATTTAATATTGAATAATATTTAAATAGAATATTCAGCAACTTATGCCAAATAATAAATTTTTTTAAAATGGATATGAAATGTGAATTTTCACACATTTCAGGGCTTCGCAGGTATTTATTAACTGTGTGATGATTATTTGGGATGCCAAAACAAATTTTATGTCAAAATATTTTTTTATGAATTTTAATTCGAATGCCTAATACCATTATTTAAGTTTCTAAATATGTGCAGTATTTTTTTTATATAGCAAGGTTCATTAAGATTTTGAAAATTGCGCCTATGACTTCCATTGGTTGCTTATATCATAAGTCCCGCCCTTTGATTTCGTCAAACAGAATTAAATTATAATTTCAACACTTCCCACTGGTTATAAGTTTACGCTTTTAAAAAATAAATGCAACATTTACCAAAATAAAACTAGAATTTTGACAAAATAATTTAAACAAAATAAAAATGCAAAAAAAAAAACTGAATAAATAAAAATTGACGGGATTCGAACACAGTTTCTTACAGTAGTTTCAACTCACTAAGCGTCAACGCTACCACTGTGCTATCAGGATCACTCGTTTACTATGTTAAATAGCGGATTAAATATATTACATATTTTACTTAAAAACACAAAAAATGCGTTATTTTCCGAAAACATAATCTGATCAAAAATTCCTGTTGTTCTATTCCGGTTCACACCAATGTACATTACTGAGATTTTTTTCAGATTTTTAGTTTAAACCATCTGGGCTACAGGGTGTGGGACAAAATTTTTTTTTGCACAATTTTGGCAAGAATCGCCTCAAAATAATTTATTTTGCAAAAGTAAATTTTTGATCGTTAATCCACGTACCAAGGGCTTTCATTTGATACCCTACACAGAATTGTAAAAAAATATTTTTTTTTTCGATGAGCATATATTTGTTTATATTTTTAGGGGGATATGTTTTTTAGATGTTTTAGTATTTTTCCTATGTGCGGGTCAAAGAGTTGTATAAGCATGCCAAATTTCAACTCTCTAGATTTAGCCGTTTGACTACAATTTTTACCGAACAGACAGACAGACAGACAGACAGACGACAAAATGACGGTATAAGGGTTTTTTGGTCATACCTACAAAACCCTAAAAAATAGAATATTTTTTGTTGGAAAAAAATGTTATTTGAAAATTTTGAGTGTTGTGTCAAATGAAAGCTCTTAATAAGTTAATAAGTGAAAAACGCAATAACAAAAATAGTTCTACATAATTTTTACCAAAAATGTGCCAGAAAATCATCATCATCATCATCATCCGGGACAGCCCGAGGTGAGCACAGGCTTCTCCTTCAAGATTTCGTACATATCATATTTTCAATCTATGTAAATTCAGGCGTAATATGGTCAGTATTATGGTCAGTAGTCCGTTTTATAGCGTACACTGAAAGGCACCTACAGTTTATAGCCGGTTGCGAACAGCTATACAATACCTGTAATTTGTATAAATATTTTTTTACACAAGTGTTGGGACTAATTTCAAAGTTATTAAGTAAGTGATAACTAAAGAACGACCAATCTAGGAGTTTATGTAAGGTAAACTTAAATAGATTCTTTATTTCACAAATAATTTTATTGTCTCTAGCCGTACATTTCAACCATCTTCAGTAGCTGAATAAAACTGCAAAACCTCAGTTCTATTCAGCTACTGAAGATGGCTACTTCGTAGTCGAAATGTACGTCTAGTGACAATAAAATTATTTGTGAAATTTTTTTATTTTTTTTTTTTATTTTTATTTTTTATTTTACTGTATAGGATACACAACAGAATATCCCCACGAATGGGTTATTCCAATTACAGTGTAACACAAATTATATATAAAGTGTACACATCTTATGTCTACAAAATTAATAATTTAACAATATAAATATACAATAATAATAACAATAATAGTATATTATGGAAACTGTATCAGTGACAATTCATAAATTGTAAAGAAATTTTTTTTTGAAGGAAAACAATGAAGAAGAAAATATGTCAATATCAGCAGCATGTTCATTAAGTGTCCTACAAATTCTTATCATGGGAGAATTCATTTTCGAGTTGGTAAGGCAAGCTGAAGTATGAAACAAGATGGGATTTCTAACCTGATGTTGATAAATATTGTAACTAATATAACTGAGCAACTCGAGTGCGTCAAAGTTATTATTAACAATTTTGAAACCGATCACAGCATCATTCAAAAGTCGTCTGTTAACCAAACTGGTCATATTATAGAAATCTAAGTTAAATTCATATGATTCATAATAATTTTTTTGTTTTACTCTATAATTTAGACGATTAATAAATTTTTTTTGTATCTTTTCTAAAGATCCAATGTATGTTTCATACTGAGGGTTCCAAATACAACTAGCGAATTCTAGATGACTTCTGACTAATCCATTATATAATGTGATGAAAGCGCGTGGTTCTGTAAATTCTGTAGTAACTCGAAACATAAATCCTAAGTTTCTGAGGGCTTTTTGTACAATATAGTTAATATGCTTGTTAAAGATAAGTTTAGAGTCCAGAATCACTCCAAGATCTTTCACATCAAAGACCTGTTTCAACAAATTTCCCAGTATTGAAAAGTCAAAATGAATTAAATTTTTGGATTGATTTCTACTGAAAGTAATGTAGTTACATTTTTTGAAATTTAATACCAATTTGTTTTGGTTACAGAAGATACTTAACCTATCTAAATCATCTTGAAGTTGCAAACAGTGCTCAATAGTAGTAATGCATTTATATATTTTCAAATCGTCTGCATATAAAAGAAATTTAGAATTGATAAAGCATTTATAAATATCATTAATAAAAATTGAAAACAAAAGAGGTCGAAGGTGCGAACTTTGTGGCACTCCTGAAGTTACTGAAACCCGAGACGATTTGTAATTATTTACAACCACATACTGAGTTCTGTTACTAATGTATGATTTTAACCACCGCAGCAGATCGCCACATATACCGAACTTTTCCAATTTATAAAACAGGGTAGGATGATGAACCTTATCGAACGCTTTGGAAAAGTCCGTATAAACTGCCGAAACTTGCTGCCTGCGATCCAAGCAAATATTAACATACTGCACAAATTGCAATAAATTGGTTACTACAGATCTGGATTTGAAAAATCCATGTTGCTCTTGAATAATATAATTTTTAGCATCGTAAAATAATTGTTTTGTTACACACGCTTCAAAAATCTTACCAAAAATGCTTAATAAAGACACTGGTCGATAGTTTTCTATGTGGGATTTGCTACCTGACTTGAAAATTGGTGTTATCTTTGCAAGTTTCCAGTAGTCTGGAAATGTACCGTTCATCAATGATTTATTGTATAGTAAGCATAATGGAATAACTAAAGAGTTTTTACAATTAATGATAAAAATAGTTGGTATTTTATCTGGACCACAGCTTTTATTAATGTCGAGATTAGAGATCTGTTCCAAAATTTCATCTTTTGATATATTCTTAATGTTAATGGATACGAAACAGTTGTTATCCATATTATAATTTTCACTACTATCATTATTATCATTAACATTATTTTGAATATAATCATTCATTGTTCATTGTGAAATAAAGAATCTATTTAAGTTTACCTTACATTAACTCCTAGATTGGTCGTTCTTTAGTTATCACTTACTTAATAACTTTGAAATCATAAAATATATGGAAATTGACGAATAATTAATAAAATATTCACAGAATAATCCTCATCTCGTCTGTACAAGTCCAATTTATTTATTATACTTGTCCTAACTAGTCAGTGAGAAAACAAACAGATACTCCCCAAAAATAACATTTAAAATAATTCTTATTAACAAAAAAAGTATTAAAAAACATCAAGTTAAAATCTCGTATTACGTGAACTTATTGCAAAAAGAACATGTCAAGTCAGAACAGGTTAGGTAAGTTAGCTGGTTGCTGATTTGAATCACGTGGTATAGTTGAAGTTTCGGGGAATGGCTTGTAATGGCCCATTCGGCCGACCCTTCGACCGGTGCAATACGTGCCCAAATTATACAAGAACCAGTCTTGCTTTTATAAGGAAAGTGCAACAACACCAACTTGCACTACGAGATTTTGCCACTAGATTTTATTTCATGGAATTTTTTAAAGTTATAATTGGTTGAGATTTGATTCTGATAAATGTTACGATATTTGAATTAAATGAGGGTTGGTTGTTGTTTTAAATTATTTTAAAGTATTTTAATTGATGTCATGACTTCGTGGTAAGACGGCGGACGGAGTACAAGTATGTAAATTTACTGCGAATTCAAAATATCCTATTAGATAGATAAACATTGATGGGCACATTTTAGGGTCTTGTAGGTATTTAATAAGTGTAAGAAGCCAACAGAATGCTGGATGTCTAAGACAATATTTCTTCTATAACCACATCAAAATCAATAGTTTTTTGATAATAATTTTTATTCGTTATTTGAACACCAAGGGCTTTTATTTAATTTACATAATGTGCGAAAATTTTGACACAATACAATTTAAATTAAAAACCCAGAGATTTTTTCTACATTTGCTTCTTATCTAAGTCTTCATTAAGTTAATAAAAAATTTATTGATAAATAGCTTAATTGTTTCAATTTCAGAAACGTATTCCTCACTATTAACAATGTGTTATTTTACTTAATTATTTCAGTACTATTAATAATTTATTCCTCTTTGATACCTTAAAAATAAAATCTAAAATAATTCAAACAATAGGTTGGATAATGGCGTTAATAGTAGATAGAGCTTACACACATCGAAGCTTATACATTCGATCTAGATTCTCAGATGTTCATTTTTTTTTGTTATATTCTTAATTTCAAAAGAAGACATACATTACCTTAGCCATAAATTTAAAAAATCCATAACATTATAACCATAATTTAGCCATGAATTAAAAATAGTTAATTTTGCTAAAAACAAAAAAACTGAAACATTTTCTGTAACAAGCGCAGAAACTATACATTTGCCGATTGAGAAAGATATTCTTTCGAAATCGATAAATGTACTTTCTGCGCATGTCACACATACTATTTTTTCTACGAACATCTATTTTAAAAAATTCAAAAAATATGAAATAGAAATCATTATGTATGTTAGTTTTATATACATAATAGGTGGCTTGTCGTTGCTACGATGTACATAAAAAATTAAATGACTGTCAAAATAATTATTTTAAAATACATTGGTATTTGTACGTTAAATAATAATGTATGAAGATGAAGTAAGCAGCGAGGCTGACGAGGAGATAGAGGAAGCGGCAAAGAAAATAGTGTTAGAACTCTTGCCGCAAAAGTAAAGAGAAAGGAAATAATATATATAATAGTATATTGTGTAACAGCCAACTCTTTGTTCGAAGGAGGAATTAATTTTAATACTTTAGATAATTGTCAAATAACAATTAATTACAAAAAATAAACTTAAATGTGTAGTATTATTTAATTTATATTGACCAATCGGAAAATACTTTCTGCGCTAGAGCGGAAAGTATTTTTCGTTTGGGTTGCCTTGGATACAAAACACTCCTCAGCAAACACCAATTTTCCACTTTGCTATGGCAACAGAAAACAATAGCTTTCTGATAGGTGAGTAGAAAAAAATTTTTTAGTACATTATTAGAAAGGAAAAAAAAAACTTATTCCGGTATTTTACTCGAGGTCTTTCTAAAAGAGTTTTCTTTTGATACCACACAATAATTTTAAAAAAATATATTATTTTTTTCAAAGACAAACAATCGATATTTTTCGAAAAACTAATGTGACTTAAAATTCCTGTTGAACTACTACGATTCACATTAAATTGCAATCATTAGAATGTTTTAAAATTTTTAAAATATTATACAATAGATCAATCTTTTTTTTGACAAAAAATTTAGACAATTAATTTTTTGTTAGATATTTTTAATAATTATTTTTCACATGTTGTATGTAATTTTTTGGAATGTCTGTATTTTTCCGAGTTATGAGGTTGAAAGAAATACGCATGCCAAATTTCAAATCTCCATGTCCAGTCGTTTGTCTACAATTTCGACGGTACCGACAGACAGAGCGACACATGAGTGACGATATAGCCTACGAAATCTTATTAAATCTAATTAAATAGATAACTCATTAGTATATATGATTTATTCCCATTAAGCCCATCTTCCTTTGCACTTTGGCCAGTTATGTTCCAGTGTCTTTATACCATCCCAGAAGTACGATTTCTCCAAGTAACGTTTAGTAATACATGGTGGTACAAATATTATTTTATATATTTTCCCTCGCATTACTTTTGTTAGTAGTGATATTTATTTAGAATATGTTAAAGCCGCTGAGCATCAATCTTATCTTGAACCATTCATTTTCGATTTGGCATAATTAACTCGTATCAAGTAGATCCAAGTGCAATTACAAGAGGCGCTGGCGGCAGTGTCTCGCTCCAGGATATATGGGAATTAACTCTCGTTTATCACTGAGCAATTCTAACATCACTCGTGGTTACTTACCATCAGCATCTTTCATCGTGCGTCTTACAATTACTTTACTGCAAGATTAAACCACCATTTTCCCAATGGTAATCCATGGAACACAGTGTGACATAAAAGTACGAATCCTACTAATAAGTAAGATAAAATTGGAGTATCATATAATTAAGTTTACATATCTTGTCAGAATATCCTGCCAATAACATCAACAGATTTTCCATTAACTGCGAAGACTTAAAAGATGTGGAAGAATTCTGCTACCTGGGTTGTACAATAACGAGAGATGGAAGAACTACAAGGGACGTGAACAACATAATACTTAAAGCTCAACAAGCATTCAGCTTGTTAAAAGAAGTCTGGAAATCCAATAAGATCTCTCGTAACACTAAGGCACGCATATTTAAAACCAATGTAAAATCAGTTCTGATGTATAGCTGCGAAACTTGGAAAGTCACGAGTTTTAACTTGCTTTAGTTTAATTCACTGTATTGATATCTTGACCGAAGTCAACTGCTTATTTCAAAACATTGTAAATTGTATTGGATGGTATTGATATTTATTTTTGGATTGATTGTTTTATTTTTTTGTAATGGTTAATACCCTGAACGCCGCAAGGCCTAGGGAATAAAGAATATATATATACTAAAGAAATTACCCAAAAACTCCAAGTTTTGTCTGTGCAGAATTTTTCACATTACTTGGTTAGATCATATTCTCAATACTTATCTTTGGGAATCGACAGCACAAAACCTATCAACTTGGAAATCCAAGCAAGAAAGTGGAACTAGATTGGGCATAACTTCCGGAAGGCAGTAAACGACATCTCCAGAATGGAATTAGAGTGGAACCCTCAGGGAAGCCGTCATAGAGGTCGCCCTGTATCCACATGGAGGAGAACAATACACAAAGAACTTGATGTCCACGGAACTACCCGGCGCCAGGTGAAGAGATTTGCTCTTCACAGAACCCTATGGCGGGAGTTTGTAAAGGCCCTATGCTCCAGCGAGAAGATCTAGGACACTTGTCAGAAGAGCCAAATTTGTTAACACAATTATTTATATTGATAAAACTAAATCTATGCGTATTGTACCTTCAATGAATTAATAGTATATTCTGTAACAAGGTTGGAATGAAAAAATTCGATGCGAGTGGAACATTCCGAGCACGAGCCGCAGGCGAGCGTGAGGAACCACGAGTATCGAATTTTCTCTTCCAACCGAGTCACAGACCCTACTTTCTCCACGACCACCAGAAAGAAAAAAAAATAACAAATAATCATATTAACAAACATTTTATCTTAACTAATAATTTATATTACATAACAAATTAATCAAATAATTAAACTAATTTTCTTATTTATTATATGTTTAATTTTAATTTAATTTGCCGCACATCGGCCACTATTTTAGGTTAGGATGTTATGTTGCATTTATTTAATGTAAACGTTGCATATTAATGTAACCCTACAAAAACAAAAGACAATAAGCATGGAATATTTATTCCATAACAAGTGATGGAATGAAATACACGCAAAATGCATAAGAAGATAAGTGCTTTAGAATAACATTCCAACTCTTGTGTTAGAATATTAACTTTCTGTAGTCAAAATTGGTTTTAGAATTGGTAAATTCTATAGTGGTCGTGGAGAAAATTCTTTATCAACCAACAATAGATAGAAGATGTTGAAAACTACAGCTGCCTGGGAATCATTTTGTCCAGCAATGGTAGAATAGGACGTAAAGTAGAGAATTAAAAAGACCTTAGATTATTAATAAATAGAATATTTAATTTTAACATCATGCCCGAACTTATAAATGGATGCGAACACAACCGGCTATATGGGAGGACTAACTGGTTCAAGGCACCTGGGCCTCAAGTTGATTAGGGTTCCTAAATCCGTATCGTAGGGCCCTATAAAAAGAAATTCATATTATCCATGTTTTTGTTGAGTACTGTAAATCGGACTCTTTTTATTACTCTCGGCTTTTTTGGGATAGATTATAATTACAACTGTATGATTCATAAATGGGGCATACACAACTCTCCCTCCTGTGACTGCGGCGGGCCATTGCAGACAATGTTACACATCGTCGAAAAATGTCCTCATCATGCTTTCCCAGGTGATCTTAAATCCATAGTACAACTGACCGATGGATCAATCCAATGGCTTTTAAATTTAAACATAAATATTGAAGGTTTTAGCATAATTTCTGTTTATAAGTAATCCGAATGTAAAAAATTGATGTGAAGTGTGAATTTTCACACATTGCAGGGTTTCGCAGGTATATAATAAGTGAAGGCGGCATGCTGAGTGTGTAGGACAAATTTTGCTTTGTAGTAACCACGGCAAAATGAACGATCTTTTTAAAATAATTTATCGTCTTAATCTCAGAGCTTTAAAAACAAATTTTATGTTAAAATATTTTTTTGTTAATTTTAATTCGAATACCTAATATCATTATTTAGGTTTCTAAATAAGCGCAGTATTTTTTTATATAACAAGGTTCATTAAGATTTTGAAAATTGGGCCTATGGCTTTCATTGGTTGTCTTAAATCATACGCTCCGCCCCTCTGGCTTCGTATAAATGACACAGAATGAAAATATAATTCCAATTGGTTATTAAATTTACGCTCTTGAAAATTAAATTCAAAATGTGCTAAAATATAACTAGAATTTTAACAAATTAATTTAAACATAATAAATATGAAAAAAAAAAAAACAAAAAATAAAATTGACTCCACAAGTCAGGAACGAACCTGTGTAGTGAATAACGATCCTGTGTGGTTGTCGAGCAACTGAGCCACTAGACCACCAAACGCTTATCAACTTAGTGTGTTATAAGAGTATAACATGTATGCATCGTCAACCAAAAAACACAAAAAATGCGTTATTTTCCGAAAACATAATCTGATCAAAAATTCCTGTTGTACTATTCCGGTTCACAGCATTATACATTACTTAGAATTTTTTCACATTTTTAGTTTACACCATCTGGGCTACAGGGTGTGGGACATAAATTTTTTTGCACAATTTTGGCAAAAATCGCCTCAAAATAATTTATTTTGCAAAAATTAAATTTTGATCGTTAATCCACGTACTAAGGGCTTCCATTTGATACCCTACTCAGAATTTTAAAAAAATATATTTTTTTTTCGATGAGCACATATTTGTTTATATTTTTAGGGGGATATGTTTTAGTATTTTTCCTATGTGCGGGTCAAAAAGTTGTACAAGCATGCCAATTTTCAACTCTCTAGGTTTAGCCGTTTGGCTACAATTTTTACCGAACAGACAGACAGACAGACAGACAGACAGACAGACAGACGACAAAATGACGGTATAAGGGTTTTTTGGTCATATCTACAAAACCCTAAAAAGAAGAAACATTATTTTTGGGATTGGATTTCTTTAAATTCATTAAATTAGTTTTTTTTTATCATATTTTAAAAAAAATTTATTCGTGAATAGGTACAAGGAATTTATTAGGAATTGTTGATAATTTCACTATGGCCGCAATAAAATTATTTGTTCTGCATTGCGCTTCATTTTCGATTTTGTGTCGTCAGCTCTTATGTGTTTTCTGTTAGCCCTGCACCTTTCTTTATTGTTGTGTAGCACATTTTTGGATTCCTCAGGATCCGATGGGTTTTTCAACGAATATATGCCGACACTGTATTCGATTTAATTTTTAATGTCTTAAATCGACAGATCTCGAGGTTAAATTTCATTTAAGATCAATTTCGACGTCGTATCGGTTTACAGTCCAGAGTTATACAGATCTGAAGTTAGCACAGCTTTGTGTTCTTACAGAGAATATAGAACTAGGGTATCTGTTACCGTACGACGCAAGGGTAGTTTACATAGAGATATAGGCAGTGTCTGGAACAAAATAGTTGAATGCCCGAAAAGTGAGAGCACTATTGTCTGAACAATCGTGCGACGTCAAATTGAGCGTAGCGTATAAAGACAAACAAGTTGTTAGGGTTTGAAGATTTAAAATATATGAATTAAAAATTAAATAAGAATCAGAATACCTGTATATCTTTGTAATTATAATAAATGGGATAATATTCGTATCAAATAAAATTTAAAAGATTCAGAAATATAAAAAGAAATATCTTTCTTGGGGGACCATTACCAATTTTCCCTTACATAGAAGCTGCCGTTGGAACAGACAAAAGTTTTTCTTGGACTAATATATGTATTATTTAATTAAGAAAATAAATGTTTTTGTACAATTTTTAATTTTACCCCTTTATAAAATGCCCTGCTTTTCCGTCGCTGATAACAATTCATGCATTTTATATGAACATTGTTTTTCCACTTAAACCACTTGTTATTCTTGTTATCCAGTATGCAAAACAAACTCCTAAAAACTTTCTTTTAGAAAAAAAGCTGTGCTTAATCTTAAAAAAGCCCTTCAATTTCTTCATTAAAACAATAAGTTATTAATTCATCCACACGTTGAAGTACTAAAACAACATTTCTTCATCTCATGCAGAACAAACATATGTACGATGACATTGACATATCATAGTGTTTGTATTCCCCCCGGCCGGTGGGGGGAGATTAAGAGAGGGGATTGCCCGCCAAGCGACGCCCTTGATCTAGCTGCGTCAGTAAACAAATGCAGCGACGGACGGCGGTTTCTGCGGTCTAGGTCAGTTTCCGTTTGCTAATGTACTGGGGTCACTGCTTGTGGTAATGTTAATAGAACAGTGGCGGCGTTTGGACATTAATAATTGGGGTGTATTAATTATTATAGTAAAGGAAACAAGATAAAAACT
The DNA here is from genome assembly GCA_963971575.1 of Liopterus haemorrhoidalis. Classification (NCBI taxonomy): domain Eukaryota; kingdom Metazoa; phylum Arthropoda; class Insecta; order Coleoptera; family Dytiscidae; genus Liopterus; species Liopterus haemorrhoidalis. The sequence continues at coordinate 6,223,497 of OZ020619.1, read as the reverse complement.
AGCAAAGAATGTAGCTAAATAAACTACATAAAAGAAATTACGGGATAGTATGATACTGGATATCTCGGAGACTGTTAGTTATTATTCACCTACATTTTTTTGGAACTTACAACATACCTGCTCGTAATTGCGCTCGTACAGGACAGAAGACAATACTAATGGGTGTTTTTTTTAGAGGTATAGAACTTTAAATTGCAATAAAACAACGATGGATTATTCGATTGACATGAATTTTTTTTTATTCGAAAGATAATCTTGTGGCATTACATTTTAAATATGATTTCTGGCATATGACCGCCACGGCTGGCTCGGATGTAGTCCAATCTGGACGTCCAATTTTCGATAACTTTTTCCAACATTTGTGGCCGTATATCGGCAATAACACGGCGAATGTTGTCTTCCAAATGGTCAAGCGTTTGTGGCTTATCCGCATAGACCAATGACTTTACATAGCCCCACAGAAAGTAGTCCAGCGGTGTTAAATCACAAGATCTTGGAGGCCAATTCACAGGTCCAAAACGTGAAATTAGGCGGTCACCAAACGTGTCTTTCAATAAATCGATTGTGGCACGAGCTGTGTGACATGTTGCGCCGTCTTGTTGGTATGATTTAATGTAATGCCACAAGATTATCTTTCGAATAAAAAAAAATTCATGTCAATCGAATAATCCATCGTTGTTTTATTGCAATTTAAAGTTCTATACCTCTAAAAAAAACACCCTTTACAAACAAGTAAAAATCCAGTATTAAGCTGAACAGGGTTACTTATTTGAGAACCATTTTCTAAACAATGTTTTAAGTTTTATCATTAGGCGCTAACAGGAAAAGGATGTTGCTAGAACTGACACGTGAGGACACCACATATAACTGCGCATGCGAGGAACATGGACTCCGCAAATCAACACCAGCTATCTTAAGGGCTTGACTTATTAATAGGCATCTCAAAACAAATGCTGGCAAGAAAATGGAGACGCTTGAACTGAATTGGTAAAATTTTAGTAATAATTGGTATTTTTATTTTATTTTTTATTAAAAAAAAAAAACAGGACAAAACGTCCTAATTATACTGTGGCTCACAAACATCCATGTCCAGACCGGGATTCAAACCCAACACCTTTGGCTCGTGAAACAGGAGCTCTACCTCTACGCTACCAAGTCTAATAATATTTAAGGGTTAGCAATATTTTGCCACTACATAGTCTTTTTAATTGTACACCTGTAAGCGTATTTTATTACATAATGTTGGTGGATTTATGTTCTTTAGTAAAATTATTGATGCACCTACTTTCAAAGTAAAAGCATGAGGAAATAATCCTGATGGATTAAGAAAATTCAGGAATTCAACTGGATAGTGAATGGTATCTTGTTCATCTACAACTGTGTCGACAGACATGTACATACGGGTGAGAGATTCAAAGTAATCTAAGACTACTTACCCAGTAAAAACTATCGTAACTTTCGAACTACTGAACCGATTTTATAAATTCTTTCAATTCTGATTAGTGCATAAATCGTGTTGAGGTTTGTCACTGAAGAAGTATACCTATATGTTGTCACTTATAATTTCAAGAAAATGCGTTAAATATAAACCGAAAATAAGGATTTTGTAATACCCCCGCGCACAAGTATTGTTATATCTTATATCTCTGGAACTACTGAACAGATTTTAAAAATTCTTGCAATTCTGAAGTGTTTGTATTATGTACCAAACTTGTCACTGATGTAATCTATGGTACGGTTGATAATTTCAAGAAAATGCGTTAAAAATGGAAAACATTGATTTCGTTTTACATGTGTAGACAAATTTCGATATAACTTAGGAACTATTTAACCAATTTAAATGAAATTAGCCTAAAACCTGACCATCTAAACCAATATAGAACAGGAAATGATAAAAGTTAAAGATTGGTTCACTTCAAACCGACTTTCCCTTAATAATAACAAAACCCAACAAATTATTTTTTCACTTAACCGCAATATTGATATTAATATTTAGTTCGGGGGGCCAATCAAATTTCTTGGGATTTATATCGATAGTCAACTTGGCTGGCATGATCACATTAACTATTTGTCAAAAGTTCTTAAAAGGGTTATCTATGCGTTCATCAGGTTGAAAACGTCTGTGTCTTTTGATATGCTGCGTATGTTCTATTTTGCTGCTTTTCAGTCGCGTTTAACTTACGGCATAATTCACTGGGGTTTAAGTTCGTCTGTCAACAGAATTTTCTTACTCCAAAAACGTGCTGTAAGAATTCTGAATAATGTTCCTAACAGGCACCATTGCCGAGAGCTCTTTCGGAAATGCAGCATTTTGTCCTTTTATAGTTTATTTGTTTATGCTTGTCTGGTAGACGTTAAAGAAAACCCGAACAAATTTGTAACCGTATCCTATAGACATGTTTACAATGTTCGCTCTGTTGGCAACATCAGACTACCAAGACTTAGATTGTCTAAATCTAGGAATGGTATTTTTTTGGTAGCCACTTTCTATAACTACCTACCAGTTACTTTAAAAAATTTGTCAATTAGATTATTTTATTTCCTCTCTTATTATCATATTTAATATTGTATTTTCATTTTTCAATGTTTTCAAATGCTTTTCTACTTTTATTCATTGAATTTATCATATATGTACTGACAAATGTAAACGTCGTAAGATGTCTAGCATAAAATAAATATTATTATTATTATTATTATTAATTATACTCTACTTTACACAAATTGTACATCACACAGGACACGAGAGAAACAATGGATAAAACACGGCATGAGGATGAAAGAGGACAGTACTTTAAATGATGTTAAAAAGAGGACAAGTCTGTCAATCTCGCAGAAGAATAAATATATTTGCTGCAAAAATACAAGTATTAGTTCTAAGGTCTGAAGCTCAGCAGAGCACGATGGAAGATTTCTGTGAATAAGGACAAAAAGAAACCCGATTGACAGTTATGAAAATTGCGGAATTAATCCATTTGTAAAATTCTAATAAAATTAATAATAAATAAAACAATTGCAGCGTAAAAACCACTGGAATTATTAAATTGAATCCTCTGTTTTACGGATGGTCTGTCAAACCGCAATGACCTTTTTACTGACAAGTTTGCTGTGAGAATCTCTCTTCATTTTTACCACTGCTGTGAGAACATCTTTTATTTTTTTGGCAAAAGAAATATCTTCTTATTAAAAATAATCTTGTTGCAAGAAAAATTCAAGTCAGTTATAAAAATAATAGAAATATTGCTGTGATAAATAGATTAGTCTCAATATTCAACATGCCAGCATCTTTGTTACGACACAGTATAAAGACACCAAAATTTACTAATTTTGGTGTCTTTATTGTAATTTAAAATTTACAATGTACAAGAATATTGAATAAATATGAGCTTTGATCAACAATTTTGCAGACTAGCCTCATACGATGAGTTATAATTATGATACGATTAAGTCAGTGACTTCGAAATTAAGGAGTTTTTTTTTTACCAAAATGTGACTTATTTTTCAACATAACGCCCTTTTAACTCGATGCATTTTGCCCAACCAAAATACAGCTTTTCACCCCTTGTTCTTCTTAAAGTGCCATGCCCGATGCTCTGAACTGACAAGTTCGTACTGAACATATTCGATGCTCTGAACTGACAAGTTCGTACTGAACATATTCTGAACGTAGGCTATTTCCCCGTATACAGTTGTATTGAGTGTGTTGCCTGTATATAACACAATCGTATGGGACCTACACTTTATTATCGTGGAATCCGAACCACTAATTATTTTGGGGAAATTTTACTAGGGCTTTTACCTCGGTGGTTTCCCGATGCCTTCCGAGGGAGAAACGGTCAACGAAAAATGTAAGGTGTTTTTCCGGTACCGGGGAATGAACCCTGGTCCGCTGCTCAGTAGTCCACACACTAACTAACTGAGCCACGACCGTTCTCTTTTACTCCTAAAAATTAAAAATTAAAATTACTCCCTTATTATTGACTTAACAGCAAAAATTTATATAACAAATATTGTTAACAATAAAAAGATAAATCTTTTATCTAAATGCATTTTTTTGATTGGATACATATTTGGAAAGGTATGGCGGAAAACCCCCAAAAAATAAATTTCTCCCTTATTATTGACTTAACAACAAAAACTTATATTACAAATATTGTTAAGAATAAGAAGACAAATCTTTTATCCAAATGCATATTTTGATTGGATAAATATTTGGAGAGTTATGGCAGACAAACCCCAAAAATTCAAAACATAAATTAATATCTATTTTATTATAAAACTTTTTGGTGTTTCAAGGTCTTTCGTTTTCTTTTAACCTGTAGTACCACCCATTAAAAAGAAATAAGAAGACCGTAAACACCCTGTATATTGTCACAACGGTAATTCTAGGTCTGGATTATGACACCTAGACATTGTGACGCTCAGCAGTTTAATTAAAAAACTATATGTCTGCGTCTGACATATGTTACCTGATTACGAAATGCATACGCCGCATTTTCGTAATAAGGCAATATTTGTCATGATGAATGAATATTGGAACTAGGTCAACCACTAGTACAAATGGACGTCGCACGGTATCGGGGCAGAGGAACCTAGCCAACTCCTCTACACGTACCAGTCCACAAGGTGACGACCGAGAAACCGACGCTAGATACTCGTGAGTGGGAGAAGGCTTCTCCAGGCTCCTCGACTCCCTGATGGGTAGCCCACGCCTCGGAGATAGGTCCAAGCTGATCCTGGCAAACACGGGGTGGCCCGAGGTCTTCCCCAACTCCATGGAGAGATTCATATAATTACATTGACTACAGCAAAACGTTGTAAATATGATATATAATTTAATAAATTGTATTGGTGAAACCAGGAGCCTTTCAACCAAACCACCTACGTGACAATATGATTATAATTGAAGAAGATATTCAAAACTGCTATTTAAATTTTGATAAACCTTCGTGATAAGCTTTGATAGTGCCTGCACGATCCGCAGTGACTGTGAATGGCTTTGAACGGCTGTGCGAGCATACGAACAGGGAAATAAAAATGTCTCTTTTTCTTGCTTTGTCAGCAAAATGACTTTGTAATTGTAATTGTAGCATTAGACTTAATAAAGACACTGACTATATAGTCAGAGTTGAATCCATAATGAGCTCAGGTGAAATAAGTAGACAGGTTATATGCTAAAACTCCGAGGGAGAACTTTTCTCACTTGGGGAAGAATTATTCTCATCCAGGAAAATCCTCTCGGGGTCCCCTCTGGATTCAACACTATTATAGTTTGCGTGGAGCTCGTATCCTACATTTTTGCTAAAGGTTAGTCCGTTTCTCATGTAGATGTTGGAACATCTCTAGCTCATTTTCGGTTATGAACTTAACTACGACCCTGGTTATAAAATGTAAAGTTTAGTGCATCGTCCACAAAACCCACGACCTTCAGGTATTGTACCACATGTCATTGTCATAATGATGTGTCATTTCTCTCTGAATGACAGAGAGAGGTGAGAGCGAGTGAGAGAAAGAGCGAATGACGGTGAGCGATGACGCACGTGTTATTCAACATTGTCTGGAGGACACTGCAGGACGGGAGAGGCCAGACCATGTGACATTATAACTGACCTACCATATTCCAATATTATACTTGTTTTTAACCAAAGCCTTGTGCAATCACCGGTCGCGACTCATTCAATGTATGATGTAATTTGGATTAAGTAATTAAATTCATTCGTATATAGACTTTTGTTTCAATTAAGATGAATTTTAAAAGGTTTTCTCTAATGGGTACTGTTTGCCCATATGACATGCAGGAAATGCATTAAAATCACAGAATAACTGAATATTAAACCCAGTAAAAATTATACAGAGTATAAATAAAGAATTCAACAAAATATAGTACAGAAAAAGGCTAAATGGAAAAAAGCTCTTTAAAGATAGAAGATCTGTCAGAAGAAATTTTTGGTGTAGAACAACGATGGCTATTTGCTCCAAGAGACAAAGAATCTCTTGGATTACTTGGTGAGATAGAGTTACAGCCACAGCACTATTTTGTACGGCAGCTAAGAAGGTTCGGAATGCTACGTATTGGCTATTACATATGTCCTTTCGTTCTTTTTTACCATTTATTCAATAAAATTTATATATATTGGTTCCTACAACTCCTCAAAAGGAGCAAAGGGCTTCTACAAAACATCGCCATCTTGTCCGGTTCTGGGCTAAGGTCTTAATTTCGCCCCAGGTCTCTCCCATATCTTTAATTTCTCTGTCCACTGTTCGCCTCCATGTGAGCTTGGGTCTTCCGACCTTTCGTTTTCCTTGAGGGTTCCATTGAAACACTCGTCTCGTGATGTTGTCTGTCTCTCGTCTGAGTATATGTCCCATCCACTTCCACTTTCGTAACTGTATTTCCCGTCTTATTTATGTTTACCCTGTTTTCTGCCAATGATCTTTGTTGTTGATTATGTCAGGCCAATGGATTCCCATTATCCTTCGTAAACATTTGTTGATAAAAATTTGTAGCTTACTGGTTAACGCTTCATTAACCAGCCAAGTGTCACAGGCATATAACAGGACAAACTTGACGTTGCTGTTAAATACTCGAAGTTTTGTCTTTTTGCTGATATGTGCAGATGACCAGAATGTGCTCAGCATTGTAAAGGCCAGCTTTGCTTTCTGAATTCTGGCAGCAATATCTTCGCAATTGCCTCCTTGTTCCGTGATGATGCTTCCTAGGTAGCAGAACCTGGATGAACGCTCAACAGGGACATCATGTAATTGAAGACTTCGAGTATTTGAAGTGTTGATGCGCAGTTCTTTTGTTTTGCTGACATTTATGGTGAGTCCAGCATATCGCGCGTAAAATATACATTCTAAAAAATATTATCTTATATATTCTTTATTATCAAATGTACTATCCAGTATTTTCTATCACTCTGGCCCAATATTCAGGCAATTTCATACTGCCATCTCTCCAGAAGGTTTCGTCTTTGCTCTCGAAAAATCTGCCGAGGTGAATTTTGATATCGCAGAACAAACGGATATATTGTAGTGAAGTTGCTCATTGTAACGCGTACCAGTTGAATGCGGCGGCGTATTTCAAATTCATATGTACCTGAATTATGCATAAGTGAGTTTAAACCGGGTGCGATAAAAAAAAAACATGCATGCTGTGCGCAAAATGATTGAAGAAGATCGGTATGTGACTTACCGTGAGATAGAGGCATCCTTTGGCATATCGCAGACTTCAATACATTCGATTTTGCATTAACATTTAGCTGTGAAAAAGATCTGTTCTCAATGGATTCCGCATCATTTTACCGAAGCTCAAAAAAGGCTCGTGTTAATTGGTGTAAGGGAATGCTAAAAAAATACAACCTAGGCACTGCAAAATCCGTATACAACATCATTACAGGTGACGAAACTTGGATTTATACATATGAACCAGAAACTAAACAACAATCCACTGTTTGGATCTTCCAAGATAAACCGAAACCCACAAAAGTTGTTCATTCACGAAGCACTTCCAAAAAAGTGATCATTTGTTTTTTCGGTTGTACTGGACATATCACAACAATTCCTTTAATAGATCGGGGAAAAGATAATGCTGAATGGTATACAACAATTTGTTTGCCAGAAGTCATCGAAAAAGTCAGGAAAATCAACAAAAAACGTCGCATCATTCTTCATCATGACAATGCAAGCTCTTCCACACAGCACATCAAATAATTGATTATTTAAAGGAGAAAAACATTGAATTATTGTCTCATTGTCCGTATTCACCTGATTTATCCCCTAGCGACTTTGTTTCTGTTCCCCAATGTCAAACAAAAAATGCGTGGACAGCGATTTTCATCAAGAAGCTGTTGAAGCCTTCGAAAACCATGTTTTTGAGATACCAACTTCAGAGTGGAAAAAATGTTTCGAGGATTGATTTGAACGTATGCAAAGCTGTATAAATCTTAAAGGCGAATATATTGAAGAACAATCAAACTCTTTGTTCAAAAATATATATATATATATTTATTTCTTAATTTTTGTAAAAACTTAAAAAATAACCCTCGTATCTCGGTACTTAAAGGGGGAAAGAGGAAGATCACGAGGTAGATTCAGGAGGATTGCGAAACTAATATGCGGCAACGAAGAGAGAAACGATAGATACAGGGCAAAGCCAAAGGACAAGCCCTGCAGAATGTTCAAGGAAGAAGAGGAAACCTTGGAGCATTTAGCTAATGCCGGGTTTACATTGGTAGAGTAACAGAGCTAGTAACTAGCGCAAGTAACTAGCAACTAGTCACTATCCCTGTGTAAACAGTTGACATTGTGGCTAGTAGAGTACTAGCTGCTAGTAGTTGGGCTAGGATAGCAGCTAGCTCGTCGACGTATTTACTAGCTACTATCTTTGCCACTAGTACACAAAATTGATACATATGAAATTGGCGCCAAGTGGTAACCTGTCATAACAAATAGGAAACAACACATATCAAATAAGTTATTATTTGTTTACATAAATTTTGTAACATTGATGTATTATTTGATGATTTCTTTTCAATTGAACAATACAACAACATTTTCAAACTCTTTTAAAAATATTTATTTTTATTAAAAACATTTATTTAATATACATTTATTTTTCTTATAAGGGTTTTTCGGTGGTCATACTTACAAAACCCTAAAAAACCTTAATAATTGAAAACCTAAAATGTGTGTAAATTCATTCTTCACCTTTGTTAATAATTTTATGCAAAACACAATATAGACAGGAAATTTGTTGTAAAATTTTATGGTCATATTCAAAACGGATTAAACCATAAATAGGTCTAATGCTTTAGTCTTTGCCAAAAATACATTTTAAACTTTTTTAAATTTTGGAACAAGGGCTCGGAGGTAGGGTTAACCAAAATTCCTAGAACACATGGAAATATGTGACATTTTACGAATTGTGTAATTATTCAGTCATTGCAAATATTTCGTTTGAAGTGTTCGCATCTCCAATCCAACATTTTTGGTGTGCCAAAGTTTTCACTTATTTTTTTCACTATTTTTTCTTTTTTGTATTGTGCTATTGCTGTAACACCGTCTATAAGAGTTTTGTAAACGTAAGTAATATTTATATTTGACACGTACATAATTGTTATCAATCTATTCTTAATATTATAGCCGTAGCTTAGCTAAAGACGTTATAACTAATTTTACATAATTTTTAGAGTAATATAATTTGAAATGATGTAATACAAAATACCATTTTTTAATGGCATCAAGTCGGCGACGGTGTATGTTCATATTCATAAACTATTTTTTGCAAAAAGATAATTTCACAATAAAATCACAGTGAAGATGTCAAATGTGTTTTGACACTTACTATCCAGAAAATAAGATAAGTATGTCAATTGTGTATGAACACCTACTATCCTGAAAATAAGATAGTAGAGTAAAGCGCCTAGTACTTGCGCTAGTTACTAGCTCTGTTACTCTACCAATGTAAACCCGGCATAAGAGTTGTAAGGCAGTTTGGGAGGTTATGTTATTTATTAGTTTGTAAATAAATGGTCGCCATTTTAAAATGGTTAAAATTAAAGTATGATAATTTGATATCCTTGTAAATCTGATTTAATGAACATTCAAGAAAAAAAAATTAAAGTACCGTTTCCCTATGCTAGATAAAAAGTTGAAATAATTTCCGCTGAAACCAGAAGTGATGATGAATTCTTATTATAGTCCTTAAGTGGGCCTTTTTATCTAGTTTAACTTTTCTTGTGAAGAATTTTTGGTATCTCTTAAAATAAAGGAGTTATTCGAGGTGCGGCGTTTCAAACAAACACCCTGTATACTATACTAAAAAGCATCTACTCTAGAAAAACTTGTAGAGAACTCTCACATATGATTAAATAGTTTCTAATAATTCTAAAATATGAAAAACCTTCTTCAATATCCGCTAAATAATCCCGATAACTAAAAAACTGTAATTTAACTTTATATCTTACTTAAGTAACATTGATTTAAGTCCATTACACACGTGTCCACGCTTCCTCTTTCCATAAAAAGTCCATTTAGTAACAGTTAATCTCGTTATTACATAAAAACGAACGAATCATGTAGCATAATTTTTGGAAAAAGATCAAAAAAGTTTAATATCTCAATCAAAGCAACGACCTTGCAAGATATTCAAACTCGTTCAACGAAAGAACATATAATTTACAATAAAAAATAAAACCAGAGTTGCAGAGTACAAAAGAAAATAAGTAAAAACCACAACACTTAAACCATAACGGTTTGGGTTTTTTGCTTTTTGGCTTTTTTTCGTATATTTAATTATACGTATTATCGGGTTATATACCTACTTCCTCATATAGCTGCAAGTGCTACCGATAATAACTTGACGATTAACAGGAAAAAAATTTTACTTAGCTTATGTTGAAATCGGAATTTTAATTATTGTTTAGAAAATTCTTGTTACAACTCGTGTCACTAAATTGAAAAATAAATATTGGTTGTCTAAATAACATGTCAAAACTAATTTTGATTAAAATCTGTTGAAAAAATTACTATTATTACAATATGGCCCATAAATACGAATAACTGCTTAGTTTAATTTGAGTGAATTTTGGGATAGAGAAGCCCATATGTTAGACAAGGGCCGTCATAACATTTTTCTAAGAAATATTCAAGTTAATTATGAAATGACGTCAGAGAAATTTTCTTTGTTGCCAATTATTCGTTTACAAATGTCAAAAATGTTAGGTTATATCCAACAACTTCTAAAAAGAGATTAAAACTATGTTTCCTAAGGGAGTAAGATAATATGAATTATGACACAGAGTTATAAAATTGATGTGAAGTGTGAATTTTCACACATTGCAGGGTTTCGCAGGTATATAATAAGTGAAGGCGGCATGCTGAATGTGTCGGACAAATTTTGCTTTGTAGTAATCAGGGGTGCATTCGAGTTGTACAGAGTAGAGCGAGCGCTGAGCGAACAGTTGATGGTGACGTCATGAATAGAGAACTAACGGAGCGAGCGTTCTTGTGACGTATTGTTTATAAAATCTAACCCTACAATTTTAGGCGGCGTTTTTACTGTCAGATTAATTCACGTCAGTCATGAATCAAAATTATATATGTACCTCGGTTTTTCCTTGATTTTTTTTTCAATTATGAAGAAATAAAATTAATTAAAAATTAAATAATAATTAATGAATTAATTTAATGAATTTTTTCCATTATAATTTTATGTACGGTGTATTTTAATAATTTTTTTACTGTTTACAGAACGTCACAAATACATAAAATAGCCGTACTCTGTAGTCATAGACAAATAACAATATTATTTGTCTAAGGCTATTATTTTTATTTTATTTATAATTTAATTTTAAACTTCCCCCACTTTTTTACGTCATACTCCATATGCTCGGTCTTAAAACCCCGAACACATAGAGCGCACTCTAAATGCTCGCTCGATCGCAAAACGAATGCAATTGAGTGTACTCCGAGCGTCAAATCGAACACGTTTGAGTGTACAGAACGTGCTCGGAACGCTCGGAGCGTCAAATCGAATGTACCCCAGGACAAAATGAACGATATTTTTAAAATAATTTATTGTTTGTTAAACTAAGAGCTTTAAAACAAATTTTATGTTTAAATATTTTTTTGTTAATTTGAATTTGAATTACTAATACAATTACTTAGGTTTCTAAATATGTGCAGTATTTTTTTTTTTTTTTATATATATATATAGCAAGATTCATTAACATTTTGAAAATTGCGCCTATGGCTTCCATTGGTTGTTTTAAGTCATATGCTCCGCCCCTCTGGTTTCATGATACATAGAATGAAAATATAATTTCAATAATTCGAACTGGTTATTAAATTTACGCTCTTAAAAATTAAATGCAACATTTACCAAAATATAACTAGGATTTTGAAAAAATAATTTAAACAAACTAATAAAAAAAAAAAAACAAAAAATAAAATTGTTTGCTGCATAGCAAGCGAGCAAGCTAACCATTAGACCAGGATACGCATTCTAGTATAGTGTGTTACATTAACTATAACTTCTGTACATCGTCAACCAAAAAACACAAAAAATGCGTTATTTTCCGACAACATAATCTGATTAAAAATTCCTGTTGTACTTTTCCGGTTCACACCAATGTACATTACTTAGAATTTTTTCAGATGTTTAGTTTAAACTACATATGCTACAGGGTGTGGGAGATTTGTTTTTGCACAATTTTGGCAAAAATCGCCAAATATATTTCCCAATCAAAATAATTTATTTTGCAAAAATAAAATTTTGATCGTTAACCCACGTACTAAAGGCTTTCATTTGATACCCTACTCAGAATTATAAATTTTTTTTTTTTTATATGAGCACATATTTGTTTATATTTTTAGGGGGATATGTTTTTTAGGTATTTTAGTATTTTTCCTATGTGCGGACTAAAGAGTTGTGTAAGCATGCCAAATTTCAACTCTCTAGGTTTAGCCGTTTGGCTACCATTTTTACCGAACAGACAGACATACAGACAGACAGACAGACAGGCAGGCAGGCAGACAGACAAACAGACGACAAAATGACGGTATAAGGGTTATTTGGTCATACCTAAAAAACCCTAAAAATTGATGAAGTGAGAATTTTTACACATTTCAGGGTTTTGTAAGTATTTAGTAAGTGTAAGAAGCCAACATACTAAGTTTTTTGGTGGTCATACCTACATCTCTAAAAAGGAAGATCAAAGTAATGTCCAAAAAAGGAGGCATGATTTTTGCGCTTCAACTCTTCCTTGCGCCCCTACCAAATCTGCGCCCGAGGCAGGTGCTTCGCTTGTCACACTCTAGAACCGGCCTTGTTTTTGGGGTTTTTTTTGCACAATTTTGGCAAAAATCGCCAAATATAATTCCCAATCAAAATAATTTATTTTGCAAAAATAAAATTTTGATCGTTAATCCACGTACTAAAGGCTTTCATTTGATACCCTACTCAGAATTTAAAAAAATATTTTTTTTTTAGATGATCACATATTTGTTTATATTTTTAGGGGGATATGTTTTTTAGATATTTTAGTATTTTTTCTATGTGCGGACTAAAGAGTTGTATAAGCATGCCAAATTTCAACTCTCTAGGTTTAACCTGCAAATTACAAAGAAACGACGAAACGCACTACGCTACGAGCGCTTATTTATCTACTGTGTTGCATAGTGAATTAAATATTTAACATATTTTAGTTAAAAACACAAAAAATGCGTTATTTTCCGAAAACATAATCTGATCAAAAATTCCTGTCGTACTATTCCGATTCACACCAATGTACATTTCTTAGAATTTTTTCAGATTTTTAGTTTAAACCATCTGGGCTACAGGGTGTGGGACAAAAAAAATTTTCTGCGCAATATTGGCAAATATCGCCTCAAAATAATTTATTTTGCAAAAATAAAATTTTGATCGTTAATCCACGTACTAAAGGCTTTCATTTGATACCCTACTCAGAATTTAAAAAAAATATTTTTTTTTAGATGAGTAAATATTTGTTAATATTTTTAGGGAGATATGTTTTTTAGATATTTTAGTATTTTTCCTATGTGGGGACTAAAGAGTTGTATAAGCATGCCAAATTTCAACTCTCTAGGTTTAACCGTTTGGCTACCATTTTTACCGAACAGACAGACAAGCAGACAGACGACAAAATGATGGTATAAGAGTTTTTTGGTCATGCCTACAAAACCCTAAGTTCTGGAACCATATTCTAAGCCCTAAGCCTCTATCAAGGTCTAACTGAACTGGGAATAAAGCCGCATTCAGACCTCTTTAAATTAACGAGTTATAGACTGTTCGTTGTGTTGCTCTGAGTTATGCTTTAATGCATTCTTTTAACGTTCCATGTACCGTTCACATCTGTTATAAATTAGTACGTTACGAATAGCCCTCCATCTGTGAATTTTGAAACCAACTATTTAGCTTCGTAAAATATTTTATATGTATTATCGTTCTTATAATTCTGTTGTCTTAGATTTTAACTACCTAATTACCTAAATTGATCATATTTACTGTCCGTCTTTGTAATTTTGAGTAAGATTTGTTAATGATGACATTATGTTAGGTTATGTAAAGGCATTCGATAACTATGGTGTCACTGATAGAATGCGATAGCGAATGTGTTTATATGTCTGTCGCATTAAAACATCTAACTAGCTATAAGTTTAGAAAATTATGCACAATCCACAGCAAACAGCGTATTAAATTAGGAGGTCTGAACGGTTTCACGTCTTATCATATGACAAACTTTCTGGTGACAGTGAACAATCCATAAGCTACAGTGCATAAGCTATTGATTTAAGAGCTCTGCATGCGGCTTTAGAGCTTTAAAAACAAATTTTATGTTTAAATATTTTTTTGTTAATTTTAATGCGAATAACTAATATAATTACTTAGTTTTTCTAAATATCTGCATTATTTTTTTTTTAATTTATAGCAAGATTCATTAAGATTTTGAAAATTGCGCCTATGGCTTCCATTGGTTGTTTTAAGTCATATGCTCCGCCTCTCTGGTTTCATGACACATAGAATGAAAATATAATTCCAATAATTCGAACTGGTTATTAAATTTTCGCTCTTAAAAATTAAATGCAACATTTACTAAAATATAACTAGGATTTTGAAAAAATAATTTAAACAAAATAAAAATGGAAAAAAAAACAAAAATTAAAATTGTTTGCTGCATAGCAAGCGAACAAGCTAACCATTAGACCAGGATACGCATTCTAGTATAGTGTGTTACATAACTATAACTTCTGTACATCGTCAACCAAAAAACACAAAAAATGCGTTGTTTTCCGAAAACATAATCTGATTAAAAATTCCTGTTGTACTATTCCGGTTCACACCAATGTACATTACTTAGATTTTTTTCAGATGTTTAGTTTAAACCACATATGCTACAGGGTGTGGGACATTTTTTTTGCACAATTTTGGCAAAAATCGCCAAATATAATTCCCAATCAAAATAATTTATTTTGCAAAAATAAAATTTTGATCGTTAATCCACGTACTAAGGGCTTTCATTTGATACCCTACTCAGAATTTAAAAAAATATATATTTTTTTTTATATGAGCACATATTTGTTTATATTTTTAGGGGGATATGTTTTTTAGATATTTTAGTATTTTTCCTATGTGCGGACTAAAGAGTTTTGTAAGCATGCCAAATTTCAACTCTCTAGGTTTAACCGTTTGGCTACCATTTTTACCGAACAGACAGACAGGCAGACAGACGACAAAATGATGGTATAAGAGTTTTTTGGTCATACCTACAAAACCCTAAGTTCTGGAACCATATTCTAAACCCTAAGCCTCTATCAAGGTCTAACTGAACTGGGAATAAGTTTGGTATATTACAAGTTCTCTAAAAACAAATTGTGAGCTTTTATTTGCAAGTTGGTTGCTTTACAGATTTCATGTCAATTGTACAGAGTAAAAAATGTTGTGGTTGTAAGTCGCGAATGCAGTTAATGATGGAACAGCGGTGGAAGAGACAGAGATGGAGGAGAGTTGCGGAGTGGAGTGTAGATGAAGGAAACGATTAGATGTCGGAGATCATGATGATGCAGTCCCGTCACGCGACCACTAACGATCTCCTCTGCCCGCATATTATCGCTAATTATTGTTTAATTACGCCACTAACTCCTTTCAGTTTCAAACGCTTCTGGCCTAAACAACATCAACACCAACAACACTTCGCAACAACTATAATCTTACCAGATTTATTCGATTTTAGATAACAATTAACAACCACCTATTCTTTTACACATAATCAGTTTTCTTCTTTATTTTTATTTATTTTTCTTTTAATTTAATGGACTTTGCTACTGTGGCAATTAGCCAGGACAATTTTTATTTGTAAAAAAAAAACATGCCTGAACGGGATCGAATCAGAGACCTTAGCAACGCAGAGCACATGTGTTACCACTACGCTATGCCGGTCGGCTTTTATTTATTTATACCAGGTCTACAAGTATGAAATGCGGATTTTTTTCAAACTTGCCGCGCAAACAAAGTGTATAGTTCAAAGTTTCAAAACATATGGCATTTTGTTAAGTTATCATTAAGTGTCAAATGCGTATAGGTTATAATTTGAAAAGTGATCATATAGTTTTGTTTTACTGTGTTAAAAATGTCAAATGTTGTGCCAAATAAAGAGCATTCGCGGACAGTACTACTGTTTTGTTTTCATTTGAAAAAAACTGCTGCTGAATCATACCGACTGCTTCGAGAAGCTTATGGTGAATATGCTCCATCGCAAGATACGTGTGAACGATGGTTTCGCCGTTTCAAAAGTGGTGACTTTGATCTTACAGACAAAGAACATGGAAAACCTCCAAAAAAATATGAAGATACAAAATTGGAAACATTGCTACAGGAAAGCGATAGTCAATCACAAAAACAACTAGCAGAGCAGTTAGGCGTTAGTCAACAAGTTGTTTCCAATCGCCTACGAGAGATGGGTAAGATCCAGAAAGTCGGCAGATGGGTTCCACATGCATCAAATGAGAGGCAGATGGAAAAACACAAAAACACTTGTGAAATTTTGCTTGCACGATACAAAAGAAAGTCTTTTTTGCATCATATCATTACTGGCGATGAAAAATGGATTTATTTTGAAAATCCCAAACGCAAAAAATCATGGGTGAACCCAGGCTCACCATCCACATCAACTGCAAGACCGAATCGCTTTGGCAAAAAGACAATGCTCTGTACTTGGGGGGACCAAAAGGGTGTGGTCTATTATGAATTGTTAAAAACCTGGTGAAACAGTTAATACCCAACGCTACCAACAACAACTGATCGAATTGAACCATTCGCTGCTCATAAAACGACCAGAATACGAAAGAAGACAGCACAAGGTAATCTTTCTTCACGATAACGCTCCATCACATAAGGCAAAAGCAGTTTGCAACACATTGGAGGCACTCAAGTGGGAAGTGCTACCCCATGCCGCTTACTCACCAGACTTGGCCCCTTCAGATTACCACTTGTTCGCATCGATGGGTCACGCACTTGCCGAGCAGCACTTTTGTTCATATGAAAATGTGAAAGAATGGCTAGATGAATGGTTTGCGGGGAAATGGGAAGAGTTCTACTGGCGAGGTATTCACAAATTGCCTGAAATATGGGAAAAATGTATAACTTCTAATGGAGCATACTTTGAATAAATAAACTTTTACTGTTCTTTTGAGTTTAATGTATTTTATTTAAAAAAAATAAATAAATCCGCATTTCATACTTGTAGACCTGGTATTTGAATAAAAGCAAAAAGTTGGGGGATGTAAAGTTGTAAAAATTGTTTCGTGCACCCCCAGTAATGGCTACGCGGACCCCCAAGGGTCCCCAGACCCCAGTTTAAGAACCGTTGCTCTACAGGACTTATTTAAAAATTTGGAACCTTTTTCAAAGTAATTTGAAGCTATTGAAAGCTTTGGATTAAAACCGTTGTAGAAGAAATATTTTAACTTCTATGTAACTTTTGGCCCTTCATGTTCTTGTCTCAATTTAAAATTGATGATATTTTTTCTTTCACTACCCTGTAAAAACGTTTTATATGAACATTAAATTTAATTTATTTTCTTTGGAAGTAAACATCCACTTATCCATCTTTTAAATCCGTATAATATAAATGGTAAAAAATGTGAACTCATGAAATCTCAGCATGATAACTTTGTAAAGATGTGCACATCTCAGATCCGAGCGCTTAAGACGTCTGTCACGTATCTACAATTCTAAAAAGTGACGGAACAAAAAGACGTCTTTCCAAGTTCTCCTGTGTGGCGGATTCGCGACTTCTGCTAATGACTGCACACACCCAAAGAAATCTGATTAGTCAAAAGATTTTTTGTCACAGTCACATTATATTTAAATTTTCGTTACAACTCGATAGGTATTACAAAAAATTTAAGATATGTAGACATATAGACTTGAGTATTATCTGAGGCTAGCTGGGGTTCCCGTACATCATATTTGGGATTTCGTAGGTATGAATAAGAAACCCTTATCCCATTATTAGGGTTTTGTAGGTATGACTAAAAATCCCTTATGCCGTCATTTTGTCGTCTGTCTGTCTGTCTGTCTGTCTGTCTGTCTGTCTGTCTGTCTGTCTGTCTGTCTGTCTGTCTGTCTGTCTGTCTGTCTGTCTGTCTGTCTGTCTGTCTGTCTGTCTGTCTGTCTGTCTGTCTGTCTGTCTGTCTGTCTGTCTGTCTGTCTGTCTGTCTGTCTGTCTGTCTGTCTGTCTGTCTGTCTGTCTGTCTGTCTGTCTATCTGTCTGTCTGTCTGTCTGTCTGTCTGTTCGCTAAAAATTGTAGCCAAACAGCTAAACCTAGAGAGTTGATATTTGGCATGCTTATACAACTTTTTGACCCGCACATAGAAAAAATACTAAAACATCTAAAAAACTTTTCCCCCTAAAAATATAAACAAATATGTGCTCATCGAAAAAAATATATATTTTTTTTAAATTCTGAGTAGGGTATCAAATGAACGCCCTTAGTACGTGGATTAACGATCAAAATTTTATTTTTGCAAAATAAATTATTTTGACGCGATTTTTGCCAAAATTGTGCAAACAAAATTTTGTCCCACACCCTGTAGCCCAGATGGCTTAAACTAAATATCTAAAAAAAATCTAAGTAATGTACATTGATGTGAACCGGAATAGTACAACATGAATTTTTGATCAGACTATGTTTTCGGAAAATAACGCATTTTTTGCGTTTTTAACTAAAATATGTTAAATATTTAATTCACTATGCAACACAGTAGATAAATAAGCGCTCGTAGCGTTGTGCGTTTTGTCGTTGCTTTGAAGTTTGCAAACTAGAGTTCGATTCCTTTCAATTTTAATTTTTTTGTTTTTTTTTTGCATTTTTATTTTGTTTAAATTATTTTGTCAAAATTCTAGTTATATTTTGGTAAATGTTGCATTTAATTTTTAAAAGCGTAAATTTAATAACCAGTTGGAAGTGTTGAAATTATAATTTAATTCTATGTTTTAATGTATACGAAATCAGAGGGCGGGCTTATGATTTAAGCAACCAATGGAAGCCATAGGCGCAATTTTCAAAATATTAATGAACTTGCTATATAAAAAAATACTGCACATATTTAGAAACTTAAATAAAGGTATTAGGCATTCGAATTAAAATTCATAAAAAAATATTTTGACATAAAATTTGTTTTGGCATCCCAAATAATCATCATTCAGTTACTAAATACCTGCGAAACCCTGAAATGTGTGAAAATTCACACTTCACATATTTTTTTAGTTGGTCATGAACAAGGATGAGAGCGCAAGACTGGTACTTTGCCTCGGGCGCTTTAATATCTTGGTCCAATATCTCTGATGAGCAATTAAAAAAAAACATTGTATCTTTCTATCAGCCACCTATACATTTTGGATATGTTTCAATAGTTTTATCTTAGTATTTTACTTTGAACTAGTTATGATGCAGATAAACTGACATGGCACGTTCAATCATTCAATTTCAATTCAATTTAATAATTAATAGCAGGCGGTGCACCTTTCTAAACATCTTATCTATCAAACGTACTCTAAACAAACCATAAATAAAATCATTTAAATATTCGCGATGCAGTTGGTAGACTGGGAGGACAGTGGCGTACAGAGGGGGTTTGTAGATTGATGCGAAGATATAAGTTGGGCACCCACGCCCTTCGCCCCACAAGAATTCCTCGCGGATGCAGCCACAGACTCGGACTGCAAGATTAATTACTCGCATTGCGATTGCCAGATAAAGAAATGGATATAAATTGGAATGTGCTATTCATAAAATTGTAACAAATAAAATTATTTATTGTTTTATAAAAATATGGTAACTGTAAAATGACCTTTTCAAAAACAGGGCACTTCGTGGTAGCTTTGTTAAAAATTTTAAGATATGGAATGGCAATTCAGATATCTTTTTGCAAAATCGTTTCAGGAGAGGAACATACTTTTTCTTCTGCCGGGGCGAGGGCGGCGAAGTATGAGGAGAAAATCAGAAGGGACGAAAGAAGATATTAAGAGAATGCTGGGAAGAAAGAATGAAGGAAGAACAAAAGGGTAAACTGTCGGAATGGGGAGAAACAAGGAAAGAGTACTATTGGAGATGTGGGATGGACACAAGGGAAGCTGAGTGAAAGAGAAATGGAGGAAGAAACATAGTAGAAGAATTGAGGAGGAGAGACAAGGAGGTACAGGAGAAGGAAAGAACAGTAAGAATAAAAAATTCAAGGAATATGAAAAGGTATAGAGAGATAAGGACGGTAGGAATACCTAAATATTTGAAAGGGAGGAGAGGAAAGGCAGGGGGCAGAGTAAGGAGGATTGCCAGATTAAGATGTGGAAATGAAGAACGGAGTAATAGGAGTTGGGCAAAACCAGAGGATAGGCTATGCAGAATGTGTAGGGAGGAGGAAGAATCACTTGGAGATGAGGACCTTTTTTTGCTCGTATTCACCTGATTTGTCCCCTAACGACTTTTTTTGTTTCTAAATAGAACAAAAAATTCGTGGACAGCGATTTTCATCACCTCAAGAAACTGTTTAAGCCTTCAAAAACCATGTTTTTGAGAAAAATGTCGACAGAATCCGGGATCTTGTGTGTTCAGGTTGATAGTCATCATCGGTTGATAGTCAGAATGATCGGAGAAGAGTTAAATTTGACTCACACTACCGCTTATCAAATTTTGGCCATGAATTGGGGCATTAATTGCGCCTTGTCACACAGCAATTTCAATAAATGAGTTTTTGGTTATTAAAATCATTCCTGTGGCTCCTCAGCCTCCTTATTCGTTTGACTTGAGTCCTTATGATTTTTTCCTCTTCCGAAGATTGAAAAATCACCTCAAGAGACGTCATTTTGGGATAATTGAAAACATTCAAACGTCCTTAACCGACGACCAGCTGAAAGCTATTCCAGCACTGCTATGAGAATTGGAAGAACCATCTCCAGCGCTGTGTGGCTTCCCAAGGAAGTTATTTTGAGGGAGACAATATTGAATTCCATTCGAATAAAAGAATTTTAAAAAATCAGTCCGGTTACTTAATTTACATATCTCGTTTCTGTCACACTTAATAAAAAAAAATAGTAATAATTTTGAGTAGTGAGATATAAACATTCCTAGAGTGAAAATTATTGAGACGCAACTGAGTTCATTCGGTTGTTGCTTCTTTAATGCAAGTTCATAAAGAATTGCACAGATGCCAGAGCTGTCCTTGCAATATATCCCCGTTGTGTTGCATTGCTAAACATGACTTAATCAATTACAATTGATCCATAAGATCGACAGTGTGATCGATCGTTTCACTGAGATCTAGATCAAGGAGCTTGGACTAAGCTGAAAGAGCAATTTTCGTGCACTCGCTATTTTTTTTGTTTTTATTTTCAAGATGTTTTTCTGCGGTTGGATGTCATTCTTTGTTCACGTTCTTTTGTTGTACTATCGAGTATCTTGATGAAGGAGACAAAAAAGAGAAATATCTGGCAATCAACTGTTTTTAAATATGAGGTTTTGTTGTTTTTATTTCTACATCTGCATGACTTAAATATTCAGCTTTTTAGAAATGGTTTTAAATCAAGAGGTCGCATAAATTTTTATAATTACTGTACATTAAACTGTACATTAAAAAGATTCTTTTTTGCAAGTTTTAACTTGTTTCCACGCACAAAATTCTATGAGTTTTATATGGAAAATAATGTATTGGCTACAAAGTAATCACCTTAATGTATTGTATTTTTCTTATAAAAAACGAAAAGTGTTTATTATTTATTATTAAATAATAACTAAGGGCGGCTTTTATTTGGTAATGTCCCCTCCCTATCCATTATCTTGAAATTTTTTGTTTTTATTTCTAAATAAATGGTTGTTAGAAATGTGAGAAAACAGGATTAAATATGAACAAAATCAAAACTAAAGTCATGACAAATGGACAAAAGGAGAACATCAGCATACATGGAAATAGTCTGGAATATGCAGAAGAAATAATAGACCTTGGGCAACAACTGTCTTTCAACAACAGACAAGGAAAGGAAATAGTAGAGTAGCTCAAGGGTGGAAGAAATTCTGGGCCTTAAAAGATATATTCCATTCGAACTTATCAGCCACAATAAAAAGAAACGCTTTTGACAGCTGCGTTAGCCTCACTATGACTTACGGATGCCAAACTTAGTCTACAACCCAAAAAACAAAGTAACAAACTACGCACGTGCCAATACGCGAAAGATCAAGTGCTAAAAATCAAAAGATCGGACAGAATCCGTCTATCCGAAATAAGGGGGGAAAAAAAACTGGGTTAAAAGATACAAGGTGTCTCAAAAGAAATTTTATATTTAGTTGATCGATTAAAAAAAAAGTAAGCCGTATATAGAAAAAATGTTTATTAATTATTAAAACACACTTTTTGGGGATTTATTTCTTAAAAATAATATCGTCTAAATGTAGACCCTCGCGTTCGCGGCACTCATTTAATCGAACAGTAAAATTACTTATGACGTCTCGGCAGGTGGACTCAGGGATGGCTGCCATTTCGTGACGGATATTTTCTTTCAAATGCGCCAGTGAAGTCGGTTTATTGGCGTAAACTTTAGATTTAAGATAAGTCCATAGGGGTTAAATCTGGACTGCGTGGAGGCCAATTTATGTCACCTCTCCGGGAGATCAATTTGCCTGAGTAAATTTCACGAACACGTGGCAGAGACATATTTGACGTGTATGAAGTTGCTCCGTCCTGTTGGAACCATGTTCTTTGGTTATAGCCAGGAAAGTTTTGCAGTTCAGGTACCAAGAAGTTGTCTAACATCTCCACATAACGCTCTGAATTCACTGTAACTGCACGCCTCCTTTCGTCTTCAAAAAAGTAAGGGCCGATAATTCCTCGCGGCGACATCGCAGCCCATACGGTCACTTTAGGCGAATGTAGGGGTTTCTGATGTTTGCGTTTCGGATTCGTTGCACTCCAATAGCGGCAGTTCTGCTTATTTACGTGGCCATTAAGATGAAAATGATCTTCATCCGAAAACAAAAAGTTGGTAAACGTTGAAAATCGCTCAATCACCTGATATACGAAATTAATCCTCTGACTGGCATCTTGGGGCTTTAATTCTTGCACCAATTGAATTTTGTAGGGGTGCAGCTTTAGGTCTTTGTGCATAATGCGATGTAATGATGATCTATGCACATTTAAAGCACTTGCGCGCTTCCGAATTGAAAGGTTCGGGTCGTCACGAACAGACTGATTAACATTCTCCACGTTTTCTACCGTTCTTGATGACCTAGGTCGCCCGGATCTTGATTTATCCAGCGTTGTACCAGTCTCTTCAAACTTTTTAACCCAATGTCGAATGAGAGGAATGCTTGGCGCATCATTTAAGTGGCGAAAACCTCGAATACTGCAGAATTTTCTACGCGCTACAGTCACCGAATCACCGTTTTTGTAAAACTCTCGCACGCATAACGCGCGGTCTGCTCCCGAGAAACGCTCCATAGCGACTAAATTCCCAAGAGCCAGGCTACCGATTGACATAACCGTATCCGAGGGGCGCAGCCTCGGATACGTTGCGTTCACGCAGTAAGCTAAATAAATATAAAATTTCTTTTGAGACACCTTGTACTATAATAGTGCTAGGTTCTTGGAATGAAAATGGGCTGGTCATGTTATGCGCCTTAGAGATCATAGGTGGACAAAAGAGGTCACGGAATGTGTACCTAGAGACCATAAAAGAAGGCGAGGAAGACACAGAACTTGATGGGAAGATGAAATTAAGGAAAAAGCAGGTAAATTCTGGAGAAGAGAAACAAGCGACCGTCAACGTTGGGCGCAACTGGGGAGGCCCATGCCCAGAAATGGGTTCCGTGAATTTAATATAATTAAGTTCAATTAGAAATAGCTCCGTCGCTGAAACAGCGCAGTTCGTCATTTTGCATCATAACTTCAATGATAAACTTAGTGGCGAAAAAATAACTAAATCGATTTTTTATGCATGTGGATTAACTAATATTGCTTTTTACTCTTTTATTTTACTAAAACATACCTTTTAAAGTCATATTTAGTTTGTGTTCGATAGTCATTTTGAAGATTTACAAATTTTAAAAGTGTTTATTTCGTATAGGGACATTTTTATTGGTATCTCTGAATAAAACGATGTTTACATTTGTCATTTAATAATACGTCTGTTGTGTTTTGATACTGACTTGTGTATAAATATCTAACTTATAGTAATTTCTAAAAACCTTTTTTATTTAGTTTGTTGTTTATTTAGCAGTTTTGTATTTAGTTATATATTTTCTTATAGATTTTCTTATTTGATTTTGTGTGTGCTGCATAGTTTTTAGGTTATATTCAACTTATTTTTATTTTCTTTTCTTTGATCATATTTTTGGATCACATCAGTCCATTGTAGGACTACTTAGCCTATTAGAATAGTTTACTTGTTTCTATTCTGTTCTTATTCTTATATTTTCATTTCATTTCGATACAAGTGACAGCGTACAAATATTACATTCGTTAAATAGATGAATGTAAACGTACTAAACCTGACGTCACATTTTTTGTGACGTTTCAAGTGACGCAACTGCACTGTTTCGCCGATTTCCCTATATTAAGAATATTATTATATTTAATTAAGTAATACATGTATTGTAAAATCATTTTTTGAAATGTAATATATACCATAAGCTACAGTAGGTACAATTGAATATATAGATTTAATAACGGAAATAAAAAGGGCTATAATAATAATAATAATCGGGCTCGCTACACTATCTAGGCGTTAAGAACCTATTATTTTATTTATTTATTAATTATGACATTAAGGCCCGGTCTTTCCACCTTCAGATAAAGTTCCAAGTAACTATCTGACAGATAAGGTTATTTGTAACTTCATCTGCTGAATAAATGTCAATACCAGTCAGTGAATCCAATACGTCAGTCTCATTATCTGTTAGATAACTATCCGATAGATACATTTGTATAGAAAGAAGGGATGACATTTACTCAGCAGATGAAGTTACAAATAACCTTATCTGTCAGATAGTTACCTGGAACTTTATCTGAAGGTGGAAAAACCGGGCCTAAAACGATTACGCATTAACTATAACGATATGGGCACCTTTAATCTCGTCTATATTCAGGATTATTTTCAAGAAAGAC
Source organism: Liopterus haemorrhoidalis (assembly GCA_963971575.1). Lineage (NCBI taxonomy): Eukaryota > Metazoa > Arthropoda > Insecta > Coleoptera > Dytiscidae > Liopterus > Liopterus haemorrhoidalis. The sequence continues at coordinate 6,198,323 of OZ020619.1, read as the reverse complement.
AATAATTGTGTATTGTGTGCTAGGAGCGCAGGTACCGGCATCTACAATGCGAGAATTTCTGTATTACCGACATTGATTAAGATACAATCCGATGAGTCATCTTAAAGACATTAAACTGATTGGATTTTCACATTTTTAGCACAGTTGATTGATCACAATGTTGCCAACTATCTGGTTACTTGAGTGACTGGTTTTATTCTCTCGACACTTAATAAACTAACTTGATGTGCTAGAGACATTCACTTGAAACTCGTCTCTGTTAATTTATATGAGGACACTGGTATGCTAGAATGACGGAATGACGGAATGACGAGATATAGGATTGTAATGTGTCTTTGATTTTTTTAAAATCATTTCAATGGCTTTGTTAATATACTTGTAACATATGTACCATAATTCTTTCAACTATTTAAAAGAAGATTTAGCTAATACAATACGAGGGTTACCTACTATGTTTTTACAAACGACCACTAGATGGCAATATTAAAATGTGGCATTACTATATTCGTAAAATTTGACATTTGTTACTGTGAAATTGACAGTGAGCGTTTAAAAAAACAAGTTTGTGAAAAAATGGATATTACTCGTGAAGGTTTCCGTTGGATGATTTTTACGGTTTTAGTAAAGGCTTAACTCAACAACAATGCATAGATTTGCTTCGTTCAACTTTTGGTAATGAAGCAACATCAGAAAAGACTGTTTACAATTGGTTTGCAGAATTTCGTCGTGGTCGTGCGTCCGTCAGTGATGAATCTCGTGAAGGTCGACCAATATCGGTTGTGATTAAAAATAACATCGATGCTTTGCGCAAAATGATTGAAGAAGATCGTCATGTGACTTACCGTGAAATAGAGGCATCCTTTGGTATATCGCAGATTGCAATACATTCGATTTTGCATGAACATTTAACTATGACAAAGATCTGTTCCCGATGGATTCCGCATAATTTTCTCTTAAGAAGCTCAAAAAAGGCTCGTGTTGATTGGTGTAAGGGAATGCTAAAAAAACTCAACCTAAGCACTGCAAAATCCGTATACAACATCGTTACAGGTGACGAAACTTGAATTTATTCATATGAACCAGAAACTAAGCAACAGTCTACTGTTTGGGTCTTCCAAGATGAACCGAAACACACAAAAGTTTTACGTTCTCGCAGCCAAGAAAATGATCGCTTATTTCTTCAGTTGTACTGGACATGTCGCAACCATTATTTTAGAGGATCGAAGAACAGTTAATGCTGAATGGTATACAACAATTTGTTTGCCAGAAGTCATTGATAAAATCAGGAAAAACAACCATAAAAGTCGCATCATTCTTCATCATGACAATGTAAGCTCTCACATAGCACGTCAAACAATTGTTTATTTGAAGGAGAAAAACATCGAATTAATTTCTCATTACCCGTATTCACCAGATTTATCCCCTAACGACTTTTTTTTTGTTCCTCAATGTCAAACAAAAAATGCGTGGACAGCGATTTTCATCACCTCAAGAAGCTGTTAAAGCCTTCGGAGGCCATGTTTTTGAGATACCAACTTCAAAGTGGAAAAAATGTCTCGCGAATTGGCTTGAACGCATGCAAAAGTGTATAAATCTTAAAGACCAGTATTTTGGAAAGCAATAAAACAGTTTCTTCAAAAGTGTAACAAGAGTATATTTTGCCGCGGTAGCCAAACACCTCTGTTGCAAGTGATCTACGCTAGTAGTACCCCTCCGCCAATGTAACTTAAGAATCACAGATGAGCGTTTGCAGACACTGTATCACTTTATAACCAAAATAGTTATTTAGTTAAATCTAAATCAAAATATATTTATCATTTTCTATAATTTGTGAGTGGTCGATAATAAAATGAACTTAAATTTTTATAGAGAACGTATATTTAATATGAACCCGCTATAGAAGCCATCTATCAATATATTTCTTATTAATTTAATGAAGACTAAGTCACGAAGCAAATGCAGAAAAAAAATCGCTAGGATTTTTTAATTTATATTTTCTTATGACGTTATTTTCGCAAGTTAATCAAATTTAGTTTAAATAAATGGAAAAGAAGCTCTTAGTACTCAAACATCGATTAAAAATGACTATCAAAAATTGTTAATTTTGATGTGAATATAGATCTTTTTTGTCTAAAGCCGCATGCAGAGCTCTTGAATCATTAGCTTATAGATTGTAGCTTTGATTATTGTCACTAGAAGTTTGTCATATGGTAAGACCTCTAAATTGAATACGTTGTTCGTTGTGGATCGTGGATAATTTTCTAAACTCATAGCTAGGGAGATGTTTTAATGAGACAGACATATAAACACATTGGATATCTCAGTCTATCAGTGACTCCGTAGTTACCGTATGCCTTTACATAAACTAACATAATGTCATCATTAACAAATCTCGCTCAAAATTACAAAGACGCACAGAAAATATGATCAATTTAGGTGATTAGGTTAGGTTTAGTTAGTTAAAATCTAAGACAACAGAATTCTATAAACGATAACACATAGAAAACATTTTACGAAGCCATGTAGTTGGTTTAAAGACACACGGATGTCAAACTGGTCGTAACACATTTATTTCTAACTTGCTGTGAACGGTACGTACAAAGCCGCAGAAAGGGGGGACGGAGGGGGCGACGGCCCCTAGCGCACTAAGGAAAAGCTGTTGAGCTTGACTAAGGAGCGCCACATTGCGAAAGTGAGGACCTTTTTTGTTGCTCTTCACTTGGAATTTGGGAGGTGAGGACCTTTTTTTTGCTCTTCACTGGGAATTCACTTACATTTATTTCCCAAGGGGCGCCAAAACACAGTTTTGCCCCTAGCGCAAGTTTTCCTTACTGCGGCTCTGGGTACGTACAACGTAAGATATGTTTTTGCGCAATGTTTAGCGCAAAAACATATCTTACAGGGTAACAACGAACAGTCTACAACGTGTTAATTTAAAGAGCTCTGAATGCGGCTTTAGGCTTCCAGTCGTCTTCTTACATTTCTTATAAAACCTTAAAATGAAGTGCAAATTTACACTTCCCATAAATTATTTTGAACTAATTTGAGGTAATTAATTTCAAATCGTAAAATGCTATCACAAACTGCTTTTTTAAATAAATTTTCGTTAAAACACATTAATGAAAGAGGTAAACATCAAAGTGAACCATTATCTAAAATCGTTTTCACATAATTTCATGCGTGTGCTTCAAATGGTTATTTCAAATAACAATCTTTTACAACTATTCATTAATTTCTTTTTAATTTGCGTTTAACATCTATCAAAATTGCAAGCAAATTGATTAATTGCATATTTGCGTGGCTGGAACTTTTCTTAAAAATATATTTTATCAAAATTAATTATAGTATAAAAACAGCACAATGTTAAAAGGAAAATAAAAAAGATTGCGATTTTTTAACTTATATATTCATACGTAATAAACTGTGGTACTTGTTCCTAGGGACATTTATAATTTATTGTTGGCAAGATTTTTATTTGATATTTTTTCTGATTTGTAATGATGGTATAATATATTGCAACAAGTATTTCAAGTTACCATTATGTTAACTACTTAAGTAGCTATGCATTTTTTTATTTGTATAATTTATTATAGTTGTGTTTATTCTAAATGATTTGCACCTGGTTTTTCTAAACCGTGCAGTGAAAATAAATGCCATAGTTATGACTATGACTTATGACTTATGACTTATGACTTATGATTATGACCTATGACTATAACTCATGAATTGACTATGGTTCCCATGCATTGTTGGATAAACTAAAAAGGTTTGAAAGTTTGATAAGTTCATTACGTACCATTAAATGTAGTAAGTAGTATTATACTACCCATTATATTCAAATACTACTTAAAAAATTGATGTGAAGTGTTAGTTTTCACACATTTCAGGGTTTCGCAGGTATTTAGTAAGTGAATGATGATTATTTGGGATGCCAAAACAAATTTTATGTTAAAATATTTTTTTTATTATTTTTAATTCGAATACAGTATTTTTTTTTTTTATATAGCAAGGTTCATTAAGATTTTGAAAATCGCGCTTATGGCTTCCATTGGTTGTTTAAAGTCATAACTCCGCCACTCTGATTTCGTGTATTCAATTTAAACAATTTCCACTGGTTATTAAATTTGCCCTTTTAAAAATTAAATGCAACATTTGCCCAAATATAACTAGAATTTTGAAAAAATTATTCCAACAAAATAAAAATGCATAAAAAAAGAAAAAATAAAATTGTCTCGAGACCGGTAGTGAACCCTAGTTTGTAAATTAGAACGCGAGAATGCTAACCATTACACCATGAAAGCATGCTGGTTTACTTTGTTACATAAATTTTTAAATATTTTACATGGTCAAGCAAAAAACACAAAAAATGTGTTATTTTCCGAAAACATAATCTGATCAAAAATTCCTGTTGTACTATTCCGGTTCACACAAATGTACATTACTTAGAATTTTTTCAGATTTTTAGTTTAAACCATCTGGGCTACAGGGTGAGGGACAAAATTTTTATTTGAACAATTTTGGCAAAAATCGCGCCAAAATTTTTTGCAAAAATAAAATTTTTACCGGTAATCCACGTACTAAGGGCTTTCATTTGATACCATACACAGAATTAAATTTTTTTTTTTTTTCGATGACGAAATATTTGTTTATATTTTTAGGTGGATATGTTTTTTAGATGTTTTAGTATTTTTCCTGTGTGAGTTGTATAAGAATGCTAAATTTCAACTCTCTTGGTTTAGCCGTTTGGCTACAATTTTTACCGAACAGACAGACAGACAGACACACAGACGACAAAATGACGGTATAAGGGTTTTTTGGTCATACCTACAAAACCCTAAAAAGTATGGTTTGAAGAGGACGATTGCGCCCTCATACCTTTTAAGTTTTTACAAAACCCAGAAAGAAAAAATTTTTTTGGAACACACTGTTTATTGCTTTTCAGAATATTCGCCTTTAAGATTTATACACTTTTACATGCGTTCAAACCAATTCTCGAACCGTGTTTTCCTCTGAAGTTGGTATCTCAAAAACATGGTTTTCGAATGGTTCAACAGATTCTTGAGGTGATGAAATTGCTGTCCACGCATTATTTTTTTGACATTGGGGAACAGAAAAAAGTCTTTAGGGGATAAATCAGGTGAATACGGGCAATGAGACATTAATTATATGTTTTCACCAATGAGGTTTTTATGTTTTCACCAATTGGTGTGAACATTTTATGTTCGACCACGACGAAATTCTGCAAACCTATTGTAAACAGTCTTTTCTGATGGTACTTCATTACCAAAAGTTGAACGAAGCGAATCTTGATTTTAAGCATAAAATATTATAATTACTAGTTAATTTATCTAAATTTAACTCATAGTCACTTCTATTTTGTTTTACAAATTATAAAAAAATTTCCTGCTTTCCTTTCCTTCGGGATTTTCAAGTACAAAATATTTTGTCAATGTTATTTTTGCAATTTCACCACCCTTGGTGATGACTGATGTACATGATGTTAGAGTGACGTTTAACTAGTATAGGTAAATTAATTTCATAACGGGTGTTTTTTTTAGCGGTATAGAACTTTAAATTGCAATAAAACAACGATGGATTATTCGATTGACATGAATTTTTTTTTATTCGAAAGATAATCTTGTGGCATTACGTTAAATCATACCAACAAGACGGCGCAACATGTCACACAGCTCGTGCCACAATCGATTTATTGAAAGACACGTTTGGTGACCGCCTAATTTCGCGTTTTGGACCTGTGAATTGGCCTCCAAGATCTTGTGATTTAACACCGCTGGACTACTTTCTGTGGGGCTATGTAAAGTCATTGGTCTATGCGGATAAGCCACAAACGCTTGACCATTTGGAAGACAACATTCGCCGTGTTATTGCCGATATACGGCCACAAATGTTGGAAAAAGTCATCGAAAATTGGACTTCCAGATTGGACTACATCCGAGCCAGCCGTGGCGGTCATATGCCAGAAATCATATTTAAAATGTAATGCCACAAGATTATCTTTCGAATAAAAAAAAATTCATGTCAATCGAATAATCCATCGTTGTTTTATTGCAATTTAAAGTTCTATACCTCTAAAAAAAACACCCATTATAAATATAAGATTGTTACTTTATTGTATATTGTTATTATAGCACCTGAGGAAGCCAACAATGTTGTTGGCGAAACGTTGTGTTGCTTAAATAAACGTTTCTGTCCAGAATGCTGAGTGAAATTATTTCCTATTTCTACTATGTGAAACCTGTCGAAGAAGATAAAAATCAAAGATGTCGGAGTCGAACAAAATAAGATGGCAATATTGAAATGTGTCATTTCAATATTGTCATCTAGTGGTTGTTTGTAGAAACATAAAAGGTAACCCTCGTATTTGTGGAGTACGGGTTGAACCTATGCTACTGCCAAAATCCCTACGTTTTAAAAGTCAATGACGATGATTACTAAAGATATGATTAAGTTGCTTGTACTGCCTTATGGGTGTATAAGTTCCAGCATTCTGCAATGTTATAGATTCGTTAAAAATTACCACAATGCAAAACTAAAGATGATAAACAATGAACAGGCAATACGCATTCGTGGTGGTAGATCTGTTTATAAGACGCATTTTTCATCTCGTACGGTAAATAACAAATACAATGTATTACACAATACGAAACGGTTTGTAATTTAAAAATTAATTTCCGTTAGTCTAAATTAGAAAGAAAACATGTAAAGCAAGAGTGTTTGGTAGTAGGTAGTCACGAAATGAAATAGATGTAATAAATCAGTCAAAGCTAACTGTAATAACAAATTGATATCGATTTTTCATTAGCGCAACTGTACCGTAGATCATTCTAATTATATATGTTTATTTTGATAGCGCCGTAAAGTGACAAACAAATCGCATTTAACTTCACTCTTTTTGCAGTGCGTATTAGTGCGCGTTCCATTTTAGACAGGATTGGAATGAGGAGGACATTTTGGACTAAGTACTTAAGATTGGGAATCATGTTCTATGAAGGATTTTATTTATTTATTTGAGAGAGAGAAAGAGAGAGAGAGAGAGAGAGAGAGAGAGAGAGAGAGAGGGCGTGGGAGAGGGATATAGTAGGATGAAAGAGGGCAGAAGGAGGGGCTGATGGAGGAAGATCTGTGAAGACTGAACATACCGAGGAAAACTATTAAAAAATAAGCAAATATCTAATAAAGAAAGATATACCTAACTATAATTGTTATATGTATATCTGAAAAATCTATACACCTATACCTATATAAAGGAGGAAAATTGTTTGTTTGTCCAATATACACTCTTAAGTCATTTGACCGATTTAGACTACATTTTGTACCATTACTCTTTAATACCCTGCGGAAGTAATGACGTATAGAAGTGTCTATAATTTCCTAGTTATAATCAAGAAACCCTAAACAATCCTAGGCCTTTTGACCTAAAGTCACTAGATTATACAAAGTAGCGCAACGGCGGCCATACTGGGGCTAAAAATGTTGCCAACACAAATGATTATCAGTGATTCCAACAGTAAAAAAATAAAAAACTTGTAGTAACAAATTTTTTATTTTAAACATTGTAATCACGATTTTTTTAATCAAAGATGCACTATAACAAAAATGTGGTACAATTTCAATTATTTTTTTTATTTTCATTAAATAACGGGTGTTTTTTTTAGAGGTATAGAACTTTAAATTGCAATAAAACAACGATGGATTATTCGATTGACATGAATTTTTTTTTATTCGAAAGATAATCTTGTGGCATTACATTAAATCATACCAACAAGACGGCGCAACATGTCACACAGCTCGTGCCACAATCGATTTATTGAAAGACACGTTTGGTGACTGCCTAATTTCACGTTTTGGACCTGTGAATTGGCCTCCAAGATCTTGTGATTTAACACCGCTGGACTACTTTCTGTGGGGCTATGTAAAGTCATTGGTCTATGCGGATAAGCCACAAACGCTTGACCATTTGGAAGACAACATTCGCCGTGTTATTGCCGATATACGGCCACAAATGTTGGAAAAAGTCATCGAAAATTGTACGTCCAGATTGGACTACATCCGAGCCAGCCGTGGCGGTCATATGCCAGAAATCATATTTAAAATGTAATGCCACAAGATTATCTTTCGAATAAAAAAAAATTCATGTCAATCGAATAATCCATCGTTGTTTTATTGCAATTTAAAGTTCTATACCTCTAAAAAAAACACCCATTATAATGGATATAATATATAAATTTAAATGAAACTTAACCTTAAATATTCAAACCGCTGACAAAAGAGGTTATTAAATTAGAGCGAGAAAGAGAGATGTAAAAGCGCAGACGTAAACTTAAGAACGTAAAAATTGCTGCTTTAGTTTGCTTAATAGGGGAAGCAATGTTGCCAATCAAACCCTGGGGTCTGTCGGCTTCTTCAAAGGCTTGCGCTACTTTGTATAATCCAGTGACTTTATTTTGACCGAACTGAAACGAAACACAGGTAAGATTATTATGCCGCCCCAGTGATAAAATAGTAAAAACGCCTTCGGCTGCTTCCTTAAATTTGCCACTGCAGGAGGGAGCCTGTTTCACCTATGTGTAACGCTGGCGCTCTAGAAGTGTCTAGGATTTTGTAGGCATAACCAAGAAACGCTAGACACTCCTCGGTCCTTTGGCCGATCTAGACCAAATTTTATAGTGATACTCCTCAGGACCCTGCAAAAGTAACGGTGTATAGAAATATCTAGGGCTTCGTAGGTATAACCAATAAATCCTAGACTCTCCATGCTCCTTCGACCGATGTAGACCAGAAGTAATGGCTTATAGAAGTATCTAAAGTTTTCTAGATATAAAACTAAGAAACCCTAAACACTCCTTGGCTCTTTGACAAAACTAGACCAAATTTTGTACTGATACTATTTAGAACCTTACGGAAGTAATGGCATATAGAAGATTCTAGAGTTGCGTGGATATAATCAAGAAACCTTAGACACTCATAGGTCCTTGGACCGATCTGGACCAAATTTTACATGGATACTCCTTAACAACCTGCAAAAGTAATACCGCATAAAAATAGCTAGAGATTTGTAGGTATAACCAAGAAATCCTGGGCACTCCATGCCCCTTTGACCTATCTGGACCAAATTTTGCACAATTACACGTTAGCACTCTGCGAAAGTAATGACATATAGAAGTTTTTAGGATTACGAAGATACAACCAAGAAACTCTAGACACTCCTAGGTCATTGGTCTGATCTAAACCAAATTTTGTATAGTTACTCTTTAAAACCTTGTGGCAGTAATGGCGTATATAAATGTTGAATATTGTGTAGGTATAACCAAAGAACCATACACATTTCTAGGTTCTTTGACCGAACTGAACGAAATACTTTATGCAGTTAATTTTTAGTAGCAAGCAAAAGTAATGGCGTAAAAAATATTATTGATGATTTTTTGAATATTTTGTTTGTAATAATATTGCAACGTCTGTATAGTTCTGAAAAATACAACGAGAAGACAGGAATTTCCTTTCAATATATGATTGGATGGCTGTACTAACACCATTCACCTTTGTTCAACATCAAAATTATTCGTGCTCGTTCCTGCTGGGTGGGAGAAGCCCGTCCCAGTGTGCTCGTGCCAGGTCTTCAATCCTAAGCTAGTTCCCCTAATAATCATGATTTAATATAACTAAGCTATGTATAATGCTTGTGGTGTTGTTAGTTCGTAACAAATTAGCAGAATCTTCCAATAGATCGTTGTGCTACCCTGTAATACATCCTTTTATTTTTAACTGTTTAAACTAATCACCAGTGTAAACAGTCTATATATAAAGCTCAAGGCTCATTTAGTTTCTCCCTCATTTCTCGCGGGCACATCGCGTCGCGGCGCTCGCCTCTAATGCCCTGTGACATCTCAATAAAACAAAGGATATCGCACATAACAACAAACATCATGAAAATATCAGATTTGTTATCTTTTCAAGCTGTCACAACTTGCATATGCCGAGGTAACTTCACAGGAACCGACTGATTTTTACCTATTGTCTGGTGTTTTTTTCATATCCTTAGGTTTAAAATAACAGTCTGATGATCAAGTGACAACACGTTAAAGACGAGATTATTTTAAGACTACATATAAAATTACAGTTGTAAATCTGTTCAAACACTTGGTGTTTTAACGGTATTTAAACAATCATGTTAACTGCAGTTTTTGCATTCAGTATTATAAATAAATTATCGTGATGTCCGTAGTTAACTTTTCGTGGACTTCACACATACAGATGTCGAAATAATGTCATTAATAAAATAGACTTTCACCAGTACTGGTAGCGTTATTCTCGGCGCATCTTCTAGCTCGTTATCTATTTATTTCCTATTGTGTTCATACAACTTCACCGTTTAAAATCACTTCCGGGGTTCCACAAGAATCAAAATTAGGTCCTCTTCTTTTTTAAACATTTATTGATGACAATAATATAATAGTCCATGAACGATTAGTTGTTGTCGACGATTTCAAAATTATTTCTTTAAATAATGTCTGCTTCATTCTTTAAACCGACATGATAAATACCACTTATTAATGCATCTTAAATAAACTTAACCTCAATCTTTCTCAATGTAAAATTCTGACATTTACACGCAAGCTAATCCCACTAATATACTCTGGTAATGTACAAATTATATATTTGTAAGACTAATAAATTAGGAAACAGAAGCATATAATAGGTATATAAAAAAATATATGAAAATAAATAGCGTATGGTTTCTTCTGTACGTTTATTGTATTCGATCAATTAAAATACTCAATAAAGAATAGTTTACAACAAAATAAGCTAAATGTTATTTATAAAAATAATCAATATTTGAAAAAAAAAAATGTACAGATGTATGTACAGAATTGTACAGAATGAAAAAAAAAAAAAAACAAATCCTAATAGAAAATATGACCTCCGCATTGGTTAATCACAGCCCTACATCTACGATTCGTGGACAAAATAACATTATCGATGTCTTCTTGAGGTACTTGTGCCCATTCTGCTCTTAGAAGCTCTCTGAATCTAAAATTATCGTGGATGTTATCCATATGTGGAGTAATTCTTCTCTTAAGCCTGTCCCATATATGTTCAATTGGATTTAGATCCGGTGACTGTGCTGAACCACGAAATGGACGCACAATGGTTGAAGAATATTATCCAAATATTGTTGTGCTGTTAAAAATCCTTTGGGAAAAACGAGATCAGTTTTATCGCCAATGATTATCCCACCACATGCCATAACAGTACCACCTCTGTAACTGTGAACTTCCTGGACGTACCTCAAACGTTCCAAATTACCGGATCTTCTGCATACCCTTATTCGACGAGAATCTGGATGAATTCCAAATCTGAACTCATCAGTAAACAAAACTGTAGCCTAATCATTATCACACCAATATTGAAAATTGTGACACCAGTCTAATCTTGCTCTGCGATTGCCTCTAGAGAGGGGTTGACATCTGATTGGTCATCGAGATAGAATATTAGCTTCGTGGAGACGATTTCTTACAGTATCACGTCTAACGGTTAAGTTATGCGCTCGCTGTAACTCCCTTATCAATTCGGGTGCTGTAATAGTAGGTTGTCTTCTAGCATTTAATATCAAAAATCTGTCTTGACCTACTGTTGTACAGCGACCACGTCCCGGATGTTGTTCGGCCGGACTCCTTGTTTCCCTGTAACGCCTCCATAACCGACTGATGACACTTTGAAAAACTTCTATCCGTTTGGCTACATCATTTTACCTAAAGCCAGCTTGGAGAAGTCCCAACGCACGATTCATCTCGTGGATAGTTGAATGTTGTCGCTCCATTATTAAAAAAGAATTCCACTATTTAATATCACAGCAATAATTAATATAAACGTTTTAAATCGAATTAAAATGAAACATGTGATCAATCTACGGATCATGCACTGAATAAATTTTGTCAAATTTGTATTTGTTTTGTCTTGTTGGTTATTGTTTTTATTTGTTTTCATAGCCAATTACTCATAATTGCCTACTGTAATTGAAATACAACATTAAGGCCCGGTCTTTCCACCTTCAGATAAAGTTCCAGGTAACTATCTGACAGATAAGGTTATTTGTAACTTCATCTGCTGAATAAATGTCAATACCAGTCAGTGAATCCAATACGTCAGTCTCATTATACATTAGATAACTATCCGATAGATACATTTGTATAGAAAGAAGGGATGACATTTACTCAGCAGATGAAGTTACAAATAAACTTATCTGTCAGATAGTTACCTGGAACTTTATCTGAAGGTGGAAAAACCGGGCCTAAGTGTAAAATAAGCAATATTTTTAATTTCAATTATTAGTATCATATTTTTTTCAAAATCCCTAGACTTTTCCGATGTGTGTATATTCTTACTTGCAGTCATAACAAGAGTTGAGACTTATAACGAGAAAAAATCAATCAATATGAGTATTTACATGAATATCTTAATCTTCCTAGAGCGGAATTTTTCAAATTATGTTTTGTTTACATTTTTTGCCTTAATCACATTTACACTCAAAACATTCTCCTTTCTTAGCTAAGTTTATTACCTCATTTTGTTTTATATAAGTAATATATATTATTATTTTTGACAATACAGTCTACAAATATTTTGTAAAATATGGGAACGAATGTCAATTGTAGATGACAGTTCATAGATTACCGTGATAACCAGAGATGTCAACTAATATGACGTCACATTTTTCAAGTATTTTCGGTAGATATTGCCATCTTTTGGCAGCCTGGCAAACTAATCTGAGCTTCCGGCTATTTACGTTGGGCTGTAATTTTTATGTGAAAAGTGAATGTTCTCCCCATTCAGCACTTAAAATTGCTATCCAAGTTCTAAATCATAATAACAGATAACTAAATAGTTATATATCATTCGCGCAGGTAATTCTTATCTGTAATATTCTTGCATCTAGTTAAGGTTGTTTTTATTTGCGAATGCAACTATCCAGTCTAAATCGCACGTTTCAACAATTAACATCGCTATCTATAATGACACATTTCAGATCTTAACATCTCTATCATGTTAAGAAAAGACTTCATAAAACTTTAAAAAAACATATTTATGATGTTGAAGTTTCAAGTTTTTGCCTAAAGTTATTGCATTACTTGCTCAGTAGTGGCTCGTTAAATTCTCATAAATAAATGACAGAAGAAGACGAATGTATTCAGACAAAAAATTATATAGTAGCACAAGACATTTGAAATTATTACAAGTTATTATAATTATTGTGGGATGTTATAGCTGATCGGAATTCAAATGAATCATTTATTTCAGAAACCACTTATTTACCATGTTTCAATGAAATCATATAATAATCTATCATACTTAACTAAAAAAAATTTTTTTTTGTGATAAAAATAAACCATAATTTAAAAAATCACTTTTATCTTCGTCCATCTGACATATACAATAAGCAAGTGTCTGTATGTAGTATCGGTTTTTGTAGCAACATTGTGACGTAAATTTTTCCTAAGGTTCTCGTGATTGGCAGACAATCCTATATCCTTTGACCGATATGAACAATAGTTTGCAGATTTATTCTCTAAGAATCTACGAATACCATTACATACATAAATGTCTAGGGTTCCGTAGGCATAAACAAAGGAACTCCTATATCCTTTGACCGATATGAAAAATATATTGCAGATTTATTCTCTAAGAATATACAAATATAATTGCATACATAAATGTCTAGGGTTTCGTAGGCATAAACAAGGGACTCTTATATCCTTTGACCGATATGAACAATATTTTGCAGATTTATTCTCTAAGAATCTGTGGATATAATAACATACAGAAATGTCTAGGGTTTCGTAGACATAAATAAGAAACTCTAGACAATCGTATATTCTTTGATCGATATGAAAAATATTTTGCAGATTTATTCTCTAAGAAACTGTGGATAAAATTACATATAGAAATGTTTTTAGGGTTTCGTAGGCATAAATGAGAAACTCTAGACACGCCTATATCCTTTAATAGATATGGAAAATATTTTGCAGATTTATTATTTAAAAATCTGCTGATAAAATAGCTTATAGAAATGTATGTAGGCATAAAAAAGAAACTTTAGACATTTTTATATCCTTGGATTAATATGAACAATATAGGCATAAACAACAGACTCTAGATACTCCTATATCCTTTGACCGATATGAACAGTAGTTTGCAGATTTATTCTCTAAGAATCTAAAAATAAAATTACATACATAAATGTCTAGGGTTCCGTAGGCATAAACAAGGGACTCCTATATTCTTTGACCGATATGACAAATATTTTGCAGATTTATTCTCTAAGAATATACGAATATAATTACATTCATAAATGTCTAGAGTTTCGTAGGCATAAACAACAGATTCTAGATACTCCTATATCCTTTGACCGATATGAACAATAGTTTGCAGATTTATTTTCTAAGAATCTACGAATATAATTACATACATAAATGTGTAGGGTTTCGTAGGCATAAAGAAGGGACTCCTATATCCTTTGACCGATATGAAAAATATTTTGCAGATTTATTCTCTAAGTATCTACAAATATAATTACATACAGAAATGTCTAGGGTTTCGTAGGCATTAACAAGAAATTTTATGACAATCCTATATATTTTGATCGATATAAACAATATTTTGCAGATTAATTTTCTAGGAATCTACGAATATATTTATATACATAAATGTCTAGGGTTTCGTAGGCATAAACAAGAGACTCCTAAATCCTTTAACCGATATGAACAATATTTTGCAGATTTATTCTCTAAGAATATACGAATATAATTATATATAGAAATATCTAGGGTTTCGTAGGCATAAAAAAGAAAGTTTAGACACTGTTATATCCTTTGACCGATATGAACAATATTTTGCAGATTTATTCTCTAAGAATCTACCAATATAAATACGGAAATATAAATACAGAAATGTCTAGGGTTTCGTAGGCATAAATAAACGTCTCAAATTATTTTTTATTTTAACAATATAAATGTAATGTACTGAGTAAAAATGAAGCGTTTTAACCATAAAAAGTTTATGAATAACTATATTAGCAAGTATCTGTATGTAGTTTCGGTAAGATTTTCCCTAAGGTTCTCGTGATTGGCTAACTGGGGACACCGTGTCTCTTGATTGGCTGACAGGTGACACCCTCTCCCGTGATTGGCTAACTGGTGATATCCTGTCCCGTGATTAGCTGACCGGCGACAAAATTAACATACGTTAAAAAATAAAACCAAACAATTGAAATTTTTATATTATAAATCCGTCATTGTTGACGGGTAATAACCTAGTTATAATAATATTTATAATATGGTTAATTTTTATTAAATCATCAATTTTAATGGTGCCTAAATTTATTCAGCATTTTGTTACTTATTTATCTACGAAGCGTCAGATGTTATGCGGTTTCTTTGTACTCCTATCTTCAAACCGTACTTCATTTTATATTTCTGCATAGTCTAATTAGCCGAGACATATGTATTTTAGAATTCGAAATCATTTATTTTCCATATAACTAGCATCCCCGGAGTCATTAGACGTTTACGTGTAGTTCCAGTAAGTCGTAAAGTTAAATACATCTCCTGTAACACTATGCGAAGAGTTGTCACGCGTGATTTGACATTTGTTTCCTGATTGTGACTGCAGGCGACTTTCTGTTGCGGGACTTCTCACTTTTTAGATTCTAATTTAGATATTATACGCTTCATTTTTAATCACAGTCAACGGTTTACAAATATTTTAATATAAATAGTGCATATCATGGAATTAGTTAGGAATGCTACTGGACATTATAAATTATCAACGCATTATTTTTAATAGAAAGGTTATAAAATTAACAAGAAATTAAAATTTAAACTATTATAATGTTAAATTTCAGTTTTATAAACTCTAGTCCAAACTGTGGATCCTTGGATCATGGATAGGGTGACCATTTTCTTAAGAAGGCAATGCGGGACGGAGCAAAAAAAAGGTCCTCATCTCCCAAATCCAAGGGAAGAGCAAAAAAAAGGTCCTCACCTCCCAAATTCAAGTGAAGAGCAAAAAAAAGGTCCTCATCTCCCAAAATTTTATTTTATTTTTTTATTTTATTTTATTTAAGGAGAACCAACAGCATAAAAGCCAGTATAGGTTCCCACTGTTTACATCTAATATACACAGAACATAGTGATATATAGTTACTTACATAGATTTACAATACTTGCTTAATAGTCTAATACAATAAGTTTTAATTTGCTAAGTTTAATAATTTCATTCTTAGTTGCCTCTCATTTATATTAAATATATCTACATTTGAAAAATATTTGTTGTATGCGTTTAAAATTCTGTTCAGAGGAGCATTGTAGTAGTAATTTGTTTTACATTGATCAACAAAAAATAATGTTTTAATTCTTAGGTTCTTTGATGGAACTAAAAATTTTATGTAGTTAATTATTTCAGTAGAAAAGATTTTATTATTTAACACTTTATATAGAAAGGTCTGATCAGTAATTTTCCTTCTCGATTCTAATGTAACCATATTTAATGCAGTTAGCCTATTTGAATATGTATCAGTAGGCATATTCAATCTAAAATAAACAATTCTAGTAAATTTTCTTTGAATTTTTTCAAGTGCTAAAATATTGATTTGATAATTGGGGTTCCAAATTACTGACACTGAAATCCAAGTGAAGAGCAAAAAAAAAGGTCCTCACCTCCCAAATCCAAAATGCGGGACAAAATGTTAAAATGCGGGACTTTTGCGGGACGCATCTTAATGCGGGACAAAATGTGAAAATTCGGGACGAATGGTCACCCTAATCATGGATGACTTTCGTCAACCATGCACAATTTGGTTATCTTCGATAACAAGTTGATTTTACACAGTTTAATTTATTGATCAATTTTTTTGAAAACTTTTACATTACCAACTGTAAAGAAATTTGCCTTATTTTTCAAAATGAAAATATTTAAAAAATCTTCACAAAAACGTACAAAATTAAGATCCGTGAACAAATACAAAATAACCTAGAAGATGGTGAATTAAAACGTTTGCGGTTCTAAGTGGGACTCTCAAATTTGAAAATTAAAAACATAACCTATACATTTCTTTTTTTTTGCGATAACTAAACAGTTGGAGCCGACCTCAGTAGCACAGTGGTAGCGACCCAGCTTCGCGTTCTAAAGGTCTCGGGTTCGAATCCCGGTCAGGGCATGGATATTTGTATTTGTCCTTATTACCTCATTCTCATTTAAAATAATAAAAAATAAATAAAAATAAAAAAAGCATCATATAAATATATCACCGCTCCCAACCCGGATTAAGTCACCGCGGGAGTTGTAGACCTGAAACTTCACTCTTCGGAGTGAAAGGCTCGTGCCCAACATAAAAGTATCAGTACGCAGGTGAAAACTACGGCTCGGTGAGACTACTGTGGGACGTTTATGGACTGAAGATGAATGAAACAGTTGGCAGTAACTAAACAGAAAATAATATACCTAGAATTCTCTAAAAAATTGATGAAAAATAAAACTTGTTCTATTTTCAAAATAAATTGATTGTCAAGGCTGAAATTTGTAGAAAAAAAGGATAAGTTGGTTGATAACTTACAAATATAAGGAATTATTTTTGTCATTTAAGCGGCAGGTTGTTCAGGCCGGTGGTATAGAACCCTGACGGACGAGAGTCAATGAATTCCTGGAAGGTCAGTTTTACAGCATTGTCGGAATTAAACTGTTTTCCTATTAAAAAGTTGTCCAAATTGCGGAAGAAGTGGTAGTCAGTGGAGGCTAGGTCTGGTGAGTATGGAGGATGATGAAGAAGTTCCAACTCCAATTCCTGTTTTTCCACAGTTATTTAAGCAGTGTGTGGTCTAGCGTTATCATGCAATAAGATTGGGCTCAATCTGTTGACCAATCTAGGCTGTTTTTATTTAAGTTTTGCATCATTTCATCCAGTTAGTTGCAGTATATTTCTGCTGTGATCGATGCGCCATGTTTTTTTTTTTTTCATTTTTAGTTTCCTGTACGAAATTTGGCGAACCAATTTGACATTGTCTGCATCGTATTAACACTAGAGCGAAATACACTATTAATGTTTCGCGAGGTCTGCGATGCCGTAGTTCCACGTAAGAACTCGTACTTCATAATACTGCGAATTTCCGATCGTTCCATTTTCAACAAAATTAATTTTTTTAAAGTTTTTGATATTTTTTAGAGCATTCAATGATTTCTTTAAATAGGCGAGATGTGTAACTTTCCAACAAAAAAAGAACGGTAAAATATTAAGCCAATGTCAAATAATAAGCTGTTAAATTTGGCCATATTATTAACAGAAATTTCCTCCTTAACGACCTGATAATTACAAATAACAAAACTAGATAGATGCCTGACGTGTAGAAGGATACTTATATAGTAAAGGAGACTTTAGTTGACAGATGACGGTTAAATAAAGCATATGGTTCAATGGGAGAGAACTATAGCAATAAAATTTCCATTTTTGAATAGAGCCATATCATTTGTTCACAGACAAAGCTAGAAATAGAGAAAGCGATACAATTTTTTTCACTCATAGAGAGGAAAGACCATTAGCGACCGGCCAAAGCTGAACGCGCGCGTGTATACAAAGGGACATACGTTGAAGTTACCATATTATAATATAACAAAAAAAATGATCGTACGTTACAGTGAGAAACAGAAATACGTTCTTGACATCTTACATAAAACTGTGTGAAATAGATATATATTTTTTTATCAGTTCTCAATCGATCAATCTGTCAAGTAAATTCTCCTTTACTATATATGATGATACTGGAGTGCCGTCCAGTCCAGTTTTCGCTATACTTCCCCGATCAGATCGGGGAAGCCCAGGCACATGATCGGCGTACATCAAACCGACGTACGAGGTCTGTTCGATTTTTTGTGGCGTTATGTTGGTACTCATGTCTCTCACTTATGCCGACATGTTCGGCCATTTTGAATGTTCAGTTAATTTTTGACAGTTGCTTTGCTTGCACGTGTTTTGCTCCATCTTCGATTTTTGCCTATACCAAAAAATGGATCAAAGAATCAGTATCAAATTTTGTGTGAAAAACAAAATTAAGTGCGCGGACGCATTCCGAATGTTGACTGTGGCATATGGTGAAGCTACCTTGGACCGAAGCAATGTTTATCGGTGGTACAAAATGTTCTCAGAGGGCCGAGAAGATGTGAACGACGAAGAGCGTGCCGGACGCCCGAGCACATCAACAACAGACGAAAACATTGATGAAGTGGAGAAAATAGTATTGGCCAATCGTCGAATCACCGTTAGAGAAGTTGCTGAGGACCTAAACATATCGATTGGCTCGTGCCATTCGATTTTTACCAATGATTTGGGCATGAGACGACCCGCCCCTGCCCACACATCGTTGCTTGTGCGCGAATTTTTGGCCAGAAACAACACACTAATAATGCCACAGCCACCGTATTCCCCAGATCTGGCCCCCTGTGACTTTTTCTTGTTCCCGAAACTGAAGAGGCCCATGAAAGGACGACGCTACGCTACGAGTGAGGAAATAAAGACGGCATCGAAGGAGGAGCTGAACAAGATCACAAAAAATGATTTTTTCAAGTGCTTCAAGGATTGGAAAAAACTTAGGCACAAGTGTATAATATCTGGTGGGGATTACTTTGAAGGGGACAAAATAGATATTCATGAATAAATAAATAATTTTTAAAAAAACGCAAAATTCGCGATACTTTTTGAACAGACCTCGTATATCAAATTCTCCCTGTATGCTTTAATTTATGAATATCGAAGAAATTTGTTTTTTCTTTTGATGCGAATAAAAATAAATTTTCATAATAATTATATTTTAAATTTTGCTGCCTTATTTTTTAGTCATTTTCATCCAATTTAATGCTAAATGTTCTCTTTTTTCATTTTTACATCTGGTGACCCTAATTTCAATATCTCGACAAACCCGTAAATAATAATGCTTCTGTTCTGTTTTTTTTTTTTTTATAGAGAATACAAACTTTTGGAATTCGATTCATTCATTTTAATTTGATATAAACACATGTTGTAGGATAAAAGCGAAAGTTGGAAAGAGAGCTATTTCTCCTGTAAATAAACGTATCTGCTATCTTTTTCTATTGTTCTTCGTCCTAACAATGCAATAAAAAGCTCTAATTTAATATCTTTTGTGGTAATTTTGCGGCTATAAATTCCCAAGCCGCCACTGTCTGTTATTTCATTTATAAAATTTAGCGTGTAAAAAACAATGAAAGATCTGCAAGAAAACAAATAAGTAAGTCAATCTAGAACAAGAAGAAATATAAAAAAGAAAGAATTAATTAGAAAAACACTTGAAACATCATGTTAATCCGGAGCACACTGTAAGAAGAGTAATAACTGTCACTCCTTAATGGTCAGCCGAGCAAAAACCTTCTTTGTGGAGCTCCGAGCTCCTTCTCTTCCACAACCGAACAAACCAGCAAATAAAAGAATTATACAGCTCTGAACACCAGGGGCGCTCCTACACACAATTCACTTCTGTTTCACAGATACCATATGTTATATATAGGTGCTGCATCATAAAATATCAAAGAACTTACTCTAAAGGAGTGAGAAAAAATGTGTGTAAAATGTGAATTTTTATACAATTTCAGGATTCGTAGATATTTTGTATGCTAACGATAAACCGATGTTCAAGACGGGTAACTCATGGGATGAAGTAAAAGATTGGCTATGCAAGAAAAAGAAAAAAATACTGTTTTTCTTCAAGCGGATTATAATGCTAACATTACATTGTTTAGACATTCGGTAGAAATGATACATTTTTTTACTAGTAACAAAATGTGAACATTTTTATACTAGTAAGTAGTTCATATAGTTATCAACAGATGGCACTAATGGAAGCAGTCGCCATAAACAAAACATCTGTCAATTTAATATGTTTGTAGCGTGGTTTGTAGTGAATTCAAAAGTTACGTTATTAGTGAGTTACTTTATTATTATTTTGTGATCATTCTGTGATTAGTTACAAAATACACAATATAAAGATCAAAAATTAAAAATGTCTCAACCAATTCAATGTACACCGCCGGAATTAGCAGCAATAGCATCTGAAACTATAAAGTCATAAGTATTTATGGTTGCAAATTTTTAATACCTACGCTTGAAGAAAAAATAGTATATGTCACTCGGAGTAGAACGCCTTTTTTGTGCTTCGCTCAATATGCAAGCCTTGGCTGCGCCTCGGCAGCAACATTTGAGCTCAGCACAAAAAGAGCGCGTTCTACTCCTAGTAACATAATATACTATTTTTTCCTGCAATAGTTCAAGATAATCTAACTTTGATTTACTTACTATTCATGGTAATAGTCAACATGAAAATTACAATTGTGATAAATTAAGGAAAAAAGAATATGTGAAATATCTTGGAATATTAATAAAATCTGTAATGATCTCAAGAAAACATTAAATGTTTTAAAAAGCTTAGACGAATTTTACCACTAAATAAAGCGAAAACCTTTTATTACGAATTAGTTTAATTCATTCTACAATACACTATTCTAGGTTCGGGTGGAACTACAAATAATAGTACTAGGGCTATTGGCCACCAGGTTACATTATACCAGGGCTACCTTATTTACAAATACAAAGAAATATTTTTTTTTTTTTGGAACAAACTATTTTATTGTTTTTCAAAATATTCGGCTTTAAGGTTTATACACATTTTTTATAAATGATTTATTCCTCTGATATACAAAAACAAAAAACTAAAATAGTTCAAACAATAGATTGAATGAAGACCTATAGTAGTAGGAGGAGCTTATACGCATGAACTTAAACTTTAGCTGTTCATTTTATTTCATAGAAAAACACTACCTAATCCAAAAGTGCAAAAAAAAATCTATAAAATTATTAATCATAATTTAGCCATGAATTAAAAAATAATTAATTTTGCCAAAAACACCCAAACTGTAATATTTTCCAAAAATACAATCTGATTTAAAATTTCTTTCGTAAGTTTCCTATTCAAATCAACATACATTACTTAGATTTTTTTCAGATTTTTAGTTTAACATCTTTGTGTACAAGACCATTTTTTTAGTACATATTTAGAAAAAAAGTATTAAAATAAAGAAAAATTACTTTCCATTCCATAACCTACGTCTTAAGAGCTTTCGTTTGATACCATACATTTAATTTTAAAACTAATAATTTTTTTCAACGACAAAAAATTCGAAATTTTTCGAAAAACTAATCTGATAAAAAATTTATGTTGAAGTATTCCGATACCCATCAGTGTACATTATTGAAATTTTTTTTAGATTAATCTCTTTGGGAAATAGGGTGCGAGACAAAAGTATTTTGACATATTTTTGGCGAAAATAACTTAAAAAAGACGATTAATCAAAATTATATACTATAAATTAACTATAAATTCCATCTACCGAAATATACGAGTATTTTGTATCAAGAAAGCAACAGAACTAATCAAGGCAGCCACTAGAAGCGAAAATAAATACATAATATATACAGACTCACTTAGCACGATCCAAAGTATACAAGACCTTTATCCGAAGGATCCAACCATAGTAAAAATTCAAAGGAATGTCAACGAAGCCCTCAACTCTGGTAAAGAAATCACCATTATGTGGATACCATTCCATGTAGGCATATATGGAAACGAAAAAACAGACCGTCTAGCTAAGGAAGCAACACAAGACAAGCCATAAATTTTGACATACCAGCAAAAGACATCAAAGATGAAATAAATAAAAAAAAACAAACAATTGGAGACAAAAATGGGAAACCACCTCGAACCACCTACGAAACATTAAAAACAGTACAGTAAAATGGTTAACCAACATATACATATAGTGTTAACAGGAATGAGAATAGACCATGTATATCTACGCACAAATATATATATTTGAATGTGCAGAACCACCCATGTGCACTACCTGCAACACAAAAATCACGTTCCCATATATTCTCCAAGAATGTTCCCAGTACAACACCCAAAGAAGAAGCAACAACCTGCCAATTACGCTAAAAGAGAGCCTAGCGAAAAGTTACGAGACGGAAACAAAATTAATAAAATTCCCAAAAGATATAAAAATATACCAACTAATACCATGAGTTCAAAAAGTAATTACATAAGGGTTGGCTATGGAAAAATAAAATAATGTCTACTGAAAGCTTTAGAATTAATTAACTGTCATCAAATATATAAACACAATGTAACCTCAATGTAAATAACATATTTGTAAATTTGTACAAAAACCTTGTAAAACCAATGTACCGGGATGCCAATAGTCGGAGTGCCAAGTTACTGAAGCACCCAACATATATGGAACTATGTAAACTTGTAAAACTGGCTTTTCAATTTTTGGTTAGGTTTCATTGTATTAAGTGTTTCACATTAAACTTTTTCGCAAAAATCGGTAGTGCTACGGTGAAAAGTATCATATAATGTAGAACAGTCTTTACTAAATACCTACGAAATCCTAAAAGGCATAAAAACTTCAATTCAATTTTTTGTTTGCCCAGAGCAACGGTAGTTCTGGTATTGTTTTTAATTCTACTATATTAAACACTGGCAAACAAACGCATCATTAATATACTTTTTCTTAACTCTCTGTTGCCTTATTTAGAAAAGAATTCTTTGGACGCCACTGTAAAAAAAAACAAAAGAAAATAACAAGTAAAAACAAGTGCGTGGCGTGCAGTAAGCACTTGACGAAACAAAAATAGAGGACACGTCATTCATTATTTACATCGCAACTGGCAAAAGTGTTTTGTTAATTGTTTTTACGATCGAAAAATACTATGATGATACACTTCTTGGTATGTTCTTTGCTCCAAAAATAAATAAAAATTCTTAACTTCTGTTTTGTGTTGAATGGTTGAATTGTTAAATTTAAGGGTAATTTAAGTTTTAAGAAATTACCAGGTCTACAAGTATGAAATGCGGATTTTTTTTTTAAATAAAACACATTAATTTCAAAAGAACAGTAAAATGATACGATGCTAAAAAGACTTTCTTTTGTATCGTGCAAGCAAAATTTCAAAAGTGTTTTTGCGTTTTTCCATCTGCCTCTCATTCAATGCATGTGGAACCCATCTGTGGACTTTCTGGATCTTACCCATATCTCGTAGGCGATTGGAAACGGCTTGTTGACTAACGCCTAACTGCTCTGCTAATTGTTTTTGTGATTGACTATCGTCTTCCTGTAGCAATGTTTCCAATTTTGTATCTTCATATTTTTTTGGAGGTTTTCCATGTTCTTTGTCTGTAAGATCAAAGTCACCACTTTTGAAACGCCGAAACCATCGTTCACACGTATCTTGCGATGGAGCATATTCACCATAAGTTTCTCGAAGCAGTCGGTATGATTCAGCAGCAGTTTTTTTCAAATAAAAACAAAACAGTAGTACTGTTCGCGAATGCTCTTTATTTGGCACAAAATTTGACATTTTTAACACAGTAAAACAAAACTATATGATCACTTTTCAAATTATAACCTATACGCATTTGACACTTAATGATAACTTAACAAAACGCCATATGTGTTGAAACTTTGAACTATACACTCTGTTTGCGCGGCAAGTTTGAAAAAAATCCGCATTTCATACTTGTAGACCTGGTAAATGAGGTATTAAAATTATTTTGAAACATTATTATTATCATAATTTTGGTTCAAAATTGTACCTCATCGTCATTTGCCATGTGTTGATTGAGTAATACGAGGGCTACCTGTTAAGTTTTTACAAAAACTAAGAAAGAAAATTTTGTTTTGGACCAAACTGTTTTATTGCTTTTCAAAATATTCGCCTTTAAGATTATACATTTTTGCATGCGTTCAAACCGATTCTCGAAACATTTTTTCCACTCTGAAGTTGGTATCTCAAAAATATGGTTTTCGAAGGCTTCAACAGCTTTTTGACGTGATTAATATCGCTGTCCACGCATTTTTTGTTTGACATTGGGGAACAAAAAAGAAGTCGTTAGGGGATAAATCAGGTGAATACGGGCAATGAGATATGTTTTTCTCCTTCAAATAATCAATTGTTTGACGTGTGGGAGCTTGCATTGTTATGATAAAGAATGATGCGAGGTTTTTGGTTGTTTTTCCTGATTTTGTCGATGACTTCTGGTAAACAAATTTTTGTATATCATTCAGCATTAACTGTTCTCCGATCCTCAAAAGAATGGTTGTGACATATCCAGTACAACCGAAGAAAGAAGCATTTTTTTGGAAGTGCTTCGTGAACGAACAACTTTTGTGGGTTTCGGTTCATCTTGGAAGACCCAAACAGTGGGTTGTTGCTTAGTTTCCGGTTCATATGAATAAAGTTTCGTCACCTGTAATGAGGTTGTATAAGGATTTTGCAGTGCCTAGGTTGAAATTTTTTAGCATTCCCTTAAGCAATTAACACCGGAGTAAGGAAAATGAACGAGATTGTGCCGAAAATTGTCTCTCCTTCAATGTTGATAAGTGCTATGCTATTACTTTTACAAGGAAGCGTGATACTATATTATATCCCTACAAATTAAATAACGTTGCAATAAAAAAAGTTGATCTTACGAAAGATCTAGGTGTTATGTTAGATACTAAGCTTCGTTTCGATCAGCACATAGATTATATCATTAATAAATCTTATAGAATGCTAGGTTTTGTTTTAAGACAATGTTTTAACTTCACCAATTCCAAAACACTGTTGACCCTGTACAACAGTCTTATTAGACTCAACCTGGAATACTGTACACCAATCTGGAATCCTCTGTACTATAAATATATTTACAGCATAGAGCAAATACAAATTAAATTTATGAGGTATTTAGCTCGAAAACAAAACTTAACTTTCCATTCATCATTCCTATAATTCATTTTTAAAGGATTTAAATTACAAAATACTTGAAACTAGAAGAACAAAAAATGATATGATCTTATTACATAAAATTATCAATAGTTTAATAGATGTTCAATCATTTATTTCAAATGTAAACATATTAGTACCTCAAAGAAATACTAGATCAAAAAATATATTTTACATTAATAATTGCAATACAAACTACTGTCAAAATTCACCTACTAAACCGATGCATGTCAGTCTTTAATGAGAAATTTAATGCTATAGACATATTTAATGGTTCACTTCCAGAGTTTAAATCGAAAATGAATATTATGTTAAACATTACACGTTAAATAAAATACAATTGTTTCATATTGTATTTAATTATAACAACACATTTATTTATATCATCTGATACATTGTACTATTATTCTGTAGATATCTGTAATTGGCCACTCACTGGCTGTTGATGTCTTAAATTAATAAATAAATAATAAATATGTAAATATGTAATATGAGAGTTAGGCACGGTCACGGGCGAATAGTATAGGGTCTTTGATAGACTGGATGAGGAAAGGAATGGATAAGAGAAAGTGTTTGGAAGGTCAAGGAAGGTAGTTAGATCGCCGGTGTCAAGGAAGAGGAAAGTTGGGTATAGAGCTAGCAACGAAGAGATAGAATGGGTGGGGGAAGAAGATGGAAGAAAGGAGGATAAGGAGAATCATATTGAAGGAATTTTGTAGAAGATCCTGGGGAGAATGGAAAAGGACAAAGACGAAATAAAGGAAGAAATAAGGATGATGGATGAAGAATATGGTAGGAGGCAGGCAGAGCAGGCGGAAGAGATCAAGGGGATGAAGGTAGAGTTGGAGTATACAAGAAGAAGGCTATAAATAATGGAAAAGATTGAGAGAAGGCCAAGGTCGAGGGGACAGGAGGGTGAGGAATTAAGGCAATTGGAGAAAAGGGTGGAAGAGGTAGCGATAGGGCAAGAAAGGGGAGAAAGGGAAGCGAGGAGAAACAATATAGTAGTCAGAGAGGCAGAGTTGAATAATATGGAGAATAGGGAGGTATTAAAAGAATGACAAAGAACTTAACAGGGAAAGAAATGGAAGTAGGGAGAATACAGGAGATAAGAAGGGGAGAAGGAAAATAGTGTCGTTTGTAAAAATATAAAAGGTAACCCCCGTATTGTTCAAAATTAAACATGTGGTGACTGGCTTTAGTCTACTTTTACACTTACATATAAACAAATGTCATTTTAAAATGAATATTAGTAGCCAGAGGGGGTGCAGTTGTGTCCTTGCACCCCATGGGCTGCACCACTTTACTGAATGCGGCCCACGAAGTATAAAGATAGCCAGAGCCGCAGTAAGGAAAACTTGCGCTAGGGGCAAAACTGCGTTTTGGCGCCCTTGGCAAATAATTCCAAGTGAAGAGCAAAAAAAAAACAGGTCCTCACTTTCGCAATGTGGCTTAGTCAAGCTCATCGGCGCCCTTTTCCTTAGTGCGCTAGGGGCCATCGCCCCCTCCGACCCCCCCCCCCCCTACTGCGGCTCTGAAAATAGCTCGCCCCTTCTTTAAATAGAATCACATAGATATTCTTTTAAAATTTATGGAAATGTATGATTTTTAATATGTAACACTTACTAAATACCTAGAAAATCCTGAAATATGTTAAAATTCACACTTCACATAAATTTTGTGTTAATTTAGAGCCTTTAAATTTTTAAATATTCTTCTTTTTCACTTTGTTATATGAGAAGCAATATATTTCCAGCGCCATTAATTTATCTGAAAGTAAAACAAATAATCAAATAACTAATGGTCCATTAGAAGGCAAACATATAAAGGCGTCTTAGTCCCCAGTTAGTTCCAATAACTCACGCGTGTGTCACTACTGTGCAATGCGCGCTAGTGTGCGCATTGCACGTATCATTTATCTCTTTAAGTTGTTATTTAAGTAATGTAAATGAAGTAACTCGAGTAGCGTCCCACTGATTCTCAACAATGTAATATAAGACTCTTTGAAATTGAATCTTATGAATACGTTACTACTTGTAGACAAGTTTTAATATATATTTCTTAGAATCAGAAGCATTATTCACAAGTCATAAGATTTTATACACGCAGGGAATAGAACAAGAGTTGGAAATGGACAGGCCCGTGACTAACATAGTCCGGGAGGCAGTGTTGCAAGTGACCTAGTAATTTCATCCCGATTGATTCCTATTGGAAATTATTCCTTTCGGGTAGTAAGTTGATGATCTAAGCGTCAGCTGCGTTGTAGTCCGAGAGCTAGCAACGTTTTCGAGAAAGAATTTTAGGTCGGCTGGTTTTTCGATATTTCCCTTTCTTATTGAAGTTAGGTAGGGATGCGGTACGTCTGGCACCTGGGAGCGGTTGCGTTTACCTGTGCGCATCTCGCCTGTACAGGTAAAAAGTGGATATTTGGAAATCATTTTAAGACATTTTTTTTTATATAATTTTCTATGTCTTTTTAGCATTATAAATTTATAGTTGCCAGACAGTTTCGTTGTTGCTAACATTGCACCAGATCTAATTTAAGTAATTAAAAAATAATAATTTTCAAACCATTTTAGTATAGCTGTAATTTTAATATGATATAGTTCTGTAATCGAAGAATACAATATTAATTTGCCAGACGGAAATTTCGTAGTTTAACTAGGAACCAGACCAATTTAAGTCCCGGGGATAATAGGTAAGTTAGAAGAGTGTGGCAGCTTATTCGTTGGTTGCGTGAGAGAGATAGCTGCAACAGAGGGCGTTAGAGAGAGACAGGTTATATAGGTTAGAATTTCATAAAAAAAAAATAGAGCAGAATAATAATTAAAGTAAAATGAGATGAGAACAACTGATAAAAAATATTATTAGCAAAATAAAACAAATAATTTATGTTAAATATGTAGGAAATGAAACATAAAATGTAATTCAGTATTTTTATTGAATAATTCTGTCACAATAAAATGTCAGTATCATCGTCACTGCTATCATCGTTATCACTCCTTATATCATTATTATTATTGTATTCAGATGTATCGTCGTTTTCTAGGACCTGAGTATCTCTAAAAATTAAAAAAAAAAAAATAAATAAAAAAAAGAATTAAATAAAATTATTATTATTTTACCACTTTTGTCTGAACAAAAAACACATCTTTCTTTTTCCTCACTCATCACGATAAAATTATGCTTTATTTTATTTTATGAAAACAAGCAAACATAAACACTCATGTGGTCGACGCCAACTTAAAAAATAGCAGCTGTGATAGTTTTACTGTTATCTCTTCTAACTCACCTATTCTCCCCGGGACTTCAATGGGTCTGGTTCCTAGTTAAACAACGGAATTTCCGTCTGGCAAATTAATATTGTATTCTTTGATTACAGAACTATATCCTATTAAAATTACAGCTATACTAAAATGGTTTGAAAAATATTATTTTTTAAATACTTAAATTAGATCTGGCGCAATGTTAGCAACAACGAAACTGTCTGGCAACTATAAATTTATAATGCCAAAAAGACATAGAAAATTATATTTAAGAAAAAAAAATGTCTTATAATGATTTCAAAATATCCTTTTTACCTGTACAGGCGAGATGCGCACAGGTAAACGCAACCGCTCCCAGGTGCCAGACGTACCGCATCCTTACCTAACTTCAATAAGAAAGAGAAATATCGAAAAACCAGCCGACCTAAAATAAACTTTTTTGTGACGTTGCTAGCTCTTAGACTATTGGTAGTGGTGGGGCGGGCCGAGAGAAAATGTACAACTAGTAAAAAAAAAAAAATCAAAAGTCATTTCAAGCCACTTGAAAATTCGCACAGTTATTGTTTAAGTGGTAGTAATAATAACAAAAAAATTCGGCTGCGTGCGCAGTGGGGTTAAATACGTCAGTCGCTTGTATAAAACTGTCATAAAAAATTATTTAAAGTAATTTCAAATTCAATGAAACTTATACATCGATCTTATTATATAAATAGAATAATAAAAACAACAATCAGCTGTTTGTACAATGGGGGTAAGACCGTCAGCTGAGGGATTATAATTGCTGGCATTTAGCCTAATCATTTAATAATGTAATCAATGATGTAACTGACGATCTTTACTCCGTTATGTCGGCAGCTGACGATCATTTTTAGGGTTTTCTAGGTATGACCAAAAATCCTTATACCGTCATTTTGTCGTCTGTCTGTCTGTCTGTTCGGTAAAAATTGTAGCCAAACGGCTAAACCTAGAGAGTTGAAATTTGGCATGCTTATACAACTCTTTGGCCCGCACATAGGAAAAATACATCTAAAAAATATATCCCCCTAAAAATATAAACAAATAAGTCCTCATCAATTTTATTTTTGCAAAATAAATTATTTTGATGCGATTTTTGGCAAAATTGTGCAAAAAAAAATTGTCTCACACCCTGTAGTCCAGATGGTTTAAATGAAAAATTCTAAGTAATGTACATTGGTGTGAACCCGAATAGTACAACAGGAATTTTTGATCAGATTATGTTTTCGGAAAATTGTTTTTGTGTTTTTTTGTTGACGATGCACAAAAGTTATATTATCGTCTAATGGTTACGTTGCTCGCTAGCTACCCACATTTCTAGGGTTCGCTCCCGCCAGAGGAGACTATTTTTATTTTGTTTAAATTAATTTTTCAAAATTCTAGTTATATTTTGGCAAATGTTGCATTTAATTTTTAAGAGCGTAAATTTAATAACCAATTGGAATTGTTGGAATTATATTTTCATTCTATGTGTCATGTATACGAAACCAGAATGGCGGAGCGAATGATTTAAAACAACCAATGGAAGCCATAGGCGCAATTTTCAAAATATTAATGAACCTTGCTATATATGTATATATATATATATATATCGATAAAAATTGTTTTAATAAATTTATGACGAGTATGACATAAGAATTTTATTTAATACCTATATATATATATAAATGTCTACTATTTATAGACTGTGATATTCGATGGTAATTGGCTCCTTTACAGCCCCTTACCATCACCCTGCGTCTGTTAATTTTTTCGAACAGACTTTTTATTTTATTTATTTTGTATTTGTCCGTGCAAGATTTCTTTTATTGGGCTGCGTTCAGATGGGCTGCGTTAGGCCCAAATAGCCTTTGTTGCTGTGCGCCAAAAATTTTAACTAACTTACTAACTATATAAAAAAACAAATACTGTACATATTTAGAAACCTAAATAATGGTATTAGGTATTCGAATTAAAATTTACAAAAAAATATTTTAACATAAAATTTGTTTTTAAGGCTCTTAGATTAACAGACGATAAATTATTGTAAAAAGATCGTTCATTTTGCCGTGATTACTACAAAGCAAAATTTGTCCTACACACTCAGCATGCCGCCTTCACTTATTATATACCTGCGAAATCCTACAATGTGTGAAATTCACACTTCGCATCAATTTTTTAGTGTACCATGAAGTCCATTTAATACTACTTTTTTTAGAATATATCGAAAATATTGTGACTGACTACCAAAGTAAAAGAGAAATCTAATCTTCTAGTTACTAATAAAATAATATAATTAATTATAAAACCCTAATATAAACCCTTGTTAATAACATACACATATAATTTATTTTTAAACAAATATATCTTTACATCGTTACATTGTATTAATTAAGGTTTTAAAATTATACAAACTAGCTTTGCTTATCCCATCTTTCATCATCATACACGAACATACATACATATACACAAAGCCACACACATAGAGTACATATCTATACCTGCAGATACATACATACTTACATACACATAAACATATACATACATATACAAATATACATACATACACACATAGACATACCGCTACATACATACATCAGACATACATATATGCTTACCTGCATGTATGCATGCACACATCAACCCTTCCTCTACTTCCATACGTAACAAATATTGAATAAACCCAACAGTACATATAAATTCATTATAATTTTAATTTAAACATGAAACTTGTGCGGAAAACAGAAATAAAAAACTGGCTCAACAACGCTAGCATTGCACATATGTATCCAGCGGGCTTTGATCCGAAACAAAAACTCTTCAAACAAACGAGCGAAACACGCCGTCCTAGATGTTTTTCGCTATTTAATTCACATCATATTTGCAAACAGCATCCGAGTATGTTGTACATGGAATCCGCGAGGGTGGGGGGGAGTAAACAGTGACGTGCTGATGTGGGGCTCTCATTAAGGGACTTTTTGTCAAATCAAAATAGTGATTCTGAAATTTTGAACTCCGCCATTGATAACAACGGAACCAGTGCCGCAACAAGGGTGGTACGAGAGGTGCCGCCGCACCAGGCGCCGGATTCATAGGGGCGCCAAATGGCCAAATTTCATTTTTTTTTTTATTATTATATTTTATATTAGTAAACTATAATCAACACAAATTTGATTTCATAATCGAAAGTTTCAAATGGCAGGCAAGATCATTAATTGATGACTGTACAACTGCCACTGCAATGCAATTATTAGAAGTGATCCACACTTACGATTTAAAAGATGTGTACCCTAATATTGGCATTGCACTGCGCATATTTTTATCGCTCACTGTAACTGTTACTTCGAATTAACGCAGTGTTAGTAAATTAAAGTTAATAAAAAATTATTTGCGTTCTACAATTGGCCAAGAGCTTGTAAAATTTAGCTTTAATATCAATAGAAAATACTACAGCGCAGTCATTAAATTATGAACACTAATTTAACGAATTTTCACAGTTAAAAGCCAGAAAAGTTCAATTTATTTAATTTTCCATTCCGTTAAAGTGATTATATAATATATTATTAAAATACCTAAATATTTATTATGTTTTGTTCAAATATCCCTTTTTTTTGTCATTAAATATATATTTTTTTATTTATTTTGTTATTCAATTATGTAATATAATATTTCTTTAACCCTTTTGTATTTCATTTGAGGTGTTTTTCATTTTGTGTTTTATTGACAAATACTCCCATATACGATGTATACTCCCATATACGATGGGAGTTTATATTTTGTCCCTTTTTATATTAGTTGATTATCATGATTTTTGAGTTTATTAAAAGATTTGTAACATAATTTGTTAATATAATGGTTAATATTGCAATTTAAACCAAACCAAAGAAAAAGATTAAAACTAAACTAAAAAATAATACCAACGAATGTTTTTTTTTAAATTTTTTTTATACATTTATTGTTAAAAAAATGACATTATAATATATATTTTTGTATGTTCCTTTACTGGTAATAAGATAGTTCCTTTATTAGGAGTAAGTGTTCCTTTTCTGGCGATTTTGTGATTTTCATGAATAAAGTTGTTTTTTATTTTTCTAAGTTATTCTTTTATTTTCACTTGCATCAAAATAAAACAATAAGATTTTAATGATTCTCTATAAAATATGGTAAGTAAATATCTTAAATAACATTTTGGTGAAGAAAACAACGTAAGTAAATGTTTTAAACGTTCCCTTACTGATGCAATCACCCTACCATAAAATTTTAAAAATTGCGTTTGTAATTAGTGAGGGGGGGGGCGCCAAATAATTTTACGCACCAGGCGCCAATTTATGTTGTTGCGGCACTGAACGGAACAGAGGTTTGTGGATTCAAATCCTGAATTCAGTATCGATGTAGCTTTTATGTATTTATTGATTAACGACCTAAATAACTATAGGCTTATCTCCATATTACCGGTCTTCTCTAAAATCTTAGAAAAAGTCTTACACCATCAAATAACAGATTATTTTATAGATAATGAATTATTTTCAAGTAGTTTGGCTTCAAGGGCAATAAAAATACCACTGTTGCTACTTTGGATTTTATAACTCACGCCACGGAAGCTCTAGAATCTGGTGAGTTCTGTTTCAGTACCTTCCTCGATCTCAGTAAGGCTTTCGATTGCTTATCACACGAGATCCTACTCAAAAAATTAGCTTACTATAGTTTTGACAATAACAGCCGGGCTTTGCTGAAATCTTACTTATTTAATCGTAGCCAATTTACGCAAATAGGCAGTTCCAGGTCTGAATATCTTCCTTTGCACTTTAGTGTCCCACAAGGCTCCGTGCTGGGACCTCTTCTCTTTTTAATCTATATAAACGACTTCCCTTCTTCTTTAAATGCTAAATCTATTCTGTATACTGATGATACAACTCTGCTGGCTTGTAATTCTGATTACGATTCACTTTTAATAGATAATATTTCTCTGGTAGACAGTGCTAAGTCATAGCTCAATAATAACAATCTGACCCTTAACTCAGATAAAACTCAGTCCTTGCTGCTGACCACCAGAGAACACGACTTCGATAATCCTCCTTACATTAAATTTTTTGGATTACACGTGGACCCTCACTTACGATGGGACCAACACACCGATTTGCTCAGTAGAAAACTCCGTTCTACTATCTACTTAATAATAAATTTAATCATCTTTATTTATATACGAGTGCCTTATATTCGTATATAAGCGTAGGAGCACGTATAGTACCTTTAGTGTGCAACACACGCATGACACGCGCTTTAAAAACAAAATACGTTCTGATTTTATTCGTCTCAACAAATATAGAAACGCTTCGAATTATAAATTATTATTATAGTTTCAAAATGTACAACTAGTAATAATATATTACCTATGTTATTTTATGGGTTTTGCCATGTTATGTATCATGTATCATGTTAATCTGACTGACTAAAAGCTGTATAATGTACAAGTTTACTTGGTCAATAAAGAATTATTATTATTATTATGTCAGCTATGCCAATATATAGAGTAGACTGTTTTGTCCTGGAACAGTTTTAACATTATTTTATGCCATTTATTTAGTTTCCTAGTACGGTATCCTCATCATTTGGTTTTTTAGGTATGACCCAAAATCTTTTATAACGTCACTCATGTATCTGCCGATCTGTCTGGCTGTACGATAGAAATTTTAGCCAAACGACTGTACATAGAACATTGAAATTTGACATGCTTGTACAACTCTTTGGCCTGCAAGAAAAAAAATCAGCTGTAGCCACCACAGCTGTTCAAATATTTCTCTGTTGTGAAATATTCGCAAAAAACTGAAAACCGACACGTGTAAACTCCCATTTATAGTTTCCCGATTTTTACCGAAGTTGATCAACTCGTGCCATTGATGTCAAAAGATTAAATATGAAGTTTCATAAATATCCTTTTAGCCGAATTTGCTCTGCACGTGCACACGGACCGACAGGCAGACCGACAGACAGACAGACATCATGCTAAAAATAGTCAAAACGTTATGTAGGGACCTCAATTCGTGGAGATCCATCGAAATCTCGAAATGTCAAATACCTCCGTTATATATGTTGGCGGTCGGTAAAAATAAAAATCTCTTAAAATTTTTGAAATTGTCATACAACTTTCATCTTTTAATAATAGGATGAATTTAAGAATTTAGTTTTATTTATTAAAAACTTATTTTTTTAAATTTGCTGATCTTATAGGTCTTTCCTTGTTATTTATTGGTCATAAATGTGATAAATGTTTAATTATAATTATTTTTAAATAAATATTTTTAAGTAATCTGTTTTTTCATACTTACATTTGTAACGTTTCCATGGTCATGATAAATAATATCTATGTTAGAAAATATTAGGTCAAATTATTTCTACTCTGCTGCTAGAATGTATTATATACAAGTACTTTGTGATGGCGGTCGGTCCTATGGTGGCCACAGCTGATTTTTTAAATTTGATATGAGCTTCATATGTTTCTAAATGTGACAAATTACGATGGTTAATTTTTAGCAATATTTTAAAGAATGCAAAATAAGGCGATATATTACATAATTATTTTTAGATGCATATACTGGCAATAATTCCTAAGAAACTATTGTATCTGCGACTGTTATATAAACTCTTCTATGTTTAAATATTTAAGAAAGCATAAAATAGTTCTTTATGGGAAGAGTAAAAAGTGCCGTCTTACCAGAAGCACTATATATATGTCAGCGATACATTTTTGGGGTTCCAAACGCGTCTTCCGTGGGAAGAGGTGTCTAACCGAAGATTTTATGTTCAGACGAATATTGCAAATAGGCGAATATGATATTTTACCCGCATCCGCATGATTTAAGTGATAATTTATCCGCATCCGCAGAAAAATGGTGGATATCCGCGGATTTGTAGGACTCTATATATAGTCCAGTGTTTCTCAAATGGTGGGTCGCGACCCAGTACCGGGTCGTGGTAAGCGAAATGCTGGATCACATAAAAACTCGCGAAACCTAGATGTTTTTTCAAGAAACACTAGAATACGATTAAGGAACATCTGGCAGGACTGGAGACAAGTCTGAAGGAAAATCCCCGCTCCATCAACAGCAACAAAACATGGATTAGGAACCCTTTTACAGTAAACATAGGATCTGAGACAGAATTGCAGGATTCAGATTTTGATATTATAATTGAACTGTCGTGTGATACAGCACTCAAAGCCGTCTTCGACAGAATACCATTGATAGATTTTTGGATAAATTGTCGTCAGGAATACCCAGTTATAGTGGAAAAAGCAATAGAATTTCTAATGCCTTTCGTCCGGATCTATAAGTGCGAAGCAGGTTTCTCAACATTAGTCTTCCTTAAAAATAAGTACCGAAACCGATTGGAAGTAGAACCGGATCTAAGGATAAAGCTATCATCGTTTTCTCCTAATCTGAAATTATTATTAAAAAATAAACAGCACCACACTTCTCATTGATAATTTATTGGTTCTCATTAATAATTTTTGTTTAATTTCTACTCATTTTTGTAACGGTTAATGCTTTTTAGGGTTTTGTAGGTATGACCAAAAAACCCCTATACCGTCATTTTGTCGTCTGTCTGTCCGTCTGTCTGTCTGTCTGTTCGGTAAAAATTGTAGCTAAACCTAGAGAGTTGAAATTTGCCATGTTTATAGAACTCTTTGACCCGCACATAGGAAAAATACTAAAACATCTAAAATACATACCCCCTAAAAATATAAACAAATATGTGCTCATCGAAAACAAAAATATTTTTTTTTAAATTCTGAGTAGGGTATCAAATGAAAGCCATTAGTACGTGGATTAACGATCAAATTTTTATTTTTGCAAAATAAATTATTTTGATGCGATTTTTGCCAAAATGGTGCAAAAAAAATTTTGGCCCACACCCTGTAGCCCAGATGGTTTAAACTAAAAATCTAAAAAAATTCTAAGTAATGTATATTGGTGTGAACCGAAATAGTACAACAGGAATTTTTGATCAGATTATGTTTTCGGAAAATAACGCATTTTTTGTGGTTTTGGTTCACAAAGTACAAAAGTTATACCAATGTAAGACACTCACTTGCAAGGCGTGCGATAGCGTTATGGGTTAGAGCACTGGTTTCGTAAGCTAAAATGAGCTGGAACGAAGGGTTTCGAGTTCGAGTACGGAGTGAATTTTATTTTTTCTGTTTTTTTTTTCCATTTTTATTATGTTGAAATTATTTTGTCAAAATTCTAGTTATATTTTGACAAATGTTGTATTTAATTTTTAAGACCGTAAATTTAATAACCAGTCTTATTATATGATTAGCAGACGATAAATTATTTTAAAAATATCGTTCATTTTGCCGTGATTTCTACAAAGTAAAATTTGTCCTACACACTCAGGATACCGCATTCACTTATTATATACCTGCGAAACCCTGAAATGTGTGAATATTCACACTTCACATCAATTTTTTATTATAATTATTATGTGAATAAATAAAAACTGTATGAACATCCATATGTTTTAGCTTACCTATGGGCTATTATAGGTGGAAAAATTTTAGTGGGTCACGAAGAAAAAGTGTGAAAATTACCGGGTCACGGAAAAAAAAGTTTGGGAAACGCTGATATAGTCTATTAATTTCAGAGCTGTGAATGCAGCTCTAGGAAATATAGTTATTTGTACAAAAGATAGGTAATGTCTATTTAATTTCATCCCCGACTGTATATGGCACTACGACATAGGCGAAAACTTTAAAACCCAAACTATATCAAATCCACAGAGAGTCTTGTTCAATTTCATTATTTTTTTGAAATTTTCAGTTCCATCTGTGTTCGTAGTTGGCTGGTTTCTTGTATCTCGTTGACATATTCTATGTTAAATAATGGCATGTTGGTTCCTGAAGCCATATGCAATGTTTGATTATGCGATGTGGCGTCGGCGGCTCCACCACGAGGGTGTTACGGGGCGCAGGGGGGCCCCAAGGCCGACCATCGCTGGACCGGCCACAGACACGCTCGAAATTCCTTGCTTCTTCTCCACAGACCGCAGCTTTCAGAACACCGGTTGCGTATAAACAACCACAACATACACAATGCATTTTTAATACTAACAGAATAATGCCGGGTTTACATTGGTAGAGTAAAAGAGCTAGTAACTAGCGCAAGTACTACTTGCTTTACTCTACTATCTTATTTTCTGGATAGTAAGTGTCAAAACACATTTGACATCTTCACTGTGATTTTGTTGTGCAATTATCTTTCATCTATTATAGTTTAAGAATATGAATATACATCGTCGCCGGCGTGATGCAATTTAAAAAATGGTATTTTGTATTACATCATTTCTTGTGGAGGAAATAATTGATTGTCTTATTGAAGTATTCGGTACAGAATATAAGCCTAAACAAAAATGGGTTAAAAAATGGATTGATAGAAGAACTACCCATGGCGCATCAGTCCTTCTATTTCGTGAATTAGCCGTGGAAGATCAAAAAGAGTACAGACTGTGTTTAAGAATCACACCAGATGATTTTAATAGGCTATTAAATTTATTTGGTCCATTAATACAACGAACTGATACACTAATAAGGGATGCGATTCCAGCAAAAATAAAATTGGAATTAACGCTTTATTTCCTAGCCACAGGAAATAGTTATTTTAGTCTACAGCAGTGTTTCTCAACAGGTGGTCCGCGGACCACCAGTGGTCTCCAGAAAAATTTTAGTGGTCCGCGAAAGTTTTCATATGTGTTTTTTGCAGTTTTATTTTTAATTTATTTTGCACATTTTTTATGTAAATAGTTTATATTTTGTTTATTTTCTGTAAACTTTCTGTGATTTTCTACAAATAAAATAAATGTGTTTAGTAGCACATTAAATATATTTGTTTTCATGCAAAAAATAAACCAACAATTATTATTAGTAGTCCGCGTTAGAAAATTATATATTATTCTGGTCCACGGTGCGATTTTGGTCGAGAAACACTGGTCTACAACATCTTTTTCGTGTATCAAAGGCAGTTATTTCACAGATGATTTCAAAAATCATCAATTAATAAATCAATGTTACGCAATTTATGTAAATAAATAGTAACTTACCTGATATGGGTTTTTTTCTATTTGTTATGACAGGTTACCACTTGCCGCCAATTTGAAATGAATCAATTTTGCGTAGTGGGGGAAAAGACTGTAGCTAGTAAATACGTCGACGAGCTAGCTGGTATCCTAGCTCAACTACTGGCAGCTAGTACTCTACTAGTCACAATGTCAACTGTCACTCGTCATGTGACTTCACGTCGTGGAGGAATAATTGTTTTTTTTTTTTTTCTAATGATTTATGTTATTTTCTCTAATATTATGGTGAATTTACGTGCTCATAGATATTTTTTTTAAAACATTTTTTGTGATTGTAATTATCTTTTCTCAATAATAAAGAACTACAAAAGAATGGGGAGGCAATACCTGGGTTATGTACTAGCGAGGAACAATGGGGCTGAACTACACATAAGGGAAAGAGTAAAGAAGGCAAGAATAGTCATGGGAAAGCTGTGGAGTATAGGAGAGAGGAAGTTTAACTACGATATTAGATGGATATTCAGGTTGTTTGACGCCTTGGTGAAGAACATCCTGCTATATGGGGTGGAAATTTGGGGATGGAAGAAATGGGAAAAGGTATAAAAAGTACAGGAGAAGTATAAAAACACCAGGGTATATTGTAAGAGAGGAACTGAAAAGGGATAAGATGAAAGTGGGTATAGGAAGGAGGGCGGTTAAGTACGAGGAGAAAGTTAGAATAGAAACAGACAAAAGAATAATGAGGGAATGCTGGGAGAAAAGAGCCATAGAGGAACAAAAAGGAAGATGGTACGCATGGGGGGAGATGAGAAAGGAGTATTACTGGAGATGCGGAGTGGATGCGACAGAGGTGGAAAGGAGAAGAAAAGACGGGATAAGCGTGATTGAGGAGTTGTGGAGGAGGGATAAGGAAGTGGGGGAGCAAGAAAGGACAGTCAGAATAGACAAATCAAGGAGCGCAGGGAGATATAAGGAAGTCAGTACTATACATAAAAAAGTAAAATAAAACTAAACGAGAGTGCCGTAATTTTCAAATTGATATGTTGTTTTGGTGTCATTAACTGAGTTACGACAAGTGAAATAAATCATGAGTTGCATCTATTTTATTAATTTTTACTAGAGATGGGTCGTTCATGAATGAACCGGCTCACTGAGCCGGTTCAGTACAGTGACCGAAGTGACACGGTTCACCAAATTGAAATGAGCCGGCTCACGGCTCACTGTATAGTTTCAAGGATACGATTGGTCGGGCGATTGTGAGCAGTGACCGGAGTGATCCGGATCTGGATCGATGTCATGTTGAACTTCGGAAGAACTCGGCTTGTAATGTATTATCATAAAGTGTATTTTGTCATCAATTTGTAGGGCAGTTTATTTGAAACTAACAGGCTTAGTCTGTATTTTCTTACAACCATACTATATAAAAATATTAAAAATATTGCCCAAATCCCAGATGTTCGATTTATAAGGGCAATAAACATCGCCATAAACTTAACACATCTGGTTTAAAATACAGTAGCTACATAAAATGAATTGTTTGTTTCAAAAATGTTAGATAAGAGCCGGGGCTAAACGACGTTCTACATACGAACGATCGACCAACAACCGACTGACCTGTGTCTCGGGATCATGTATACAGTTCATATATTGCAAGAACCGGCTCTAAGCGACGTTCTATCTACGACCGAACGACCGACCGACTTGTGTCTCGGGATCATGTTTACAGTTCATATATTGCAAGAACCGGCTCTAAGCAAGAGCCGGCTCTAAGCGACGTTCTACCTACGACCGAACAACCGACCGACTTGTGTCTCGGGATCATGTATACAGTTCATATGTTGCAAGAACCGGCTATAAGCAAGAGCTGGCTCTAAGCGACGTTCTACCTACGACCGAACGACCGACCTGTGTCTCGGAAACATGTTTACTTAACCGGATCACTGAGCTGGATCAATGAACCGGCTCAACAAACTGAACGACCTCCACTGATCCGGTTCCGCAAACTGAGCCGAAATTCCCATCTTTAATTTTTACAGTCAGCTATCATGGTTCAAGTGGAAAAATCTCACTCTCAATAAATAATATATATTTTTTTCGTTATTAGCTGTTAAAAAATCAATCGTATGCGTATGTAATTTGGATTGACGCATCCCGGTTACGCTATTTGCCGTGGCTGAATGCACGATGCATGTCTGGCTCGCGAGCGCGGGTACACTCCTCTCAAAATGCATCCATACATGTTACACGCTACTCGCCAGTCCCCAGCACGCTTATGCGCCAACCGCTATAATATACTCTGCGTTTTTCCACACACTTCGTCTTTTATTATTTGCTTCATTTTATTTCTTTACGTAATAAACGGTAAGATTACTAAATCTTAACTGATGTAGGAGGGAACATTGTAAAATTGACATATTTACTTCTTTGCTATGTTTCTTTTATGACTTAAATTATGATTATTGATGCATAGTTGGAATACATTTCTTAAATACTAATAAATAATATGAATTAATTAATGTGAACAGGTTGCAGGTCTTTGTAAACTACTGTTTACGCAGAATCCTTCGTATTTTTTGGCCTGAAGTGATATTCAATCAGGGTCTATGGGATAGATGGGATAGGTACATATAAAACTGTTTACCGTCTAGGATGATTAAGTAAAGGATGCGCTATTCGTATACTAACAACACTGACGATTGTGTGGAAACCCCTGTTGAGAAAGAAGGCAATATATGTCTGTACTGTGCACACTGCAACTACGTAATGCGTATGTGCTACATTTGAATTTTAAACAAGCATATTTTTAAATGATAATAATTATGGAATTTCTTAGAAATTATTCTAAAATCTCGTAATTTCACAGCAAATTTTATAACATATTTGAGAAATTTGTATAACACGGTGTTAATTTTCTGCGTATCGTGTCAAACGGACCTGAAACTGTATAAATGTGTATTTAAAATTTATCTAATCATTTTAAAATAATATTATTTGTCATTAAAACCATCTTTAATGATATTTTAAAAATGAAAGGCTGCCAATAAAGGAGGCAGTATTATGAATTTAATCAGTCAGTTAAAGGATAAAGTGGTAGTTACAATAAACTAAAATAAGCTTGAAAAATATTAGTGCCAAATAATACTACCCAAACATCTTGTTGCGAAAATTACATGACTATGGCCCGATTGCAAAAATCTCTATTAAATTTAATGATTCAAAATACCAGAGGTGGCTAGCTATGGGTCCTTTCCAAATATTCCGATAAGACGTTGAAGGGCCACATCCTTTGAGTATCCCCCCACAAACCAGAAATTAATTTAATTTTTATCGTTCGATTAATGAAGGATTGAAAGACGGATGTACAAAATGAAATATATTGGGGGAGGGGGTGCAGAGGGGTTAATTTTAATATATATTTTTTACATTACATAGAAATATTCTAATCTTTACCTATAAGGGATGGTTTGATAATTTTTATTTGGTTGTGATAATTGATTAAATGAAAGTATGGAAATAAAATATATAACACAAATAGATACACATATTTTTATTCGTTTTGAAATATCACAAGTATGTTGAACATTTTTCTTTTCGCCACCTTGTGTATATCTAACAATTTAGCACAGTAATAGCGTCTTACGTGTGTACGCAGTACCGCGATATATATCTTTCTCAGTCAGTAAGGGTTTCCACACATTTTACACACGAATAGCGCATCCTTTACTTAATCATCCTAGTTTACCGTAGAGCAATATCTGCAGCTAAGATGGACGCACATTCAAAATTTATTAATAATTCAAATAATATTCAGATAGCTACATGGCAAATTATTAATAAACGCAGAAATAATGCTGCAAATCACTTTAAAGAAACCATTATTACCCCTAATCAATTTAATGAGCATTTTACAAACACAGCCAAAGAACTTATAAATAAAGTCCCTGTATCTAACATAACACCGGATTTCTTTTTATTGAGTAATGCCTGGGCTACACCTGCATCTATCGTCGCTAAACTTCGGTTTAACGTGACATACACGCTAATGTGGCCAGTCACTATCGGTTTGCGTTCACAATATTAGCAGTGCGTGCCACTAGACACATGACGATAACTGAAGTGGCGGTTTTAGAGCGCACATCAAAGGAACTTAGCGCAGAGCGTAGTATGTTCTGTTGGCGCGTATTGTTGTTTAAACGGCATCATTTGAGGTTATGTTATACATATTTCTTTACAACTTATTTGTGTCAAAATCAGATAAGATTATGTTTGAATTTGTAAAATTAAATGTAAAAAATAATTTTAGGGTGCAGTTATGATGGATATACACCATAATTTTATTTTATTTACAGCAAAATAAATACGCTTGTACCTTGTAAACGTAAATAAAGTGTAGCGGCGAAAACGCAGATATGGCCACAAGTTGCGTTTTAGCACGATATCGATAGATGCAGTTTACCACGAATTTATATAGCGCGCAATTATCGGCTAAGCTTATAACGCAAGTGTGGCCCAGGCATAACACACACAGTACAAATTTTTCGTTTGAATCTGCCAGTGAAATCACGATTAGAGATATTGTTAATTCTTTAAAGAATAGCAATACTCTTGATTAGAGATGGGAATTTCGGCTCAGTTTGCGGAACCGGATCAGTGGAGGTCGTTCAGTTTGTTGAGCCGGTTCATTGATCCGGCTCAGTGATCCGGTTAAGTAAACATGTCTCCGAAACACAGGACGGTCGTTAGTTCGTAGGTAGAAAGTCGCTTCTTGCAATATATAAACTGTAAATATGATCCCGAGACACAGGTCGGTCTGTTGTTCAGTCGTAGGTAGAACGTCGTTTACAGCTGGCTCTTGCTTAGAGCCGATTCTTGCAATATATGAACTGTAAACATGATCCCGAGACGCAGGTCGGTCGGTCGTTCGGTCGTA
The DNA here is from genome assembly GCA_963971575.1 of Liopterus haemorrhoidalis. Taxonomy (NCBI): domain Eukaryota; kingdom Metazoa; phylum Arthropoda; class Insecta; order Coleoptera; family Dytiscidae; genus Liopterus; species Liopterus haemorrhoidalis. The sequence goes on along the minus strand of OZ020619.1, from coordinate 6,154,168 downwards.
GGTAGAACGTCGCTTAGAACCGACTCTTGCTCAGAGCCGGTTCTTGTAAACATGATCCCGAGACACAGGTCGGTCGGTCGTTCGGTAGAACGTCGCTTAGAGCTTAGAGGTAGAAAGTCGCTTAGAGCCGACTCTTGCTTAGAGCCGGTTCTTTTAAACATGATCCCGAGACACAGGTCAGTCAGTTGCCGGTCGTCCGGTTGTAGGTAGAACGTCGCTTAGCCCCGACTCTTATCTAACATTTTTGAAACAAGCAATTCACTTTATGTAGCTACTGTATTTTAAACCAGATGTGTTAAGTTTATGGCGATGTTTATTGCCCTTATAAATCGGACATCTGGGATTTGGGCAATATTTTTAATATTTTTATATAGTATGGTTGTAAGAAAATACAGACTAACACTATTAGTTTCAAATAAACTGCCCTACAAATTGATGACAAAATACACTTTATGATAATACATTACAAGCCAAGTTCTCGCGAAGTTCAACATGACATCGATCCAGATCCGGATCACTCCGGTCACTGTTCACAATCGCCCGATCAATCGTATCCTTGAAACTTGAAACTATACAGTGAGCCGTGAGCCGGCTCATTTCAATTTGGTGAACCGTGTCACTTCGGTCAGTGTACTGAGCCGGCTCAGTGAGCCGGTTCGTTCATGAACGACCCATCTCTACTCTTGATGTGAATGACCTGTCAGTTAAAATTTTGAAACGTGTAAAAGATCCCATCATTTCACCTCTTACAAGGATAATAAACGCCTGCATTATGAACATCTGTTTTCCCGATGCTCTTAAAATTGTCAAAGTTTTGCCTCTATTTAAGAAGGGTGACGTTGATGATGTTAATAATTACCGACCCATATCCATATTACCAGTTTTTTCTAAGATTTTTGAAAAGGTGCTCTACAGTCAAATTGTGCAATATTTTACCAACAATAATTTATTCTATGGTTTTAGGATTAACAGGAGTACCATAGATGCAGTTATGGATTTTGTCGCATACATATGAAGCAAACTATCTTTTTATGGTTTCGACGACACAAGCCGTGTCTTGCTTAAATCATATTTATCTAACCGAAAACAGTTTACCCAATTTAACAGTAGTACTTCGCAGTATCTTCCTTTGCATTTTGGAGGGCTTCAAGGTTCAGTTCTCGGACCGCTACTGTTCCTAATATTTGTAAATGACACATAATTTTTATAGGAAAAGTCATTAATGCCAATTTGCCAATTATCGCAGATTTCGCAATTTCTATTTAAATCAGTGGTATGCTTTTTTCATGGCGGACCGGCAAACGACCTAGAAAAAATTCGCGAACCGGCAGTAATGGGTATCGCAAAAGTTTTATATTTTTATTGCACTGATTACAAGCACAAAGAAAAAACAAATAAAAAATCACTAATAACCAGTGAAGAAAGAAAGAAATTATTACTTAAGCAATTAACAGGTTAAAGACCGAGATTTTTCTCTGAAAATTAAGTGGGTGTTATCTTATTAGGCGAATAGTTACATAGTAAAAAAAAATCTCGCGGACCTGTGCCGGTTGGGAAACACTGATTTAGACAGTGTTCTGTATCTTCCTTTGATTTATTTATGACAATCCAGCTTCAATTATGTCATCCGACAATATTTTGTTTTATTTGTATTAGTATGTTTAAAGTTATTTGTATTTTCCATGTAGATATCAATGAAGCCTGTGTTTTATTAGAAGAATAGGAAAATAAGCCAATCAATAGGTCCAGTGGGTTGTTTGAATGGAATGGAAGTCGCTCGGGTTTCGCTGCAAAGAGACATGCAAAAATTAACAGAACACGCTACACTGCACTTTTATAACAAGGACTTGACAATCGACAATTATACCAAACATCGGAATATACTCGTATACCTACCTACCTTGCGCACTGCTCTTCCACCATACATTCCAAATTATACCGATAGTTGAAACAAAAAGACAAGTTTTTGTTGTAATATGGAACATTCTAGCTTTGCTTTCTGTATTGCAGGGGCGTACTCTAATTTTGACAACCTAAAAGTAGGAAAAATTAAAAACTATACCAATATATAAATTAGTTACTTTGTGTTTATATATTGCGTTTACTTTTATAAGGGCAAACCATATCTGGTTAATTTGGTTACTTTTATAGTGTATTACTGACTTTAAATGTCGTTTCAGAATATTCCTTACGCTGTAAAACCTACTTCAGATTTGTTGGTTATGATCATCCTAATTAAGATATCATTTATCATTTTGACATATGTCAAATGGAATGATATTTTAAGAAAGCGACATTTTTTACCATGTTTTAATACTAACATGACATACAATTTCAAAGGTGCAAACTATTTAAATCAAAATTTCCACTTAGTTTGTTTTTACAAAAGTGAACAGCATATATAGGCTATTCCAAACCTTTAGGCGGAACTAGAATTTACAATCTATTAACTTTTATAGTTTGATTCGAGCTTTTGGCCATTTTGGTTAAGCTTTGTAAATCATACTTACAATAAACAATTTTAGGTTAAGTTTAATATCATTATAAAATGTCATTTTCATTAAATTTGTTTTTTTTGCCATTCTTAAAAAAAAAATCCCATTTTATTTTTTTTTTTTATTTTAAAATATGAAAAAATATTACATTTTTAGGGTTTTGTAGGTATGACCAAAAAACCCTTATACCGTCATTTTGTCGTCTGTCTGTCTGTCTGTCTGTCTGTCTGTCTGTTCGGTAAAAATTGTAGCCAAACGGCTAAACCTAGAGAGTTGAAATTTGGCATGCTTATACAACTCTTTGACCCGCACATAGGAAAAATACTAAAACATCTAAAAAACATATCCCCCTACAAATATAGGCTCATCGAAAAAAAAAAATATTTTTTTTTAAATTCTGAGTAGGGTATCAAATGAAAGCCCTTGGTACGTGGATTAACGATCAAAATTTTAATTTTTGCAAAATAAATTATTTTGACGCGATTTTAGCCAAAATTGTGCAAAAAAAAATTGTCCTGCACCCTATAACCCAGATGGTTTAAATTAAAAATATGAAAAAATTCTAAGTAATGTATATTGGTGTGAACCGGAATAGTACAACAGGAATTTTTGATCAGATTTTTGCGTTTTTAACTAAAATATGTTAAATATTTAATTCGCTATGTAACACAGAAGATATGTATGCGGTCATAGCGTAGTTGGTTTCGTCATTGGTTTGTAGTAGTAATTTGCAAACTAGAGTTCGAATCCTATCAATTTTAATTTTTCTGTTTTTTTTTTGCACGTTTATTTTGTTTAAATTATTTTGTCAAAATTCTAGTTATATTTTGGTAAATGTTGCATTTAATTTTTAAAAGCGTAAATTTAATAACCAGTGGGAAGTGTTGAAATTATAATTTAATTCTATGTTTGAATGTATACGAAATCAGAAGGCATTTATGATTTAAGCAACCAATGGAAGCGGTAGGCGCAATTTTCAAAATCTAACCTAACCTAACCTAACCTTGCTATATAAAAAAAAATACTGCACATATTTAGAAACTTAAATAATGGTATTAGGCATTCGAATTAAAATTCATAAAAAAATATTTTGACATAAAATTTGTTTTGACATCCCAAATAATCATCATTCAGTTACTAAATACCTGCAAAACCCTGAAATGTGTGAAAATTCACACTTCACATCAATTTTTTAATACTGGGTTTAGACCCATAATACAAGGTGTCTCAAAAGAAATTTTATATTTATTTAGCTTAGTGCGTGAACGCAACGTATCCGAGGGGCGCGGGGGTTATGTCAATTGGTAGCCTGGCTCTTGGGAATTCAGTCGCTATGGAGCGTTTTTCGGGAGCAGACCGCGCGTTATGCGTGCGAGAGTTTTACAAAAACGGTGATTCGGCGACTGTAGCGCGTAGAAAATTCTGCAGTATTCGAGGTTTTCGCCACTTAAATGATGCGCCAAGCATTCCTCTCATTCGACATTGGGTTAAAAAGTTTGAAGAGACTGGTACAACGCTGGATAAATCAAAATCCGGGCGACCTAGGTCATCAAGAACGGTAGAAAACGTGGAGAATGTTAATCAGTCTGTTCGTGACGACCCGAACCTTTCAATTCGGAAGCGCGCAAGTGCTTTAAATGTGCATAGATCATCATTACATCGCATTATGCACAAAGACCTAAAGCTGCACCCCTACAAAATTCAATTTGTGCAAGAATTAAAGCCCCATGATGCCAGTCAGAGGCTTAATTTCCTAAATCAGGTGATTGAGCGATTTTCAACGTTTACCAACATTTTGTTTTCGGTTGAAACTCATTTTCATCTTAATGGCCAGGTAAATAAGCAGAACTGCCGCTACTGGAGTGCAACGAATCCGAAACGCAAACATCAGAAACCCCTACATTCGCCTAAAGTGACCGTATGGGCTGCGATGTCGGCGCGAGGAATTATCGGCCCTTACTTTTTTGAAGACGAAAGAGGGCGTGCAGTTACAGTAAATTAAGAGCGTTATGTGGAGATGTTAGACAACTTCTTGGTACCTGAACTGCAAAACTTTCCTGGCTATAACCAAAGAACATGGTTCCAACAGGACGGAGCAACTTCACACACGTCCAATATGTCTCTGCCACGTGTTCGTGAAATTTTCTCAGGCAAATTGATCTCCCGGAGAGGTGACATAAATTGGTCTCCACGCAGTCCAGATTTAACCCCTATGGACTTTTTCCTATGGGGTTATCTTAAATCTAAAGTTTACGCCAATAAACCGACTTCACTGGCGCATTTGAAAGAAAATATCCGTCACGAAATGGCAGCCATCCATGAGTCCACCTGCCGAGACGTCATAAGTAATTTTACTGTTCGATTAAATGAGTGCCGAGAACGCGAGGGTCTACACTTTGACGATATTATTTTTAAGAAATAAATCCCCAAAAAGTGTATTTTAATAATTAATAAACATTTTTTCTATATACGGCTTACTTTTTTTTTAATCGATCCACTAAATATAAAATTTCTTTTGAGACACCTTGTACTATAATGATTTGTTAACGAAAATAGGTTTTATATGCGATATATTAAAAAATACAGGAGTGTCATTTCAAAAAATGTATTTGTTTTAAATAACTCGTTAATTTCATGTTCAATTGTTTTTCTAATATAATATTGTTAGTTCCAGAATGAAATACTCGATCTTTCGTTTAAACCACCCTGTATTGATTATTCACGCTACTTCTACTTCTTCGCCCTGATATCAGTTTTCCTCTAGTTCAATTTCCTTGTGGATTGTGGGGAACAAGGAATAAGTAGTTCATAAAAAATGACGCCATACTTTTAAAATATATCTAAGGATGTAATATCCTGATTCTTTGCCTGGCGTTAAGAAACATTAGCATATTCCTAGAAATGGCAGAAGAGCTCATTGCAGCGCCTCGGTGATGGCGTAAGACTTATCTCCAACTATATATTACGTGAAACAATTAATTTAAAGCTGGTGATTAGTAACTGCTTGTGTTGTTGTATGTCTGGACCGGATGTTCCACAGTGACACTTCTAAAATTATAAACAAGAGCCTCGTTTCCTGTTTTCCAGGACGCTCCTGTCGAAAGAAATACACAAGTGTCACATAGCGTACTCCCGTATTTCTTATCTTATAGAATACTTTAATTTTAGGAATGATTTAAATAGGTCGAACACCTTCTTTTCTTACACGTGTCTTCCTTCTTTAGATGAATCACTTAACAACTCAGTTTTTTATGGAAAATTCTAGAACTTATTCTAAGAAAAAGGATTTAAAAATAAGAACTTGAATCTACTTAATTAATGAAGGGAAGAAGATTTTTATTCAGAAGCTTTTCTATTTCAGTGTTGATAGGAATAACCAAGAAGCCCTTATAAGGATTCTAAATCTGAGCTAACCCTATCTATGGCAGGGCCGGCCTTCTCTGTAAAAGGGACGGACACAAGTAATTTTTTGGGGCCCCAAAAAAATTTAACTTCTTTTCAAAAAAAATGATAAAAATAATAAAGAATTTTCAACATTTTTTGCTTTTAGGATTTAGTAGATATATAAAAAAATTATAGAATTTGTGGCCAAACCGTATCTGAAAATTTTGCATGCATATACAGATCTTTGCTCTGCATTACCTCGTCTTACCATAAATACGAGGTTTCCCTTTTAAGTTTTTACAAAAACTAAGAAAGAAAAACATTTTGTTTGGCCAAACTGTTTTATTGCTTTTCATAATATTCGTCTTTAAGATTTATACTTTTGTATGCGTTCAAACCAATTCTCGAAACATTTTTTCACTCTGAAGTTGGTATCTGAAAAACATGGTTCCGAAGGCTTCAACAGCTTCTTGAGGTGATGAAAATCGCAGTCCACCCATTTTTTGTTTGACATTGGGGAACAAAAAAATGTCGTTAGGATAAATCAGGTGAATACGGGCAATGAGACATTAATTCCATGTTTTTCTCCTTGAAATAATCAATTGTTTGACGTGCTGTGTAGGAGCTTGCATTTGATGAAGAATGAAGTGACGTTTTTGGTTGTTTTTCCTGATTTTGTCGATGACTTCTGGCAAACAAATTGTTGTATACCATTCAGCATTAACTGTTCTCCGATCCTCTAAAGGAATGCTTGCGACATTTCCAGTACAACCGAAGAAATAAGCAATCATTTTCTTGGAAGTGATTCCTGAACGAACAACTTTTGTGGGTTCCAGTTCACCCAATCAGTGGATTGTTACTTAGTTTCCGGTTCATATGAATAAATCCAAGTTTCGTCACCTGTATCGATGTTTTATGAATTTTGCAGTGCCGAGGTTGATTTTTTTTTAGCATTCCCTTACACCAATCAACACGAGCATTTTTTTGAGCTTTGGTCAAATTATGCAGAATCCATCGGGAACAGATCTTTTTCACAGCTAAATGTTCATGCAAAATCGAATGTATTGCAGTGTACGATATGCCAAAGGATGCCTCTATCTCACGGTAAGTCACATGCCGATCTTCTTCAATCATTTTGTGCAAAGCATCGATGTTTTTTTGAATCACAACCGATTTGGGTCGACCTTCACGAGATTCATCACTAATGGACGTACTACAACGGCGAAATTCTGCAAACCAATTGTAACAGTCTTTTCTGATGGTGCTTCATTACCAAAAGTTGAACGAAGAAAATCTATGCATTGTTGTTGAGTTAGGCCTTTATTAAAATCGTAAAAAATCATCAAACGAAAATTTTCACGAGTAATATCAATTTTTTCACAAACTTGTTTTTTTTAAACGCTCACTGTCATCAAACCACTCGGTCAATTTATAATTGGCCACTGATTTCACAATAACAAATATCATATTTTACGAATATAGTAATGACACAATTGAATAGTGAAATAAATATTAAAGTATAAAACGGATAAAATGGAAAAGATATTATATCAGCTAGAACGTATGTGCTTAAATTTGTTAATACAAAGGCGTTTAAATTTAATTAAGTTTACGTGAAAAAAGTCAATATCTGAAAAATTGTTATTATAAGAGGTGCAAAGTCAATTTATTACTGAATTACTGAATCAAATGATTTGGTGTTTGACAAGGGTTGAAAAAGTACCTTACCATAAGTATTGCATATTGGAATTCCATTTTTTTATAAATGACTGCAGTTTCGGCTCTCGCATCTGTAAAAGTTACAATGAAAAAATATTTTATGATTTAAAACTTGTTTATAAAGTTAAATTTAAAATAAAATACTCTATCGATTAAGCAAAAAATATGTATTTTCATTTAAAATAAGAAAGTCTCATAACGTATTTTGAGAAACTGGCCGTTATTATTTAATTTAACTAGACTCCTAAGTCTTATAGTTCTTGAGTCAGCAATAGTAGACAAATTAATATAGGGTAACTGCAGCGAATTTCGACTACGCAGGTAATTTCGACTATCCCATTATTTCTCTAAATAATTGCTGCCATATAGCGGTAGTATAACGTAACACTATGTTTATGCGAAAAACTAACCTCATTTTATTTTAAGCCACGTGTGAATGTCGTTAGACGAACAGTATAGATATTTATATTTTTTAAGTGTTAAAATATTTTTTTATTGGTTTTAATCAGCAGTTGTTTATCAAAGGAAACTTGAACAAAATATTTTGCATTGAATAAACTAAACATTGATAAGAACTGATCCAAATACATATATATTAGCTGGTAAAATTTGATTTTCATAATATTTTGTTACAATATCACAGGCTAAATAAAACAGATTTGATTGCAGGTAATATCGACTAGAGGAATGAAGCTACTACGGACTAGTCGATATTACATGCATGCGTGTTTCACTTACCTAATTTGACGACAATTAAAATCACGTCTTACTAAAAGTCTCTATTATTATATTCTTTTACCTAAATAAAATGTAAAAGAGACAAGAAACGTTGATTATCTTAAAATTTTAGGGTAGTCGATATTAACATCACTTTTTTGAAATCAACGTTTTTTTCATATTTTTTTTTATGTCGAACTTAAGTTGTATTAACAGCTTGTTTCATCGTGAAAATATTTAGCACCTAAAGATAATTGAATGAAGTATCGATTGGGACCACTTTCCTACCAAAATATTGAATAGTACGTAAATTAAAAAATAAATAAATTTGGTAGTCGAAATTCGCTGCAGTTACCCTAAAAACACAGCATTTTAGATAAGACTCTAAAGATGAAACCTACTATAGATATTAAAGATATAGTACAGGAAATGAAGCTCAAAAAATGACAAAACCTCGCAATTTTTTCGTCCAGCATCGATTTGGATAAAAATTTGGAATTAGGCTCATTTCACCCTCTAGTTCATTTTCTACAATGTGCCGTTGTACGCTTTTTGTTTTTTAAGGGTGAAAACTACCCCTAATTGTAAAAAATTATAAAATAACATTTTAAACCTTAATATGGGTAAAATTTGGTTTGGATTAGCTAAATATGGATCGTTTTATGCTTTAGAATACAATTTCATAATGTTTCAACCCTTAAAAATCAACCCTTGTTGGAGCTTAATGTAAAAAAAAGTATCTTAAAAAATTATTTCATCTTGCATCGATTTGCACCAAAATTTGAAATTAGGTTCGTCTCACCCTCTACTTCAAATTTTATATCATGCTCATGGGCACTGTTTATTTTTTAAGGGTGAAAACTACCCCTAATTGTCAAAAATTATAAAATAACGTTGTAAACCTTAAGATGGGTAAAATTTGGTTTGGATTAGTTGAACAATGATTGTTTCATGCTTTGGAATACAACTTCTAATGTTTTAACCCTTAAAAACCCACCCTTGTTAGAGCTTGATATAAAAAAAAATATTTATCCTAAAAAAATTATTTCGTCTTTCATCGATTTGCATAAAAATTTGGGATTAGGCTCATCTCATCCTCTACATATAACATGTAACATATTGGCCTAACATGTAACTTATTGCTGCCGAAAATACTGGTTATGTAGATTATTACGCTCCGAACCGTGCTATTCGAATGTTTCGAAAAAAATTTTATTGGTTTTTTAAACATAGCTCCTTCATTTTTAGTTATAGAAAGTTTTTTCATAAACGATTTTGTAGGGCTTTTCAAGAGCTATAAGACTATGTAAATTAAATTCCTTAAGATCCCTTAGTTTTTAAATGGGGTGAGTTTGAAGGGCTAGAATAAGGTGGTGTTCGCTTGTAATTAGAGGTTTTAAACGGCTATAATCTCACCAAATATTCACTGTACAGAAAATATATGCACAGGGAAATTTAAGTCATTAAAAAAGCTACAATTTAGTGCTCTATCATTTTTTTCGTATCTCCAGTCATTTCGGAGATATTTTGAAGAAAAGGGTGAAAAATACGAAATCGCAAAAAATCGTTTTTTCTTTAAACTCCAATTTTTCTAAAATTAGGCATTTTAAATTGGTCAAACTTCTTGGGTGTACTGAAAATACATATATGAAGAGAACCACAGAAGGGTGAGGATCAATTTTAATTAGGGGGGTAAATAGGGGGTTGTTTTTACTGATTTTTTCGTAGAAAAAAGTAGGTACCGACCTTATTTTGATCATAAGTCGCTTAATTTTTATGCTAGAGACTTTTTTTTTTGTTTGAAAGGTCTAATCAAATACTTTAAAAAAGATTCAATGAGTTTTCCTCGAAAAATGCAAATTTTTTGTGTTATTTGACTTTGAATCTTTCAAATTATGCATTTGGCAAAAAAAAGTTAACCATTAACATGCCGTATCTCGGTTCGTATTGGTCATAGAAAAGTTAAAAAAAAAAGGATTTTGTTTGTTTTTTTAAAAGCTACAATTTTGCTTTCTACATTTTTTTTTGATAAAATGCATATTTTTCGAGTTATTCGCAAACAAACTTTTTAAAAACATCGATTTTTTCGTCGAAAAACTGTTACTTTCAACCGCGAATAACTCAAAAAATATTAGTTTTACGAAGAAAACGTAAAGAACATTTTTTTCTTAGAATTACTTTTCCCATCGATTCCTATAGTTAAAATGTAGTAAAAAATTTCCACCCCCGAGATGGGGTGGCAACTACCCCCAAGGTTTTAGCGTACACCGGCATGATGTAGAAAATAATCCTTGGGATATTCCCTATCTTCTGTGAAAATTTCACGTAATTCCATGCTGGACGAAAAAATTGCGAGCCAAAATGCTTCATTTCCTGTACTAATAATGCAATATAAATATTCAGCTGGAGCGTTCGTCTGCGTTGTGTCCCGCCGTCGCTGCCACCCCTGAGATATCGTCTACCGCGTCCACATTCATTTATTTCATATTATTTAAAATTCTACTAGTCTATCCAATAAAAAAAAAGAAACATTCTCATATCTACCATCAATGCAGATATAATGTACATTTTTTGTAACGAATAATATGTTTAAAAAAATATAAAAAAATAAAAAAAAACTGTTATCCATGCATATACCGCTTTGTTATTTTTTAATTTAATTCCGTTTGTTTTAACGTGCTCGCCGAAGCGTACGAAAAAACTACAGAAAAACGTCAAAAAAACAAATTAAATATCCCGCGAATATATGTATTTTATGGGTAGGAATTAAAATGCGGTTTGTTTTTCAATTAAAATATGCACATGTTTACTAATGAGGGGATGGATCAACGCTAGCTTCGAATGGCTACGGCCGGCTAGCGGCTCGGGGCTCTAATGATTTTACCGGAGTATTTGCTCACAACCAGTCACTCCAACCGGAAGATATTGCCAGTTTATACCATAATTCCATTCCCCGGTTTCATCTCTCCACGAACACCGATCAGGAATTTTAAAAATAACAATCACTTCGCTAAATATCTGCATTCGAAATATTGATTTGTTGACGAAGGTTTTTTTGTGAGTTTTGCTGATGAGTGTTGGCAGCAAAAATAATATACAATGTATTCGTATAGTTCAGAGTAAGGAATTTTTGTTCTGTTTATGTTGTACACAGGTATAAAAAGTGAGAAAATGGATTCAAATTACAAAGTTTGATAACATTGGAAATACAGTATAAGGGAAGGTAAATGGTTCCAAAATCGCATCACCCATATTTTCTTAGAAACTATGTATTAGTTCTGCCATTTATTAATAACATTCAAATCTAAGGACGCAATGAAAAAGGTGATTGTGTTCGGAAAAGGGGGAGGTAGGAGAAAGAAAGTAAGATGGGAATGGTCAAGAAGAAAAATCGAAGAAGTAAAGAGTATAAAGTACCTGGGATACGTGCTAACGAGGAACAACAAGGCAGAGCAACACGTTAGGGAAAGAGTTAAGAAAGCAAGGCTGGTTGTAGAAAAGCTATGGAATATAGAGGAGGAGGTTTAATGACGATATGAAGTGGAGGATGAAGATATTCGATGCAATAGTGAAGAGTATCCTTATGTTCGGAGTAGAGATTTGGGGATGGAAGGAATGGGAAATGATGGAAAGGGTACAAGAGGGCTATATGAGTTTGACATTAGACAGAACGACACCAGGATATATAGTGAGGGAGGAAATGAAGAGGGAAAAGCTGAGAGTGTGTGCCGGAGCGAGGGCAGGGAAATATGAGGAGAAAGTCAGAAGGGAAGATAATAGAAAAATAATAAAAGAATGATGGGAAGAAAAAATGAAGGAAGAACAAAAAAGCAAATTGTCGGCATAGGAAGAGACAAGAAAATAGTACTTTTGGAGGTGTTGAATGAATGTAAGAGAAGCAGAGGGAAAGAGAAACGAGGGAACAGATATAGTGGAAAAATTGAAAAGGAAGGATAGGGAGGTACAGGAACAGGAAAGAATAGACAGGAACAGACAGAATAGACAAATCGCTGAATGTGTAAAGATATAAATAATAATAATAATAATTTATAAATTTAAATCAAAATATAAATAGTAATTAAAAAAATAAATAAATAAATAAACAAATAAAATAAGGTTTACACATTCCCAGTTTTGTACCTTGATATTTTGGAATTCATATATTCGAGAATAATATATGGGCATAAGTTAATTAAGAACTCTCGCATTACCTTTTTAAATTTCTTATGGGGTAACTTTTGTATTGTGAGATGAATTTTGTTGCTCATATTTTGTAGTAAGAATATTCTTTGTGACGGTCAAACGATGACTTGGAATATTTACAAAATGATTGTTACGGGTGCTGTAACTGAGCATTTGTTTTTTACACGCTCTTCTCTTACCGTATATATATATATATATATATGCACCGTATAGGGTTAATAATTTTAATAATTTAAATTTTGATCTACATGATCTAAAGAGATAAGAGTGATCGGAATACCGAGATACTTGAAGGGGAAAGAAGGAAAATCAGGAGGTTGAGACAGGAGAATAGCGAGGTTAAGCTGCGGCAACGAAGAAAGGAACAACAGGTACTGTGCAAAACCAGAGGACAGACTCTGTAGAATGTGAAAGGAAGAAGAGGGGTTACCTGAGCATTTAATGAAGAGACCCAGAGAGATGGCAGTCTGGGAGGAAGGGATAAAGGAACTGATGAGTAAAGAAGGCAAGGGAGAAAGATAGGCGAGAGAACTAGAGGCAAGAAGGAAGGATATAGGAGAGAGAAGCCGGAAGGTTAATAGGAAGAAAAAGAGGGACACTGAAAGAAGAATATAGAAATGAAATAAAAAAATAATGTAAAATATAAAATTGTATGTGGAGTTAGTCGTGTCCGTAAGTGAATATTTGTGGAGAAGGTACAAATGACACAAATTGCGGACGCAAATGATACAACTAGATCTAGCTGACCAGTTTCGAAATATTAGGCAGTCTCCAGCTCACCACACTTTCGGCGACATCATATATTAACTTGTGTGCTACGTAATTGAACATCTTAACTTTGCCGTCATTGTATATATATTAGTAATTGTTGTATGTTAAAGAAAATATACACAACTTTAAATTAAATCAAGAAATCCATGAATATTGCACCATGGTAGACATAATATACGGGTTCCAATTTATTTTGCAAATGCTACAGGCATAAACAATGATATTTTGATTGTTTTCACTCATCTTGTTTTGTAGAAATAATAACTTATATTTTTACCGAGAAAAACTATTGCACAGATTGCCGCACGATCTCAACGTGTGACAATTGTGCAACACAAACTGCACTGCACGATATTTGCCGAACGATCTTCGTGCAGCAAAGAGCACACAAACACTTTATGCCGAACTTTTCTTGTGTAAATTATGCAGAATGTATAGATTATTAGCTTATGCCGAACGCACCTCTGGTATCCAATTCTTGTTTTATTCTGGATAAAATTAGACCGGGAGCTCATGACATTTTTGGTCTCCGATTTCATACAGCATGCCTTTTGGAAGAGAGAATATTTACCCTGTGACAACAAAAAAGGGATGGTACTAAACCCCTGCACGCTTTCCGCTTTTAAAAGACTTTAAATTTGTTATAACTTTCTTTTGACAAAAGGGCAAGCAATATTAAATCAGAGAAAGCACAAAAATTTTGTGTTTAAGTGGAAATGCAATTTTCCCTATGACCGGAAAGCGTGCAGGGGTTTAGTACCATCCCTTTTTTGTTGTCACAGGGTAAATATTCTCTCCTCCAAAAGGCATGCTGTATGAAATCGGAGACCCAAAATGTCATGAGCTCCCGGTCTAAATCGTCATCATTGTTGAATTGATTATTCCAGTAATACATTTAGAATTTCTCTATTAGCATGAATCATGTTTATCACCATATTGATGATATTTTTCAAGCAAAGCACAAACTGTAATAAACACAGCATTTGTGGCTATTTGCATATATAGATGTACTGTAAATAAAGTTACTATAAATTATAGTATAGTCATTCAGACTCACAACTATTTTACCTGGTTGTTTATCTTGTCATCTTCAAAAATGTTTTGAAATAATTTTAGACACACATTCACAAAATGCACATTGAGCTACATCTTACAGAACAGTAAATACTTTCATAAAAAATTAAATATCTTAAGCTGAAACGTACATATTTCCATCTCTATCTACCCTGAATATTAAAGTCCTGACATCAACGCGTACGGAATACCAAGACTAGGAGCTGCACAGGGACGTTCGTTAATTTTGTATTTGGAAAAATCACTGAAGACTGTTCTTATGGCCGGTTTCTAAAGTAAGAATTATCCCTAACTCAAGTTAAAATCATTTGTTTTTGTATATTCAGACCAATTCTGTAACGTAGTTACTATGATAATTGTAACTAAATTTGTCTCTATGAGCAAGGTCAGTTACTATCAGGAAAGAAAGCCATTATACTTTTCATAATATTTTATCTTGTAGTAACGTTACTACACAGTAAATTTTTACAGAATTGATCTGATTGTAACATATAAAAAGAAATGATTTTGACTCGAGGTAGGGAAAACTCTTACTTTAGCAACCCGACATTAGAGACGTTTATCATATATGGGTAAGCATAGGAAATGAATAAATATCAAATATATATGCAGTTGAAAAGGGACTTCCTGTTCAATATCTAACAACGCCTCCTTGGACTCTTTGACAGCAATAATGACTGCGTTATTTTGCTGCTATTTGAGAACTATTTGAGGTTCATTCGTCTTAATTGTTTACTGTAGCGATCTCCTGTCAACATTTGACCTGGTTGTAGCAGTTCTTAGTAGACCACTCCTCCTTGATCCCACCAAATACCAGAACTTTATGGCCCAAGGCCATAATGTCCCATTTACTTGAATCCCCCCTTGAGCCCCACCATTTAATTGAAACCCAACATCTTCATTCCCAGTAACCTCTGAGAATATGGCTTCTGAGTATATATTAAACAGCAAGGGAGACAAGAATGTCCTTGTGGAACTCCTCTTGAAATTTCTATTTCTTTAGCAAGTTGTTGATCCACCAATACTTTTGCTTTCTGATTCTAATTTATGTGGAATCCTATGTATAGCTTAGATGCTTAAAAATGTACTCCCTCCGACCAAAAATATAACTTACTTACTTAATCGTTGATCCCTTTTACCATCACTGGTATAAGAGCTGGTATGTATATTTACAATTTTAATTAATAAGAATGATTTTATTTATGAAATAGTTACAAATACGAGGTCTGTTCAAAAAGTATCGCGAATTTTGAATTTCCGCGGGTTACGCATATTTGATTTTCGATTTTTTTGTGGCGTTATGTTGGTACTCATGTCTTTCACTTATGCCGACAAGTTCGGCCATTTTGAATGTTCAGTTAAATTTTGACAGTTGCTTTGCTTGCACGTGTTTTGGGTCGTCTTCGATTTTTGCCTATACCAAAAAATGGATCAAAGAATCTGTATCAAATTTTGTGTGAAAAACAAAATTAAGTGCGCAGACGCATTCCGAATGTTGACTGTAGCATATGGTGAAGCTACCTTGGACCAAAGCAACGTTTATCGGTGGTACAAAATGTTACAGAGGGCCGAGAAGATATGAACGACGAAGAGCGTGCCGGACGCCTGAGAACGTCAACAACAGACGAAAACATTGATGAAGTGAAGAAAATAGTATTGGCCTATCGTCGAATCACCGTTAGAGAAGTTGTTGAGGACCTAAACATATCGATTGGCTCGTGCCATTCGATTTTTACCAATGATTTGGGCATGAGACGGGTCGCCGCGAAATTCGTACCAAAATTGCTCAATTTAGACCAAAAACAACACACTAATAATGCCGCAGCCACCGTATTCCCCAGATCTGATCCCCTGTGACTTTTTCTTGTTCCCGAAACTGAAGGGGCCCATGAAAGGACGACGCTACGCTACGAGTGAGGAGATAAAGACGGCATCGAAGGAGAAGCTGAACAAGATCACAAAAAATGATTTTTTCAAGTGCTTCGAGGATTGGAAAAAACGTTGGTACAAGTGTATATTATCTGGTGGGGATTACTTTGAAGGGGACAAAATAGATATTCATGAACACATAAATAATTTTTGAAAAAACACAAAATTCGCGATACTTTTTGAACAGACCTCGTATCTAGTAAAACAAAGTATTATACAATGAAGTCACGTCCGTTAGTAATAGGTCCATTACGGTGAAGTTTTGCATTATTAATGTGCGGAATCTTATCAGAATTCTCTCCTTTTACTAACATGGTTGCTTCTAGACAAGTTTGCAATGATAGAAAAACATTATCAAAGGTTTGTATGTTTAATGTATTAAATACATTTTGTACGCATACAGTCTCTTCGTTGATTGTATTCGGTGATGTTGTAAGGATTGTATAGAATTGAAAAAGCCAACATCCAATATATTAAAATCTGGACTATTTGGCAGTTGTCATTTAAATCGATTTGGAACTTTCTATTTGCAATTCAACACAATTTTGATAAAAATTCGCCATTTTGCTAAAACAGCGGGTGTCACTTTAATTTGTCTAAAATACTCGTTTTTTTTCCTCTAAATTACTTTTGTTATATGCAAAACATTTGCGCGCCATATGTTTATTAGTTGCCTAGCAACCACTTATTTAGAAATAAAAACAAAAAAGCTCAAGATAATATTACTTTAGTTAATCCCGCATATTTTTAAGTAATGTATACCAGCGTTCTTCAACCTTTTTGCCCCCGCGGACCGGTGAAAATAGGATAAATATTTCGCGGACCGGCTGAAAGCTAAGACGAAAATAAACACCAATATATATAGTATTTTATTATTATATAGTTATATGTTATACAGTTATATAATAACAATTTTATTGCGATATCTGCGGCTGCTTCTTTGTTAAAAAATTTGATATACATGGCTGCAGAGTTGTTTCTGAGAGACGAAGCGCTGCGTTAACATCCATTCGATTTCAATGTTTGGTTTTTGATATTGACATGGCTGAAAAAAGTCTTTTCGCACAAATAAGAAGTCGAAAAATAACCAATAATTTGATAGCTTTATAATTATAAGATTGATATTCTTTTCCAAGCGATTTCCAAAATTGAGACAATGATTGCATTTTTTGTCTGGACACCAGAGTGACATCAGAAGACAACTCGATCAGCTTTTCTTTTTCAGGAGGATCAAGTGCTCTTGACTTTTTATCTTCCAAGAATGGATTATTAATCCAGAGGTTACCTTTACGAGGATCCTTATTTTCAGGGAAATAATGTTGACTTATTATGTTGAATATGACTTTCTGGTTGACATCATCAGCAATAAAAAATTCTTCCAAAGGTGGAAACATTTCAATATCTTGCTCTTGTAAGCGACTATTCCAAAGAGCTAGCTTCTTCAGAAGTATGAAAAATAGCAGCGAGTGGCGTTGTGTATTGGGGCTAGTAAATATTAAATAAATCATTGTTCGGTCAAAAGCTTCTACGTCGACTAAAAAAATGTGCTATATACTCGGGAATAGAAGTGTACATCTACATGATTCGGTCGAAATTTTTCGCGGACCGGCAGGCATTTTCTGCGGACCACGGGTTGAAGAATACTGATGTAGACCATACTTTCGGATGGAGGAAGAATTTAATATATTTGAATCTTATGTCAGCATTTATTTTACCCTTCAAGATCTGCTGAGTATCCGTACGCCACTGATGCGGGTAGGAGTTAGTAGTTGCGTCATTACCCCCGTCCATCCCTGAATGTCAGAGGTAACGACCCGGATGTCTGCCGAGCGTCTAGAGCTGCCGTCATCCCTCTTCCGTCCCCGACCTCTCAGGGCGACGCAGCTTCCCTTCTAGCCTCGTGAGAGATTTCCGTCAGCGCTACCCCTATAGAGACTACACAGGTGGCGAGGCTCATACACTTGCAACGTACAATTTTTAACAGGTAAACTAATAACTTATGTTAATTATCAAACTAAATTAAATCATAGCTTATGAGGGAACGTAGATTTAAAAATAATTATTCGTGATTTAGTTTGAATAGATGGCCTAGAATAGATTCATAAAATTAGGAATAGAAGGAGGTTTATTGAGAATAGACGAAATTACTAATAGATAAACCTATCTATTATTTATTTATTTGTTGGTGAGAATGGAAGAGACCTCAAAATAGATGACGAAATCATCAGAAACTGCCAGTCATTAAAATACCTAGGTGTTATCCTATCAAATAGAGGGAAGAGTGAAGTTGATATTAACAATAAAATAGGCCAAGGGAAGTGTATAATAAGGCCACTAAATCCGGTATTGTGGAACGATAATATAACCAAAAGAACGAAAACAGTTATCTACAAAACTATTGTCGAAAGTATCTGTACCTATGGTTCGGAAACATGGGAGCTCACACAAAGAAATAAATCTCGACTGAGCGCCGTGGAAATGGACTTTTGGAGAAGGAGTTGCGGTATCTTCAAACTCGAGCACGTTCATAATGATACCATAAAAGCAACTATGAACGTTGAAAACTCCATCATAGAATCGATAGAAAACAAACGACTCTTATGGTATGGGCACCTCCAGCGTATGCCTGATGACCGATGGCCCTAGAAGATTTGGGAGTGGAATCCTGCGTGCAGACGAAGACCAGGGTGACCAGCAAGGACCTGGGCTCAGGATGTGCGGGAGGCGATGGAGGCAAGATGTTTGTAGGAAGTTACGAGTGACTTGTTGAAATTTAAAATATATAAATATATTGGGATATGCACTCTTGGACTGATGTTAAATAGAGTTTAAGACAACATTTATTCCAAATATCCGATATTTCGGCTTTATTTTAAGCCTTCATTCAGGGCCTATTTTTGGCGCCCTCACCCTTTTACTAAAAGCCTGAAGTGCCGCCCAGTAAAACAAGCAGTTTTTTTCTAAATTTCCTTTTTGGCGACCGCCCCCCCTCCCCTCTTTTTACTAGAAGCCCCTGAAGTGCCGCCGAGTAAAAAAAGTAGTTTTTTATAAATCTCCTTTCATGGCGCCCCCTTTGTACTAGAAGCCTGAAGTGCCACCCAGTAAAAAAAGGTAGTTTTTTCTAAATTTCCTTGCATGACGCCCCCTTTTACTAGAAGCCTGAAGTGCCGACCAGTAAATAAAAGAAGTTTTTGCTAGATTTAATTACAGGTACCAATAATTACTACAAAAATGAATATTATTTTAATTAAAGCTATTTTGATATTGTAATAGGCTATACATTTTTTTTTCGACTCGACGCCCCTTGTTCGTGGCGCCCCGATGCGGCGCATCGCCTGCATACCGTCTTGAGCCGCCCCTGCAAACGAAAGCTCTTGAGACGTAGGTTAAACAACGAAAAGTAGTTTTTTTAAATTGCTTAATACGATTTTCCCAAAAATATACTAAAAATATTGTAGGGTTAAACTAAAAATCTGAAAAAATTCTAAGTAATGTACATTGATTTAAACCAGAAACGCACGAGAGGAATAATCAGATTTCGTTTTTGGAGAATATTGCCGTTTTTTTGTTTTTCGCAATGTTAATTACCTTTTTAATTCATGACTAAATTATGGCTAACATTGTGATGGATTTTTTTAATTTATAGCTAAGGTAGTGGTGTGTGTCTTTTTTTGAAATAAAAAATATAATAACAAAAATTTAACTGCTGAGAACCGAGTTCATGTGTGTAGAGTGTAGTGTGTAGTATTCAGTAAGCTCTGCCTATTATAATACGTCGTGATTAGGGATGGGAACGATATATCAATATTTCGAAAATATCGATACTTTAGAAAAATATATCGATATTTTTATATTGATATTTGAAATGCGATATATCGCGCAAAATATCGATATTCGCACAAAATATTGGTATTCTTTTTTACATTTAAATATATGCTGTTCACTTTTGTAAAAACAAACTATAGGCTATTCCAAACGTTTAGGCGGAACTAGATTTTGAAATCCAGTAATTTTTATCTAATAATTCGGACTTTTGGTCATTTTGTTTAAGCTTTGTAAATCATACTCACATTGCAAATTCTAGATTAAATTGATTATCATTATAAAATGTCCTTTTCATTGTATTTAAATTTTTTGTCATTCTTAATAAAAATTTCCCATTTATTTATTATTTTGTCTTCAAAATATAAAAAATAAAAATTGACATATATAATTCGTTTCCATGGTTTTACTGTTGGAATTGTAAATGTTCACATACCAAACCTGAATAATTAAATAACCCAAGCAATATCCCTTTTCGTGACAACCTAAAATAACGAAATTTCCATTTAGTTCGGCCTAATCGTTTGGAATAGCCTGTAAGACGAAATTTTGATTTCAATAATTTGAACCTTTGAAATTGTCATGTTGGTATTAAAAAATTATAAAAAATCTCACTTTCTTAATAATGATCATAACCAATAAATCTAAAGTCGGTTTTACAGCGTAAGGAATATTTTTAATTTAAAGTCCGTAATACACTATAAAAGTAACCAAAAAGATCTGGTATGTCCTTACAAAAGTGAACAGCAAATATATATATAATTATAAGAGCAGTTAACTAGGAAAATATTAGAAAGTTGGTTGGTAGCTGGGTGAGTACCAACTGTAAAGTGATTGTCTGTCAAGTGGCCATTTCTTTTACCGCCATGCCAACCAAAAAAAAAACTTTATTAATATATCTTACATGTTACGTGTTAGTTATTTCGATATATCGATAGTTTTACTTCGATATATATCGAATATCGATATCACATTTACGATATATCGAATCGCGCATATAGCGATATGTAAAAATAAATTCCCAACCCTAGTCGTGATTCATCCTGGGGTGTTAAATAGAACGATGTTAATGGGGGTATTCTGAAGTTTCCATCGTAACACCCGTGAACTTAACACCAATGAAAATAACACTGCACTATTAAATCAGATTTAACATCGCTGAAAAAATCAGTATTCTGAACAACCCGATGTAAAATCCAATGTTACAATTTGTTTCCGGTGTAGAATTAACACTGGAGCTAACTTCACGTTCGTTTTGACAGCCGTGTAAGAATTATGTTTTGTTGGGTTAACGTTTTTAAAACGGTTAAATAATTATTTATAAATAAGAAATAAAAACAGAATACATTGAAAATGTAACTACTATTGCAGAAAAATCTAATTTGAAGGCTAAACCAAATGTTACTGCAGGATTAGGTACGGGTTATAATTATTAATGGAATGCCAGTGTTTGATGTCATTCATATTACTACAAGACCTGTTTCTTTTGTTTTGAATTGTAAATCAACATGGGTTTTTACAATTCAGGTAATTTTAACACAGGTAATTTCGACCCTTCTTAATGAGAGTACTTTCTCAGCAAAATGTTCTAATCTGTAACATATGTAATCACAGGGATTGAGGGGTTGTTTAACCCCGGTAATTCCTACCAAAGATCTCTTACATAAATAGGATAGTTTGCAAAAATAGATCAGTCACACCGTTGAGTTACCTGAAAACAGTATAAATTGCAAAGTTCCAGAATTTAAAAAAATGAGTGAATCGCTTCAATATCATTCGAACAGAAAGTATTTTACATGTTAAAAGAAACTTAATGTTATTTTGGTAAAAATTCCATTCTGTACTTCGGTACTGAGTGGAATTTGAGCCGTTATTTTTTAAGCTTATAAAATAAATTTTCTTTTCTATATAAACAATCACGAAAGCGGAGTGATTTTAGTTGAAAATTTGTTCAAAATAAAATTTAACACCACTCTAATCTCATTTCCGTCGAGCTATTTGCTAGCGGTTAATCTAACAACTAAAATATTAATTCACATCGACGAACGTTAACATAGCGACGTTTCAGAATACCGTTTTTCTAACATCGTTCAATTTCGGGCGATTCCGTCGATGTGCGACTTAACATCTAACTTCAGAATACCGCCATAATGGCGGTAATCTCTTACGCTGAACATGAAGACATGGAAAAACATCTAAAAGAGAAATGCAGTGACAGTAATTAAAATGAAGAAAACGCTGATCGGCTAACACTATTCCGGGTCTATTCTGTATCTTTTGTGGTTAAAAAGATTTGGTTAAAAATGATGGTTAAAAAGTAACATTTTAACTAGACATTAAAATTTTAACCTTGCTTCTTATTCTGTATCTCAGGTTATAACCCAAGCGTTAAGTTCTAAATTTTTAACCTTATGGTTAAAAGTATGTTGTGAAATTATCTACAAGGGAAGGTATTTTGCTTGTGTAATTGGGGATTTAATGTAAACAAGTGTTATGGTTGAATCGTGAATGAACAACGATCAAATATAATAAATCTATATTGCGGAAATGCACAATATTTATACATAAATAATTATGGGTGCAGAAAGTAAATAATATATTATAATATTACCATAACATGCAAATGTATCAACATTTTCTTTCTTTCTTCTATATTAAGAGACTTTTATTTTCAGGTTATATTTACCTTATTTTTATTTTTAAACAGAAATTAAAATTTATAAATGTATCTCAGTTTCAAAGTTTTCAATATTTACTTGCAATTTAAGGGGAAATCTTTTGATTCTTCTCGGATTAAAAAAAAAAATAATAATAATAACATGTAAAACGAAATATTTCGTAAGTTTTAGAAAAATGAAAATATTTTAAAATATTTCTTCAGGTAAATTAAAAGGGTCTCTCATATCATGCAGTTGCTCTCGTTTAATTCGAACTGATCTCCTAAAAAGCATTTTTATATATTTTTTATTTACCTATATTAATTTTTCATTTATTAACCTCTTTTTGTTCAATTTGTTTTATTAATAATTGATTTAAAATAAACAGACTTCCCATAATTAATTTTAAAAATGGATTTTTCCTGGCTATTTGACGTTTAGAGGTTAGAACTATAGGTGGTTAAAAGTTAACACCATGTATTTGGCTGGAGTTAAAATTCCAAATATAACCTACTGAATTAACCACATCGAGGTTTAAATTTTAACGCCATAGAGTTACAGAATAACAAAATATTGTAAAGCGTGGTTAAAAATTTTTAACTTCGACCTTGAGGTTAATTTTTAACTTTTTAAGATACAGAATAGACCCGTTCATGTGTTTAAAGTAAAAAATTTCATAAGATATTAAATATTTTTCATCACAGAGAGATTCTTTTTATTCCGACTATACTATTTTAACAGAATAACTTTTATTTATCCCTTTTTTACGTTGTTAATTATAAAATACTTTTAATAATGAAAACTGGAATTCTTCAAAAAAATTCGCGTGCAGTGAAACACGTGTCGTTAAAGTTCGTTTCTAGTCGTAATTTGTTCTATTCGTTACTTTCAACAATAAACATTATAAATGTTTTAGAACATAGACAGAACTAGCTCAATAAAATATTCACTAAATTTACAAATAAATAAAGAAAATTAATAGAGGGTTAGAGTTCGACATAAATGTCGTGAGAGAGTGTGAAACTTTTCGTAAACATACATCTACAGTCAAGTACATAAACACATACTGACATTTTATATTATTCTATTTGGCGGGAGAACATTTTTATTATTACGTAGCAGATGAGATGACGTTTACAACACAGATTTGTCTGTGTTACACATTTTAGCTCAGTGTGTACGAAGGCTACCTTTTAAGTTTTTACGAAAACTAAGGAAGAAAGACATTTTTTTTTAACAAACTGTTTTATTGCTTTTCAAAATATTCGCCTTTAAGATTTATACACTTTTGCATGCGTTTAAATGAATTCTCGAAACATTAAAAGGGTCTCTCATATCATGCAGTTGCTCTCGTTTAATTCGAACTGATCTCCTAAAAAGCATTTTTATATATTTTTTATTTACCTATATTAATTTTTCATTTATTAACCTCTTTTTGTTCAATTTGTTTTATTAATAATTGATTTAAAATAAACAGACTTCCCATAATTAATTTTAAAAATGGATTTTTCCTGGCTATTTGACGTTTAGAGGTTAGAACTATAGGTGGTTAAAAGTTAACACCATGTATTTGGCTGGAGTTAAAATTCCAAATATAACCTACTGAATTAACCACATCGAGGTTTAAATTTTAACGCCATAGAGTTACAGAATAACAAAATATTGTAAAGCGTGGTTAAAAATTTTTAACTTCGACCTTGAGGTTAATTTTTAACTTTTTAAGATACAGAATAGACCCGTTCATGTGTTTAAAGTAAAAAATTTCATAAGATATTAAATATTTTTCATCACAGAGAGATTCTTTTTATTCCGACTATACTATTTTAACAGAATAACTTTTATTTATCCCTTTTTTACGTTGTTAATTATAAAATACTTTTAATAATGAAAACTGGAATTCTTCAAAAAAATTCGCGTGCAGTGAAACACGTGTCGTTAAAGTTCGTTTCTAGTCGTAATTTGTTCTATTCGTTACTTTCAACAATAAACATTATAAATGTTTTAGAACATAGACAGAACTAGCTCAATAAAATATTCACTAAATTTACAAATAAATAAAGAAAATTAATAGAGGGTTAGAGTTCGACATAAATGTCGTGAGAGAGTGTGAAACTTTTCGTAAACATACATCTACAGTCAAGTACATAAACACATACTGACATTTTATATTATTCTATTTGGCGGGAGAACATTTTTATTATTACGTAGCAGATGAGATGACGTTTACAACACAGATTTGTCTGTGTTACACATTTTAGCTCAGTGTGTACGAAGGCTACCTTTTAAGTTTTTACGAAAACTAAGGAAGAAAGACATTTTTTTTTAACAAACTGTTTTATTGCTTTTCAAAATATTCGCCTTTAAGATTTATACACTTTTGCATGCGTTTAAATGAATTCTCGAAACATTTTTCCACTATGAAGTTGGTATCTAAAAAACATGGTTTTCGGAGGCTCCAACAGCTTCTTGAAGTGATGAATTTGCAAAAAAAATGTTTTTAAAAATCCTAAAATTCTAATTTTGGTCAAAATTTTTTTGACTTATATTTTGGCCAAAATATAGTTTTAAGTTAATTTTGGGGTGAGGCTAATGAATAAAATGTTTTAACAATTAATGCTTTCTTAGTTTTTGAGTTAGAGTCAATTTGGATCAGTTTTTTGCCTATAATTCCAAAACTTTTGCCCAAACTTCAAAATGGACCAAATTTTATTGATCTATGGCCAAAAATACATATGTATACCAATTTTCAAAAAAATCGAGGACTAAATTTTTTTGCTTAAAAATCACGATTTTTTTAAGGTCTACCCCTTACAATTTTTTCGTTTTTTAGCCATTTTCAAGGGTTTTGGATTACTGTCCATACAAAACTTAATAACTGGTTCATTAAAGCCCAAATTTATTTTTTTAGGCTAAACAATGTGTGAGGATTTTAAAAATTCAAACCGCAGATATCCATCCCTAACCATTATTTAGTTTAGAATTTATTAAAATTTACAAAAAAAGTTAAAAAATATGAAAAATTTTCAAAAAATTTTTTTATTCCAAAATTTGTTTATAATTCAATTAGGACCTCAAGATTTCAAAAATTTCAACCGTAGGTCTTTATCACATTTTGTTTTTGAGATACGTCCATGCGAAGATGAAAATTTCTATAAATCACACCTTTTTAAAATTTATCAGCCTTTTAAAATACGCAAAACGTATTTAAAATACGTCACTATCCCTAACCGTTTTTCAGTTGTGATTTTTTTTAATTCACAATTTTCACAAATAATGTAAATTATGCCATTAAAAGCAACGATTAAAGCCCCAAATTTTTTCTAGACTAAATGGACTACTGTGAATCCAAAAATTTCAACCGCAGGTCGTTATCTCTAACATTTTTGAGTTGTGCGTTTTTTATTTCACAAATAATGTAAATTATGCCTTAAAAAAAATGTAATCTCAAAACTTGATTAAAATGAGACAAAAAAGTTTTTTTTTCCTTTTATTTGTTGGCTTTAGCAGTACAAAAATGTTAAACTTCCATAATTTTTTTAATATCTACCCCTTACGATTCTTTCAATTTTTGGTAATTTTCAAGGGTTTTGGATTACTGCCCATACAAAACTTAATAATTGATTTATTAAAGCCCATTTTTTTCTTTAGACTGAACAATGTAGGATAATTTTAAAAATTCAAACTGCAGAATTCCATCCCTAACCATTTTTTAGAATTCATCAAATTTATCAAAAAATTGAAAAAAACATAAATAAAAAAATATCAAAAAAATTAGGAACTCAAGATTTTAAAAATTTCAACCGCAGGCCCTTATCGCATTTAATATAATTGGTAATCCTGCATAATCTTGTTTATACAGGTATAATAGGACTGGTCGAAACGTCACACTGACCACATGGCTTTTATATCTATGACTGGCGGTTTAGAAACAGAGAACTTACCTTTTATGCCCCTATGCGCCTATCTAGGCGTTTGAGAACCTATTAATGCTGTATATAGCGCCCACTTTTCCACTTTTGTAATTGCACTGTCTTCTTGTTCCAAAATTCACTTTAACATACAACTTATTTGTAGGTAGTTTACAAAAAAAAAACAAAAATGTATCTAATAATAACCTAAGATGCATTTAAATTTCATCACTCTTATTGGATTCACACTATTATTGATTTTAATTTAATTTTAATTTGTGTATTTTGGCGTTATTGTGCAGAAATACAAAATAATTTAACAATATATCTTTACTAAAACCTTAAAAACACACTTCAAAATTTAAACAAAAACTTCCATAATTTTCTAGAAATTAATTCATGAATTGTCATTTCTTGTTTGATAAGTTTAGGCAACTACCGCAGAGGGACGCTAGTTTCTCCAACCTTGTCCTGGTGGCGTCTATTTCTATCTCTTTTCATCGATGGCGTCAAAAAACAATACGTGTGTGAAACGATAAGATATTTTTCAAAAATTTTTTAGTAATATATCATATTTTTTTAAAAAAAGTTTTCAAAAGTTTAAATAAATTATTAAATAATAGTTTAAAACAAAAACTTCAAGAAAATTGTTGAATTTTTCAAAAAATATTTGATTTTATGTTAACCTTCAAAGTGCAATACCTGCGAAATTAATTAGAGGTCCCGTGGAGGAATTGTGAGATTTGGTAAGTCTTTTTTTACTGTACTTTTGAAAAATAAGGCCCTGAAATATATATTTTTTATTATATTTTATAAGTTAAAAATATTTTTAATTATATTTCGATATATGACGTCACAACCTTGAGGAATGCAAGTCTCAACAAAGAGATTAAGGGATTAACTATACAGTTAGATTTATTTACTGATTATGTGATTATTCAGATAAATTTTATTTTTAAATTAATATATTTGAAGTAAAATTATTTATAGAATAAATATATTTGAAGTTTTGTTATATTTGGTTTTATATTATTTGATTTATATACTATTTTTTTGCAACTTGTTAATAATGTGATGTGTTTTAGCGGTAAATGTTCAACATGCCCGCAAGTGAGCGCTCGGTTGCCGCCAAGACGACCGTCACTCGGACCCACGAATTTACTTTGAAAATTGCAAAAGTGAAAGAATAAAATTGAATTTTCTAGAATAGTGATGGGGAACTACTACAAGGTAATTATTTTTTATTTATTTCCTATTTTTATTTGTTAAAATATCGCAAGTATAACCAAGTCTTCCCTATACTTTTACTTATTCTGTCTGTGCGTCTGTCTGTCTGTACGTCTGTCTGTCTGTAGGGTAGAAATTGCTGAAAAAACTGAAATAATGCATCATGATGCTCAATTTAACAACCTGAAAAAATTTTAAGGTGCCCCCTTACGATTTTTTCGATTTTTCAAATGTTTTGTTTGACGATTCGTATTTATTGTAAAAGTTGGGTTATTAAGGCCCCAATTTTTTTCTAGACTAAACAATATACCAAGATTTGAAAAATTCAGACCGTAGTCCTCTATATTTTATTATTCTTAAGTTAGAATTTTTTGAAATTTCAAAAAAAAAATATATAGAAAAATTTCACAAAAAAAATTTCGCAAAATTTTTGTTTGTTTGGAAGTTGTTTGAAAATGAGTCCTAAGGACCTTAAGAATCTCAGAATTTCAAAACTTTCAACCGCAGGTCTCTATCTCATGTGGATTTTAGGATACGGTCTTTCGAAAATGAAATATTTAAAAAATTTCAAAACTACACGAATCAAAAAAGAGTTAACTAAGGAGGGTCCTATTTTTTATCCAAGTAGAAAAAAGTCTGAAAATTTCAAAATTCAAACTGCAGGTCCATGTATTTTATTATTCTTAAGTTAGGATTTTTTTAATTAAAAAAAAAAAAAAATTATAAAAAATTTCACTTTTTTTTTTTTTTTTGTTTGGTTCAAAATATGTCCGAAGTTCCTTCAGGACCTCAGGATTTCAAAAAATTTCAACCGCAGGTCTGTATCTCATGTAGATTTTGAGATACGGTCTTTCGAAAATGAAATATTTTCAAAACTACATGGATCAAAAAGGCGTTAGAAAAGGAGGGCCCTATTTTTTTATCTAGATAGAAAATAGTCTGCAAATTTAAAAAATTCAAACCAAAGATCCAGTTATTTTATTGTTCTTAAATTAGGATTTTTTAAATTAAAAAATAATAAATTTCACATATTTTTGTTTGTTTGAGGGTTGTTTTATAATATGTCCTGAGGCCTTTTAGGACCTAGAGATTTCAAAAATTCCAACTGAAGTACCCTATCTCATTTATTAGATACCGTTTTTCAAAAAAGAAATATTTACTAATTATACAAATTTAAAAGCTGATACTCTACCGGAGGGAATCGAACTTACTGTTTTATGTAAAGTCTTGCACCTTATTTTAATGTATTTTATTATTTTCTGTGAAACTCGATGGCAATTGGACCCTTTACAACCGGTTAGCATCACCTTACGTCTGTTCAATTTTTTGCTCAAACTTTTATTATGTTTATTTGTGTTTGTCCTTGCAAGGTTTCTTTTATTGAGTATGTGCATCAGATTTTATTTATTTATTGTTTAATTTATTTTTTTAAATATATAACATCATTTAATTCAGCGTTTCTTAATCTTTTTATACCCGGGACCCCCAACTATTCAAAATATTTTGTGGACCCCCCCAAGAAAATTTTTGAAATAATATTTTAAATGTTCTTAATGGTTTATTGTTTAATAATTAAGTTTATTGTAATTTTAAAAGCAAAAAGTGATAAAAATTAAATTTTTTCTTTTAATTTCGGGACCCCCTAAGGTCTTTTCAGGACCTCCCGATTAAGAACCGCTGATTTATATGGTATGTTAGGCGCTACTTTGCTCTGCACCGAAAATAACTAACATTTTAACTGGAGAACATGAATGATCTAATTTAAAATTGAATTTTTAGGAAAGTTGGAGATGAAGGATAACACAAAGGATCTGGAAGGATATTGGAGAAGGACACAAGACACAGGACACAGGATCCAGGAACCAGGACAAAGGGCCCAGAAGCCAGGACCCAGGACCCAGGACCCAGGACTGAAGTGCAGCATTGTGTAGAGAAATCGGGTGAGAAAAATTAGGTGAATGGGACCCTAAGAACTTGTTCTTAGGTACACCTAACTTGCTTAGGTGCAGCATAATTGTTGCTAATTTGATAAGGCTGGCTGGATATATTTGAGGCTATAAAAAAACACTTCAGATAGGCACACAGTAAAAAGCATGATAGAATTAAGAAAGAAACCCCAAAAACAACGCTCGGTTTTGAGCAATCATATTTTGGCTCCGGAGTCATATATATACACACTCAATTTACATTATTTTCATGATTTTTTTGTAGGGACATTTTTCTTAGATAATAATAAATTGTATTAGGTACGGAAATTGCAAGTTTTTTACACAGTTTTCATTATTTTTAACTTTTAAACTTGCAATTTTATGTTAGATATAGAGATGGCAATTTCGGATCAGTTTACGGAACCGGATCACTGAAGGTCTTTCAGTTTGCTGAGCCGGTTCATTGATCCGGCTCAGTGATCCGGCTAAGTAAACGTGTCCTCGAGAAACAGGTCGGTCAGTTGTCAATTTCCCACCGTTCAACACTAAATAATTTGAATAAATGCGATAAAAACGTCTAAGTATTTGCCGCTTTATTACCTTTATTCTTATTAATATTCTTAGTATAAATTCAAGACGTAAATTATGACTTATTGACAAATTTTTCTCTCTATCATCTCTCTCTTTCTCTCTGTCTTTCTCATTATTCTTGTTATAAAGAAATAATGAAGTTAAATAAA
This sequence comes from Liopterus haemorrhoidalis, assembly GCA_963971575.1. NCBI lineage: Eukaryota > Metazoa > Arthropoda > Insecta > Coleoptera > Dytiscidae > Liopterus > Liopterus haemorrhoidalis. The sequence continues at coordinate 6,123,594 of OZ020619.1, read as the reverse complement.
TAAAAATCTATAGAAGTGAATGTTTGCCGGGTTACTGGTAAACAAACAATTCACTTTATGTAGCTACTGTATTTTAAACCAGATGTGGTCAGTTTATGCCGATGTTTATTGCCCTTATATCGGACATCAGGGATTTGGGCAATATTTTTAATATTTTTATATAGTATGGTTGTAAGAAAGTACAGACTATTAGTTTCAAATAAACTGCCCTACAAATTGATGACAAAATACACTTTATGATAATACATTTCAAACCGAGTTCTCGAGAAGTTCAACTTGACATTGATCCAGATCCGGATCACTCCGGGCACTGCTCACGATCGCCCGATCAATCGTTTTCTTGAAACTTGAAACTATGCAGTGAGCCGTGAGCCGGCTCATTTCAATTTGTTGAACCGTGTCACGTCGGTCATTGTACTGAGCCGGCTAAGTGAGCCGGTTCGTTCATGAACGACCCATCTCTAGTCAGATTTCCCCATATATCACCGTAAATTGGATGTCTATCGCAGCGCTAGTTTCAGTTGGATTGTAGAATGCGAGCGGAGCTTAGCGAAGCGAGCTACCTACCTTTTAGTTTAATAACCAAATACTATCTTAGGTTAGGTTTGGTTAGTAATAGCTTGGTTAGAAGAAGCCGAGCGGAGCGAGTTACCTATTTTCTAGTTTAATGACAAAAACACTCTATGGAACAGTGTAGAATGTTATATGCTGCCATATATTGATAAATAATGTAATTGCAATAAGGTATTAACGAAACTTTTACCTTTGTAACACAAGAAAGTCGCATTTTTTTTTTTTTTTGAAAATACTATCTGAACGACTTACTTTCAGACACCCTTTGAAAAATTTGAAAATTCGTGTGTATATATATGACACTGGATCCCATTTTTATTTCAGCAATTTTAGTTTTAAGAGTTTTATTAAAATTTTTGTAAAACCTGTCCTTTTTACACAAAATTTACACAAAAAATAACCATATAGGGAAAAATAATAGTTTTTAAAACGCTTGAAGCGATGGGGTAGCCTTTTAGTGTCTTGGGGGGGGGAAGCTAAAGCTACCCCTTAAAACACACCCCTATTAAATTCACACACGCTTACTCAGGAGTGGTAGATTGTTGTCCTGGGGGGGAAGCTAGTGCTACCCCTTAGGACATACTCCGAGTAACATTAATGCAGACATTTTTATACACGCTTACTAAGGGCGACCGTTTTGGGGTCTTGAGGGGGCAGCTAGTGCTACCCCTTAAGACGATCCTTAGTAACAAACAAACACACAACACAATTTAAAAAAAATTTAGATGTATTTTTTAAGGGTTTCGTAGGTATGATCGAGTGAAATGAGTATTGTAGGAATTCTGACCGATTTATAAAGTTAAAATTTGGGAAATATAGTTCTTCTTCTTCTTTGGGCACTATCAGTCATGTTGACTTTTGGCCTAAAAAAAAATATGTATTAAGTTTATTATCAAATTTTTTTCCCGTAAGTTATCGAAATTTTTAATTATAAAGTGAAAATTTGGTAAACACAGTACCCAAAAATATTTTTATATATTAAATTTTTCAACAAATTATTTTTTCAAAAGTTTTACTATTCAAAAAATTATTTTTAAATTTTAAATTTGATGTGGGATATTAAATAAAATATAAATTAATAACGTAAATTTATTTTTACCGACCGTAGAGAGGATGGTATTGCACTCATACCAATTTTGACTTTTCAAAATTTTACAGATAAGCCCGAATTATGTTTTTTGTAACACGAATCAACTATTTTTATCGTGATGTCTGTCTTTGGACACGTGTAGAGCAAATTCGGTTAAACTGATTTTTAAGAAATTTCATATTTACGCTTCGGACGTGAATATCTTAATTCGATCAAATTTTGGTACAGATCCATCCACCAGAATAGATAGTTTAGTCATGTCACTTTTATGTTTTTCACAAATATTTCGAAACAGAAAAATATTTACAAAAATATTCTTAAGCAAAAGTTGTTACACAAGTAATAACTAACAACTTTTATTTAAGAAATGTTTTGATACAACTAAATTTTTAATTTTTAATTTTTTTGCTATATTTTTTCCAAGTATTTATTTTAACAAATAGATACGTTTCCATTGACAATTATTTTGCTTAGTAGAAATCCACTTCAATAAAAAAAAGTCGTAAGAATTTAAAAAAATAAAAATTACATTTAGCTCCAAACTAAGCTAAGAAAGGAATAATATAACACGTTTTTAACAATATATTTTTTGTTAGAAAGTATAAAGTACTTTGTGGTGACAGTTGGTTTTGAGGTAACCACAATTTTAAAAATAGTAATTTTTTTTTTTTTGCTTCGTGTAACCAACCGAGGGGTTGGTATAAAAATCTGAAAAAATCAGAGTAATGTAACAGGTTTTGACACGATTACAATAAAAAACATACCAAATTTTGTCTCACTTACATACCTACAATGCCCTGAACAATTCAACACCTTATTCAACATTTTTATGTGCACGTGCATGATTTTTTTTAATTTTCAGTTAAACATGCTTGCCAATGAGAGCTGTATTTTATTGTGCTGGAGGGGAAGCTAGTGCTACCCTCTAGGACATGCTCCTGGCGACACTACATACACACAGTACCTTCAGTACATCCACACGCGTACCTGGAGGTGTATTTTTGTCCTGGAGGATTAGCTAAAGCTGTCCTTTAAAACATTCCTCCTTGTACCAATTTAAATAACCAGTTACTTTGGCTGGCACACATAAAAAATTAAATAAATGCATGAGAAAATGAAAAATAAATAAATAATAAACATAAATATTAATTAAGAAATGAAAATTAAAGTAATGCATGAAAAAGATAATGAGATATACATATATGAAAAATATTTTGACAAAAAAAGTTTACTATAAAAATTGACAGAAATAAATGAATATTTTGAGAGTACAAATAAGTAATATATAACTTTTTCTTTGGTTTAAGTGGAAATCTATATTGAATATTATTAAACAAACATAATTAAAAAGTTTTTTACAATTTTAATATAATTTAAAAGCCTCTTATATCCAAGCTGATTCTGTCTGTACTTTTCGTATTTATTCCCAAGTTGTCTTTGTTTCTTTCGCATCTTGGAGATGAGTTCGTTGGTGCATCAGCCAAATCAAAGGTCTGCCTGTGATGAACGAATCAAACTAACCTTCGTATGTCTGTTTGCTGTAAGGTTTGCTTGCAGAATCAATTTCTTGCACATATGGTACCTTTATGTGCAAGAGTTATTTCTTGTTTGCCAGCACAAATCATCTGTGTATGTTTTTGTGGGGTTTGCAAAAAATAACTTAATAGGTACTACACCTCCTCTGAAGACTCTGTTAACACTAGCTAGGGTTGATTTAGGTCTGGAAGTTGATCTAGAAAAATTTTAGCTGGTTTTGGTGGATTATTCAAAGGATGAGTTCCAAATTTTGGATCTCGCAACCACACAACATTAGAAACACTGCGTTATTTTTCCACTCATACTAGGCTTAAAGTAGCTTCAGGAATATCCGGTCAACCAAGTCTCTTCCGAGTCTTTCCCTACCTTAACGGCCTAGCCGAGGGAGGCGAGAGAAACTAGTTGATTGAAGGTGGAACACCTAATGTGTTGACCACGATTTACTTTTAGTTTTTTGACTGGTTGGGACGATCTTTTGTTTCCCCCCAAAGCATTTGCTGAGGGTAAGGGATGAAAGACACCGCCTGATCACGGGGCCAACTACCCACGGATGGGTAGCGCTCGTAAAATTAACTTCAGTAGAATCAAACTTTTGAGATCGGTTTGGTTTCTTGATCGCGAGTAACCAACCGAGTGGGAACGGTCCCAAAAATTTAACTCTTCCCATATACACCTAGGTGTTGGGAACCTATGCAGAGACGTAACGAGTATTTCTGGCGACTATGGCTAGTAAAGAAAACCGTTATTGAAACAAAAGTCATCACTTTTAAAATGACAATCATCGACTAATTTATAAATGCAAACAATTTAAAATTAAATTAAAAGTAATACACTTAAATTATTGCTCAAGTTCTATTTTTTTTTATATTATAAACATAGTGGTCAGCGTCTCTGATTGCTAACCATGCGGTCTCGGGTTCGAATCCTGGACATGGCATGGAAGTTTGTATTTGTTATGTCTCAATTTGGTGCGCATTAAATCTGTTCATGAACTTATTAATTGTTGGTACCTTATAAGAAACATCATCCGTGAACGTCTTAAAGTTTACATCATGATTGCAATCTTATCAGTCAGCCAAAATTAATATTCGCGATTACAAGAATATCTAACGTCTCAAATTTGGCATGCGCCTTAAATCTGTTCATGAACTTATTCCTTAATTATTGGTACCTTATTTGAAAAATTCATTCGTGAATGTATATTTTAAATAAGTAAATAAGTAAACCGGTAACAGATCTAAACCCACAGTAGCAACCATTGTTAAAAAATTTGGTTGCTTTCTGTTTGACGCCTTCATAAGATTGGCGTTGGAGCCAAATTCGCCAGAGCTTCGGTACGTCTCTGCATATTCGTTTCTTATAGAAACAATTGAGTCTTTAGGCTCACACTTGTACAGCAGAAATGCTGTATTTATATATATTTATACATATGCATATTTTTAAATACAATTTTGATTCCTGTTGTCTACTTTGAGCATTTCAGGTTATATTTTTATTACTTGTGCTCGGCTTTCCCTGTTAATGCGCTGCACAAGAGGTATTCTTAGTGGGCAAGCAACCTCTATCCTCTAGGTTGTCGTTGTCCCCGCGATTCCTCCGGTGGAGCCCAAGCCCTTTCCATGTGCATCGGATCGGGCGGCGATGGCTTACATGGAGTCCTCCACGGACTCTTCTACAGACGTGGAGGAATAAACTCTGTGTGTGAACACAATTAAGTTGAACGTATTATCATTCCACGGGGTTGGGTGGGGGGTCCGGTTTTTGCGCCTTCCCGGAAAGAATTACGTTCACTTTTAGGAAAGATCACCTCCTTTTTCAGAACATCCTACTAACACTCGATGGAGAGGCAATTAGGTATGGTTGCTTCTTCACGAGAATCATCAGCAGCTGAATGAAGATTTTTTTATTACAGGTTATAACTTTCTTTAAACATTGGCATTTGATTCGTAGGTTATTTTACGTATTTGTCGAATGATCTACGGGTTTTAATGCAGGTGACTATAACCGGAATCGGGCATTTTATCCGGGTGAACGAATATTTTGCCTGTGAACGGTGGTGAGTTTGCCAAAGCTTTAAATCCTGCACATCAAGGACCTGTTTCCTTTATTGGATTGCAAATTGCAATTTCTGGTAATTGGGCTGGTCTGTGTAGGTAACTCTTAAATCCTATGCAGGGCATAGGTAATTTAGAAAACTAGCTTTAAGCTCGAATTAAATTTAAGTTTTAGTTTTTTAATTAATTTTAAGTTTTAGTTTTATTATTATATTTTTTTGTGCTAATTCGGCTTGGTGTTTCAGATAGCTCTTTAGGAGATCTCGCCATGATATTTTTCTTCTTTTTTATTTGTTTTTTTCTTTAATTTTAAGTTTTAGTTATAATTTTTTTTTTGTGCTTATTCTGCTTTATGTTTCAGTCAGATTTTTCTTTAGGACTTCATCTCGATCTGAATTTTTTTCTGCTGTCTTATTTTAATTTATTTACTTTTTATTTTTTCTCCTTCAAATTTTTTTATTTATTTTAGCGTTTTGATTTTATTGTACCAGTTGTTAAATATTTTGAGTTTCAGACCTACGTGCTACTCACTAAGAGTCCATCCAGGAACCTAGACCATCATCACCAAGTGGAAGGGTCTACAAGAACTAACTGGACGTCTTCGTCAAAGGAAATCCAGTTCCAATTTTTACAGTTTTTTTTTTGCCTTTTTAAAATTTCTCTTTTTAAGAGTGCTTTAGAAACTAGCCTTAAATACTAATTCATTTTAAGTTTTATTTTACTTTTATTTTTTGTGTGCTAATTCTGCTTTATATTTCAGGCAGTTAATTCTGTAAGAGTTCATCTCGATCTGAATTTTTTCTGCTTTCTTATTTTAATTTATTTTCTTTATAAAATTCTTTTATTTAATATATTCTAATGTTGGGTGCATTTTTTGATGTTGGGTGCATTTTTTGATGGGGTGCATTTTTTGATGGGGTGGTTTTTTTGATGGGGTGCATTTTTTGATGGGGTGAATTTTTGATGTGGTGCATTTTTTGATGGGGTGCTTTTTTTGATGGGGTGCTTTTTTTGATGGGGTGCATTTTTTAATGGAGTGCATTTTTGGATGTTGGGGTGTATTTTTTGGATGTTGGGGTGTATTTTTTGGATGTTGGGGTGTATTTTTTGGATGTTGGGATGTATTTTTGGATGTTGGGGTGCATTTTTTGGATTTACAGGTGCATGTTTTGGATATAGTGCATTTTTTTAAATTAAATTTGGGTTTACATTTGATTAAAGTAATCTGGCTTAATGCCTTACTTTAATTATTTGTTTAGTAATATTTAGTTTTAAGGTTAACCCTAATTTTAGTCCTAAACTTAGTTTAGGGGACACATATTCAATTTTTTTTTTTAAATTTATATTTTTACATTTTTTTTAATTTTTAAATCGAATCTTTTGATATTAATGAATATTTGGGGATGTGTTCGGGGGGTGGGGGCAGTGTTGGATCACATTTTAATATTTTGTCTTCTTCTTCTTCTTCAAGTGACATCTGGTAAAAAATTGGTTAATAACATAACTCATTCCCAGAAAATGGAAGTCAATATATTTTACAGTTGATGGATGGTTAATCGTTTTTGAAATATTTTGAAATGTGATCCTTTGGCATGTTTTATTTAAGCACTGTCCTGCTCTGCGGTTCTCGCCCGACCCCCTGGAAGATATTTTTCAATATAAAAATATCTACTAATAGAGCAAATTGGGATTTGTAGTATCTACAGAAAAATCTATCAATAAGATAAGGGGTAGGCAACCTTTTATAAGTCGCGTATCGCATACCGAAACTCATTTTTGGCGTGCCATAATTCTTTTTGTAATTTCTATTTTTTTATCTTTAATTGTTATTTACACCACTACACGTATTTACGTCGGCATAAATACGTCTACCGTGTAAGAGGTCTAAAGCAGTACGGATGTAATGTGTTTACTATGCTAAATATGAAAATTAAACATTATATTTTCTTATTAGGGGCCGCATTCGTCCCACGAGCCACCGGTTGCCGACCCCTGAATTAGATTCCTTGAATAATTTTTTTGTCAATATTATTCAGAATTTACTAACATTATTTATATGGGAACATTTAAACCGGGACAGAATTTTAAACCGACCTGGACACTGGGACAAGAACTCAAAACCGACCGGGATACAAAATCTTAATGCATACTATATTTTTGGACGGAGGAAATATAATTTACAAAAAAAATACCGAGCACTTTATCAAGCCCGAAAGCCCGATGGGTGCGCGCCAGAGGAGAAAAGAATAAAGCAGAATAATGGTGAGGCAGAATAGCTTTATTAGGAAGCCACACAGAGCTGGAGACGATTCTTCCAATCCTCATAGCAGTGCTGGAATTCGGATACTAGAATAGCTTTCAGCTGGTCAGTTACGGCCGTTTGAATGTTTTCGAGCAGTGGCGCACCCCTGAGAAGGAAGGAAATAAAGATAAAAACACACTAGAAAATTTTAAAAATAGAGATGAGGACTTTTTTTTAGGTCGTCACTTGTATTTTAGAAGTGAGGACTTTTTTTTAGGTCGTCACTTGTATTTTATAAGTAAGGACTTTTTTTTTAGATCATATCTTGAATTTTAGAAGTGTGAACCTTATTCATAATTGAAGTAATTTTGTCTTCCGGGCCCCCTCCAACAAAAATTCCTGGGTGCGCCATTGTTATGGCCTAACAGGTTTAAATAAGTCTGTTATCATTTTTACAACAAATATTTCTAAGAGTAGGTTCTAACCTATAATTTGTTGTTGCTATACCAGGAATATAATTCAATAACATTTGTTGTACTCATATCGGGATTTATTAAAATAATTTAAAAAATAGTTTTGTTTCTCTACTTATGGCCGATAGTGCAAGGTGTAAAAGTGTGCACATCACCTAATTGCACGGGAAAGCGTCTGTATGTATAATTGATAAATTTCAATAAACGATATACGAGGTCTGTTCAAAAAGTATCGTGAATTTTGTGTTTTTTCAAAAATTATTTTTTATTCATGAATATCTATTTTGTCCCCTTCAAAGTAATCCCCACCAGATATTATACACTTGTGCCAACTTTTTTTCCAATCCTCGAAGCACTTGAAAAAATCATTTTTTTGATCTTGTTCAGCTCCTCCTTCGATGCCGTCTTTATTTCTTCACTCGTAGCGAAGCGTCGTCCTTTCATGGGCCTCTTCAGTTTCGGGAACAAGAAAAAGTCACATGGGGCCAGATCTGGGGAATACGGTGGCTGCGGCATTATTAGTGTGTTGTTTTTGGCCAAAAATTCGCGCACTAGCAATGATGTGAATTTCGTGGCGTCCCGTCTCATGCCCAAATCATTGGTAAAAATCGAATGGCACGAGCCAATCGATATGTTTAGGTCCTCAGCAACTTCTCTAACGGTGATTCGACGATTGGCCAATACTATTTTCTTCACTTCATCAATATTTTCGTCTGTTGTTGACGTGCTCGGGCGTCCGGAACGCTCTTCGTCGTTCACATCTTCTCGGCCCTCTGAGAACATTTTGTACCACCGATAAACGTTGCTTCGATCCAAGGTAGCTTCACCATATGCCACAGTCAACATTCGGAATGCGTCTGCGCACTTAATTTTGTTTTTCACACAAAATTTGATACAGATTCTTTGATCAATTTTTTGTTATAGGCAAAAATCGAAGACGAGCCAAAACACGTGCAAGCAAAGCAACTGTCAAAAATTAACTGAACATTCAAAATGGCCGAACTTATCGGCATAAGTGAGAGACATGAGTACCAACATAACGCCACAAAAAAATCGAAAATCTTATATACGTAACCCCTGGAAATTCAAAATTCGCGATACTTTTTGAACAGACCTCGTATGTATATTAGGAAGCCGTATTTTATTTTAATATATTAAACGTCTCGGTACAATACCAAATAATTAACTTACTATTTACTTTTTATTTACTTATTCATTTATTTATTAATATCTCATAAAATAAATATACCTACTGATTAAACATATAATTATTTTATTCAAACAAAACATGAGAAAATAATTCTGACATAAACGTAGCAAAACATCTTTAATTGTTATTTAAGTCAAGATGGCATAACTATAAATTACAAACGCAAAACTAATTAATAATTATACAAAACGATAATTTATGTAGTACGAGGGTGAGAGGGAGAGAGGTGAGATGGCGGGCAGACAAATATCAGTCATTGAGAATGCAGAGGAGGAATGTGCATCTGAATGCATCTGTTTTGATCGCGTCCCGAAGTGACAGCCCAGGCTCGGCTTAGGGGTGCATCACAGCGCAACACAGTGCCGTAGGTATCATCGAATTTATGTATTAGCTAAACCAGTGTTTCCCAACCTTTTTCTCCTCGCGAACCCCTTATAAAATCCGAACGAATTTTGCGAACTTTTTAAGTTCGCGGCACACTTTTGACGTGTAAACATTGTTTTACGGCACAGCTATGAGTTATTGAATATAGATTAAAATTAAAATAAAATTTAATTAAAATTTGTTGAAAGCCGTTTAATTGTCATTTTAACAGTAACACAAAAAATATACGTAACGTCATTGAATGAAAAGTCAAACTATTTAATGTCAAAATATTTAATGTCAAAATATTCAATGTCAAAATTTCATCTCACTTTAGCTCTACAAATTTACGTATAACTCTATCCCTCTTGCACCGTGTTACTATCTTCATAAGAAATACTAATACAAAAACAAAATATTATGTTGCTAATTAACTATTAGAAGGATTTTGTAACTTGAAAATCACCAATAAATTTATTAGCTTCATAAATATATTATGTGTCTAATAACTATTAGGGAGTTTATTAGGAACTGGAACTCTCGGCCCTTATGTCGGGTTTACATTGGTAGAGTAAAAGAGCTAGTAACTAGCGCAAGTACTACGCGCTTTACTCTACTATCTTATTTTCAGGATAGTAGGTGTTCATACGCAATTGATAAACATATCTTATTTTCTGGATAGTAAGTGTCAAAACACATTTGACATCTTCACTGTGATTTTGTAGTGAAATTATCTTTTTGCAAAAAATAGTTTATGAATGTGGATATACATCGTCGCCGGCGTGATGCCATTAAAGAAGTGGTATTTAGAATTACATCATTTCTTGTGGAGGAAATAATTGATTGTCTTATTGAAGTATTCGGTACAGAATATAAGAATAAAGAAAAGTGGTTTAAAAAATGGATTGATAGAAGAACTACCCATGGTGCATCAGTCCTTCTATTTTGTGAATTAGCCGTGGAAGATCAAAAAGAGTACAGACTGTGTTTAAGAATGACACCAGATGATTTTAATAAGCTATTAAATTTAGTTAGTCCATTAATACAACGACCTGATACACTAATAAGGGATGCGATTCCAGTAAAAATAAAAATTGGAATTAACGCTTTATATCCTTGCCACAGGAAATAGTTATTGTAGTCTACAACAGTGTTTCTCAACAGGTGGTCCGCGGACTACCAGTGGTCCCCAGAAAAATTTTAGTGGTCCGCGAAAGTTTTTATATATGTTTTTTGCAGTTTTATTTTTAATTTATTTTGCATTTTTTATGTAAATAGTTTATATTTTGTTTATTTTCTGTAAACTTTCTGTGATTTTCTACAAATAAAATAAATGTGTTTAGTAGCACATTAAATATATTTGTTTTCATGCAAAAAATAAACCAATAATTATTATTAGTAGTCCGCGTTAGAAAATTATATATTATTCTGGTCCACGGTGCGTTTTTGGTCGAGAAACACTGGTCTACAACATCTTTTTCGTGTATCAAAGGTAATTTCACAGATGATTTCAAAAATCATCAATTAATAAATCAATGTTACGCAATTTATGTAAGTAAATTGTAACTTACCTGATATGGGTTTTTTTCTATTTGTTATGACAGGTTACCGCTTGCCGCCAATTTGAAATGAATCAATTTTGCGTAGTGGGGGAAAAGACAAAAGCTAGTAAATTATTTTTAAATATCAACAAATGCTACCATATTGTTTTTTCAAGAAATAGACAGCTTATCAACTACAACTTTAAATCAACGATACACCAATTCAAAACGTTAATCATGTCCGTGATTTAGGTATAACTTTGGATAGCAAATTAGTCTTTGATATTTATATAAACACAATTGCCAAAAAATCATTAAGAATGTTAGGATTTGTTATTCGAAACAGCGCAAATTTTAAGGAACCTAAAACCATCTTAACTTTGTACAAAACGCTTGTACGAAGCCAGATGGAGTTTGGCAGTGTTTGTTGGTCTCCGCAGTACTTTACTTATATAAATAGATTGGAAAGCGTACAAAACAAATTTGTTAAATTTATGAAAAAAAAAATTGTCAAATTTCAGCATAATTTTGTTGCCGATGGAGAAAAGGCGAATTTTAACCGATTTATCTATGGTTCACAAAATTAAACACTGTAGACTGTATATTCATACTAAACTCTTTCTCTATTAGAACCCCTTCTTACCTTATAAGAAATACTAATTTTTTCTATACTTCTCATGAAAACACTAATTATGCTTTAAATTCACCAACTTTGCGTCTCTCTACCTTGTTCAACTTATATTCTTGTCATACTGAATTTGCAGATCTTTTCAACACAAATTTAACAAATTTTAAAAAATCTATATTACGCTGCTTATTATAATAATATTGAACCTAACACATACTCAATTAGTTTATATATTTGATATTCTAAATGTTTATTTAAATCATTGCTCTGCTATCTGCTTATATATGTTAACAATATGATAATAATTATATAATTTATGTAGTGCCACCTTATTATTGGGGTCTTTAGTATCCTGTTGGTGTGGCCAAAACTTTAAATAAATAAATAAATAAATAAATAAATAAATAAATAAATAAATACATCGATGAGCTAGCTGCAATCCTAGCCCAACTACTGGCAGCTAGTACTCTACTCCTACGTCACAATGTCAACTGTTTACACAGAGATAGTAACTAGTTGCTAGTTACTTGCGCTAGTTACTAGCTCTTTTACTCTACCAATGTAAACCCGGCATTAGATACCTTTCTTATTTCGAGGAAAATTTAAAAAATTGTGTATGCTACTAACAAGGTATTGTAAAAATATCGTACGTCACTGTTTGTAGTGAAGTGGTGGATGAACGTTGAGAGTCCTTACTCAGCGTGGGTCCAGGGAGGCAGTGGCGCAGGGACGGGCTGGTGCTGTCTGCCCGTGACGATGATGAATGGCATGTCCCGCTGAGCCTTCCGTCTCCCCCGCACCCCGCGGAGCCCCGCAGTACCCCCGAACCCTCATCTCCACCACATCACAATGTTTGTTACATCAACTGCAACTCTTTCACATCCCATCAAGCCGGTGCCCGCAGTTTGCAACATGCAACTCCACGGAGATCTCGACGAGGTTAAAGGATTTGCAATGAAAAATGATGTTTGTTTACCTAATTCTGTTTGGATAACAGCAAAAACTATTAATTATCTGGATTTGAAGATGACGGTTTAAACTATTGCTTTTATTCTGGGGTTTTAGTTTCATATTAAACTTTTAACTTGATGGATACTAAAGAGATTTTTTCTACGTAATATCATAATTTAATATATCAAGACAGCTAAAAATTAACAAAATTGATGTGAAGTGTGAATTTTCACACATTTCAGTCAGTCTGGCAGTTTTTCAGTCAGTCAGATAAATATTGTAAACACGGTGTTAGATCAATAAAATAGGTAATAAAATGCTGGAAGTTTTTTTGCACAATTTTGTCTAAAATCGTATTTTGTTGAAAGTGGAACAGTCGGCAATGCGCACTATTATGGAGTATGAGTTCTTACGTGGAACTACAGCATTGCAGACCGCGCGAAACAATAATAGTGTATTTGGCTCTAGCGTTACTACGCAGCAGGCAATATCAAATTGGTTCGCCAAATTTCGTACAGGTAACTTATAAACCAAACAAAAAAAAAACTGGATTACAGCAGAGATATACTGCAACCAACTAGACGAAATGATGCAAAAACTTAAAGAAAAACAACCTAGATTGATCAACAGATCGACTCCTATCTTATTGCATGATAACGCTAGACCACACACTGCACAAATGACTGTGGCAAAACTACAGGAATTGGAGTTGGAACTTCTTCATTATCCTCCATACTCACCAAATCTAGTCCCCACTGACTACAACTTCTTCCGCAATTTGGACAACTTTTTAATAAAAAACAGTTTAATTCCGACAATGCTGTAATACTGGCCTTCCAGGAATTCATTGACTCTCGTCCGCCATGATTTTATACCAGGGCCGGCGGAAGGCGGGTTCAGCGCGTTCCCAGAACCCGGCCCCGCGCTTTGAGGGGCCTCGCGCATGGAGATGAGGACCTTTTTTTTTTTGCTCCTCACTGGGATCTGAACAGCAGACCCCGCGGTCAACAACAAGCGCCGCGCATGGAAATGAGGACCTTTTTTTTCCTCACTTGGATCTGAATAGCAGGCCCCGCGGCTCTTCTCGCACATGGCCTCGCAAATCCTAGCGCCGTCCCTGTTTTATACCACCGACCTGAACAACCTGACGCTTAAATGGCAAAAATGTATAGACAATACGGGTGTATATTTTAATTAATAAAATAATTCCTTATATTTGTAAGTTATCAACCAAATTTGCCTATTTTTCTACAAATTTCATCCTTGACGACTACTTTTCGAAGCACTTTTTCCACTCCGATTGAGGTTTTTTCCACTAAAATTGTCAAATTATGTAAAATCCAACACGAACAAATCTTTTTGACGGCCAAATGTTCATGCAATAGTGAATGTATGCTGGTCCCACTAATGCCCAAGGATACCTCAATCTCATGATAAGTCACATGACGATCTTTCAGTATTAGTTCACGCACAGCATTAATGTTTTCCGGAACAACAACCGATTTTGGACGACCTTCACGAAATTCGTCCTTAAGCGAACTACGGCCACGATTGAAGTCGGCAAACCATCAATAAACAGTAGTCCTTGATGGTGCTTCATCGCCAAAAGTCTTATTCTCAAAAATAAAATTTTGTTGAATTATGTCTGCATTAAGAGTCTTCTTTTGATTCCCCACTCAAATTTTGAAAGTACCATATGTTTTTCCATAGCCTTTTGTACTACTTGCATCTTGTTAATGATATTTTTATTCAAAATTCACGTCTCAGTACTGTAGGAAAGCACTGGCAGGATACACTGATTAAAAGTTTGAGCTTGTACAGTGTTGGGTATTTCGGAGATAAAAACATATTTCATCTTATTGAAGAGTACTTAGTGTATATTCAAAACTACTACAGTATATCTTTTCAAAATGTTGAAAATCGCTGATTGATAACACCATTTAAAACCAAATTACGTTCTATTATCGCTGAACATGTATTTTTACATTTATCAATTTATTTTCGGAATAAATATAATTAAAAAATACTTTTATTCAACGATATAAAAGTAATTTATTTACATAAAACTATCTAGTATTTTAAAACGAAATGAAAAGTAAACATTTAATTTTATTGATTTAGTTATAACTTGCATAAAATATGATGGTGGTGTGGAATAAAACTAAAACAAATAAAATAAATTTTATAGTGAGTGGGACAAGATGCTAAAGGGTGCAGTAACCACTTTTACAACCACTTGGACAAGCTGATACACACCACAATCCACTTTACTCCTTTTCTAAATCTTTACCCGCTACATATTGTACTGCTCTCACTATCTATGACTCTTTTCAGTCAAATTATAATAAATACATTGGGCCATGTTCATAATCTTTTACTAAATATTGCGATTAAGCGTTACTTGTTAAAATAAGTAAGTATGATACTATCGTTAGTAGTGTTCATAATCACAATACTAAGATATTTTAACTAATATCGATGTAAATTTGACAACGTTGCTGTTGGCATTAGAAAGAGATAGACATATGCACTGTTCAACATGTTAAAAGAGATGGAAGGCGTGTTACTAGCTTGTATTATCGGTTATTTTACAATTTACATCACAAATAATCTGTGAAAAAATATAACAAATTATCTTATTGTCATACATTTTGGAAATAAATTTACCTGTACATTTAATGAATGGAAACCTTTACGACATACATATGCATCACGATAAGGTCCAGCTGGGTATTTGATTTTTATGTGCGTCCCATCAGTAGCACCAACTATTAGGCATTTGAGCAATGTCATAAAATTTTCGTTTTACAGTTTCTAGTTCTGCAGGAAATAATATAAATTGTGGTCGTTTTCTGGCTAAGACAAAACTAACACATTTTATAATTCCCGAGACAGTTGGTCTGCTGACTCCATGTAAATCAGCTACAATAAGCATTGTTATGTTAAAAGAATTCTGAATAAAAACATAATGGTAACTAATTATTCATGTTATTAACTACTTACCTATATCTTGTTAATATGAACCTTTCGCAAAATAACGTAAAGCAATACATATTTGGAGTTCAGTAGAAATACTTCCACCTTTTGAAGATACCGGTTTTATATCGTCATGTAAGATTTCAATTAATGTTCAAACTCTGTCTTTTGAAAATCTATAATTTTTTTTGAAATCTTCTTCACTTAATATTTCCCATACATTTTTTCTTTTACTATAAAATTTTCTTGGCAATTGTGCCCGTAATTCACGAATTTCACGAACATCACGCAAATCTCTCATATACATGATTAAAGTCAATCAGTATTATGAACACAATTGCTATTTTAATGTATTTAATACAGCCTCTCCGCACTTCTAAATCTGTGCTACTAAATTACAATTTACTAAGCACTACTAAGCACTACTAACAATAATTCTGTATTATGAACACCCATTTTTAGTAACGCTTAGTATACTTGTCTTAATAGTGCTACTAAGATTTAGTAAAACATTATGAACATGGCCCATTAGCTTTAGTTGGGGACAATTTTTTATCATTGACCTACATTTTTTTATTTGTAATCAGATGCCCGGAAAGAACACAATACTATAAACATGTTAAAGATCAGGATTAAAATGAAGAGGATAACTATCTCTTAACTTAAATGTTGAGAACATACCACCGACGTTCATAATGTTTTTATTAATATCAGGAAAACCTATAACAGCATTATAGGTGAAAAAATCTGGGACATCATGGATGAATTTGGCATCCCTATTAAACTTATCAAGATAATAATAAATAATAATAATAACAATAATAAATTTATTGAAGGCTAAAACAATACATAAATTGCATACCTTAAGTCTAGGATGCATAATTATAACACAAAATACAATTACAAAATATACTCAATTAATAGAAAGAAAACAATTCATCGATTAAATTAAGTTGGTTTGTAGATATTCTGGTACACTATAGAAACAATATTTCAATAACAGATTCTTCACTGCCACTTTAAACTTTTTTTCATTTAATTCTTTGACGTGAATGTATGTCTATATGTGTAGTGAAATTGTGTATGTGTTTTTTAGTAAGTGTAAGTATGCTAAATATATAAACACACGGTAACGGCATTATTCCAAACATTTAAAAAAAAGGTCTGCAGTGGTCCCTTGACTTTGCATGTGCTAAGATTCCGATAGTTTTTTTTTGTAAAATGAATATTTTGTTTGCATAAGGGCTTGCTCCCCACATAATAACTCCATAATTAATATGCGAATGGAATAATGCAAAATATGTCATTTTAGCCGCCTCATTTGTGATCAAACAAGATGTTTTCCACAGTACAAATATAACTTTCGATAATTTTTTGCAAATACTATCAATATACTCTCTCCAAGATAACTTCGCATCTATGTAAATTCCTAAAAACTTAGCACTGTTGCTTTGTACTAAATTGATATTTTGGGTGGTTATTATTAATTTTGTTGTTTTATTGTCATTAAATATTAAATAATTGGCAGTGAACCAATCGGTAGCTACTTTTAGACAATTTCCCTTTTTTTCATGTACATCGCATAGATTTTTTGATGCGCAAAGAAACGTCGTGTCATCAGCATATACAACTGTTTCAAATTTAATGTTTGCTGGAAGATCATTGATGTACATGATAAAGAGAAGAGGACCAAGAACTGAACCCTGTGGAACACCCTGTGTCACGTGACCAGTCTTAGAAAAGGTTCCACCAGAGTATAGTGTAAGATGCCTATGGTGTGTGTGTCGGGATCCATAAGCAGAGTGAAAGTAAGAAACCTTTTGGCACAGCCTTTTGAAATTCATACTGGAGTCAAACAAGGAGACGTTATATCACCTTTGCTGTTTAACCTCGTGCTGGAGATGGTGTTACGAAAAGCCCAAGGTACCAACCATCGTGATCTAGAGCTCAATGGGTACAGATGACAGCACCTCATAATTTAAAAAAATAATATGTTACGCCGAATCTTTGGTCTAATTCAAACTAATGATAAATAAGGAGTCCAGTCAAAAAAATACGTAGTATTTTATGTAGAAATATATTATGAAAAGTGTATTGACTTGTTTAAATTGTTTATAATCCGGCGTTGATTACAACACCTCATATTTAGATTATAATTTAACCATATCCTTAAAAAAAACTGATTCGATTCAGTTGTTTAAACATATTTAAGTTTTTACCAACAACTTTAATACTATATGGAACTCCATTAAAAAAACAATTTGTTACTAGTAAATCAATAGGTACGTCAAGTTAGAAATAACTGTTTAACTTACAGCAATCTTATAAAAAGTTATAATAAGCATTCTGTCAGTGGTCCATCAATGGCCCAGATAAATCACAGTGAATTAGATTTGAGTAACTAATGATTGAGTAACTGTTATAGACATGTTTTTGCGAGTTACATATTATAATATCGAAGTTAATTTGACAGTCTCATATAAGGGATTCTATATTATAATTTAGCATTCGCAAATTTTGTTTATTAAGTACATAATTGGTTACATTAAATTCATAAGTAACGTGATTTGTATGAAAGAAACGGGAAAAGTGTAAATTCCTTAGTCCATGGAAGGACCTAGCAAAATTAGAAAGATGAAGCAAGTACTGGTAAAAAAATAATGTTTCCGCCTACATAATCTACATCAGGGGTTCTTAAACTTATGTAGTCCGAGGACACCCTCTTGAACACATTTTGTTTTTGAGGACCCCTTCCCAACCCTAGGCATTTTACGTCGTTCTTGAGACTTAATTTCTGGCTCAATAATCTTATAGGCACTACTTTATAATAAATATTGGTAAAAATTTATCGCTGGTTATTTTAATAAATGGTCATGCGCATTAATAGAGATGAACATTTTTATTACTATATAGGATAAAAAACATAAAATGAATAAAAATAGTAGTAAAAAGAATTAAAGTGCTGGTAGGCTGACCAGATTTTTTTTTTTGCAGAAATTCAGTATGCTAAAAAAAGTGGTCATCACTGTAGAAATACAAGTGATGAGCAAAAAAAAAGGTCCTCAATACAAGTGACGAGCAAAAAAGAACATATTCAGAGTTTTTTTATAAAAAGTACGAGTATAATAATATAATAATAATAATTTATTTATTTACCATATTTATTAGCTTATAGAGGATATTACTTAAAAAACAGTATAATACTCTTAAAAGGAGTACATCTGGTCAGCCTAAGTGCCGTTCAAATGCACTTTATTTTTGAAAAGGATACTGTTGACCTAACATAAAAGGTCCTCACTTCCAAAATACAAGTGATGAATCTAAAAAACAGGTCCTCACCTACAAAATACAAGTGATGACATAAAATATTGAAGTGAAGTGTGAATTTTCACACATTTCAGGGTTTTGCAGGAATTTAGTAAGTGAATGATGATTATTTGGGATGCTAAAACAAATTTTATATTAATTTTCTTTTTTTTGTTAATTTTAATTCGAACTCCTAATACCATTATTTAGGTTTCTAAATATGTGCAGTATTTTTTTTATATAGCAAGGTTCATTAAGAATTTTAAAAATTGCGCCTATGGCTTTCATTGGTTGTTATAAGCTCCGCCCCTCTGATTTCCTGTACATTGAAACAGAATTAAATTGTAATTTAAACAATTTCCACTGGTTATTAAATTTACGCTTTTAAAAATTAAATACAACTTTTGCCAAAATATAACTAGAATTTTGAAAAAATAATTTAAACAACATAAAAATTCAAAAAAAAAAACAAAAAATAATATTGTCTCTTCTCGCAGGGTTCGATCCCTTTCGGATCGAGTTAGTTGGGTGAGAAGCCAGCGTCATAACCACTACACCAGGATACACCTTCCAGTGTAGCGTGTTACAAAGCTATAACTTGTGCACATTATTAGTCAAAAAACACAAAAAATGCGTTTTTTTTCAAAAACATAATCTGATCAAAAATTCCTGTTGTACTGTTCCGGTTCACACCAATGTACATTACTTAGATTTTTTTCAGATTTTTAGTTTAAACCATCTGGGCTACAGGGTGTGGGACAAAAATTTTTTTGCACAATTTTGGCAAAAATCGCTTCAAAATAATTTATTTTGCAAAAATTAAAATTTGATCGTTAATTCACATACGAAGGGCTTTCATTTGATACCCTACTCAGAATTATAAAGAAATATTTTTTTTTTTCGATGAGCACATATTTGTTTTTATTTTTAGTGGGATATATTTTTTAGATGTTTTAGTATTTTTCCTATGTGCGGGTCAAAGAGTTGTATAAGCATGCCAAATTTCAACTCTCTAGGTTTAGCCGTTTTGCTACAATTTTTACCGAACAGACAGACGACAAAATGACGGTATAAGGGTTTTTTGGTCATACCAACAAATCCCTAAAAAGGTCATCACTTATATTTTGAAAAAAAAGCACATAAAACCACGTGTTTTTGGACTTCTTGGGAAGGGTCTGGAACCGGTGAGCTGCCCTCTGGTTGCACGCCGGCTATGTTTTTACCCAAGCTATTTAATTAATTAAAATTAAACCACAATATATGTGAAGATCTGAGATTGTTTATTGTATCAGTTGTATTATCTTCTTAAATTCGTTACTCTTTATGAATTATTTACATATAAAGTTATTTCATTGTGTAAACAGTGCAGAATCCACTCAAGCAAACAAATCTTCAATAAACAAGTTCTTTTACAGTGATTTTACTTTAAAAACTAAATAGTGAAACCCTTTTCCTGTATGTAAATGTATGTACCCCTAGCATTAGTGTTGTCACGTCATTATTGAGTGTGTGATCACGCAAGCTTGGCAGGTAGGACGATATGCAGCTGGACCAGACCTGTCCATCGCCCATCGCCCGGCGCATCATCTACATCCCGTGTTTTTTATGCGTGTTCATCGACAACGCTCGCGGCATCCCACCTCACATGTCGCACGTACGATACTACTACACTCAAGAACATCAGGTACACCAGCTACAATCATTATATTTGTTTTTTATACTGTTTTCATTCAACAGAGGATAGCAAGATTTTGTTTACTAGGAATTTATTTTATTGAGATCGCAAAAACAAGGGTTGAAACACTCAATATTTTTATCTTCGTTTTTTTCCCTTTTGTTTGTTGGCTTTAGCAGCTTTGGCTATTAGCCAGGTAATAAAGGAAGAGATTATTGGCCGGTTTCATAAAGCAATGCTAAATTTTAGCAACGCTGTCAAATTTTAATTTCGTTGTTAAGTACAGTTTTGCGTTCCATAAAGCAATGTAAAATTTTGCAAAGAATTAAATCCTCTGCTATTTTAACATAGATCTGAGGCTGTGTTAAATATTTAACATTGCACTGTTACCATAGTTTTACTAATTTTTGTATCAAATACTTAAATTTAATATAAATAAAATAGAAAAGATAAGTTATAATAAATATTTTTACATAGAAAATTTCATATATTGGAAGACGTGTGTATAAGTTTTATTAATATTTAATAATATTGTAAATTATAACCTCTTTAAATTGTTTTTATTTTCCAGCAAATTATTTGCCGAGCCATCAGATGAATTTTTAGACATTGCACCTTATTCCTCGTTCGCGTATATTAAATGACTCTCTTTTAATTTATTGGACGATTACGGATATCTCTGTCGTTGGTTATTAACTCCTTTACTCAATCCATACACTAACCCTGAATAGAACTACAACACAGCACACATATTGATAAGAAATACCATAGAAAGATCGTTCCAATCGTTCTTAAAAAGACTATTTCCATGTTTGTCTATGGGATTAGGATTAAAAATGGACACAATTCGTGCAGTAATAATTACATGTTGTGTTTTATATAATATGACAATGTTATTTAAAGACGAAACTCCACCTATTATAGAAGAAATTCAAATACTTGGAGACGCTTCTGATGCAGTTCCACTTGGACCAAACAGAAATTTACTAAACAATACTGCTGCAATAACTACAAATATTAACACCGTTTTTACTAGGTTATAAGAAAAAAAATAATTTTCTTTTCTTTTTCGTAATATCTATTTTTTATTACATGCAATATAAAGAAATAAAGAATGTTTTAAATTATTTTCCATATAAAATCATGTGTTACATCTTTTTCTACATTAAAAAATATAGAAATTGATTTTTTATTAAAAAATAATACATGACAGTAAATAATTCGAAGGGTTACTGAGGTTATAATAAGCCTGTTTGACGTTTAAGACAACTGTGAAGTTGATATTCATACCAATCTACCTAATAAAAATCCTAAACTGAACACAGCACTGAAATTACTTAACACGATGTTAAATCTGATGCTATTTCTTTATGAAACGTTCTTAAATTTTAACAACGTGTTATTTTAGCATCGTGTTAACTAACACAGGATTTAGTATTTGTTTATGAAACCGGGCATAAAACTGGCATATTTTATTTAAAATCCTGCAGTCATAATAATCCCACAAGTATAAAAAATATGTTAATGAACGCGGCCCAAGACGTAATAATAAAAAACAAAATACTGATTGCGGCTCTCGAAGTTAAGAAGGTTGCGATCCTCTGGTCTAGTCTATTATATGATAGAAATGACGATAGAGTATTCTAAAACACTATCTAAACATAATCTTACATAATCTCCCCCATATTCATAAAAACAAGAACAAAGTGGCTCTATAAACAGTGTATAATGCACTTATATGATCATTTATAAAATCAGCGAAGCAGCTAATCCAATATAAAAAAACACGATGCAAGTTCTCTTATCTCAATATTCAGTGGTTATAATTGTATAAAAATGTGTGTAATAGCTCTGGTAGCTGATGCATCAGTCAGTAACACTTGTAAGGGTAATTGCAGACATTCTTCAAGGCAGCTTACAGGATGTAACTTATTATCATGTTCTGCGCATGCGCTACGGTAATATTCGCGAGAATTTATCGCGCCTTCATCGGATAAATAAAACTTTGATGACGATAAATCTGAACTAGTTGACCGTGGATAGATAGATCGCACTTTTGAATTTATTATTTGAAAAATGTACTTTGTGAACTATGTATAACATTTTCCTTGGCCATAATCAACGACAAAATAATGTAAAAATATGTTTTTCTTCAAGCGGATTATAATGCTAACATTACATTGTTCAATAAATTTGGTAGATATGATACATTTTTTTACTAGTAACAAAATGTGAACATTTTTATACTAGTAAATAGTTCATATAGATATCAACAGATGGCACTGATGGCAGCAGTCGCCATAAACAAAACATCTGTCAATTTAATATGTTTGTAGCGTGGTTTGTAGTGAATTCAGAAATTAGTTACGTTATTAGTGAGTTATTTTATTATTATTCTGTGATCATTCTGTGATTAGTTACAAAATACACAATATAAAGATTAAAAATTAAAAAATGATAGTTCATATAGTTATCAACAGATGGCACTGATGGCAGCAGTCGCCATAAACAAAACATCTGTCAATTTAATATGTTTGTAGCGTGGTTTGTAGTGAATTCAGAAATTAGTTACGTTATTAGTGAGTTACTTTATTATTATTCTGTGATCATTCTGTGATTAGTTACAAAATACACAATATAAAGATTAAAAATTAAAAATGTCTCAACCAATGCAATGTACACCGCCGGAATTAGCAGCAATATCATCTGAAACTATAAAGTCATAAGTATTTATGGTTGCAAATTTTTAATAACTACGCTTGAAGAAAAAATAGTATATGTCACTCGGAGTAGAACACATTTTTTGTGCTTCTCTCAATATGCAAGCCTCGGCTGCGCCTCGGCAGCAACATTTGAGCTCAGCACAAAAAAGAGCGCGTTCTACTCCTAGTAACATAATATACTATTTTCTATTTTGCATTCATAAAAGAGTCATTATGTAACTGAATTGAGTTTCATTATAACACTTAACATGTTATTTCATAAAATTGGTAAAATTGATACAATAACCTGCAGATTTTGCAAAAAACTATAGAACTATTTTAAACTTGTGCACCCGTTGCCAACTGTGTTGGCAAACACATTATTACCTTAATGTGGAACTTGCTCGACTCCTCTGACTTCTTTCTCTACCCATACGCCTTACTTCATGAAGTGCATGAAGTGCCTTACTTCAAGTGAACAGCATATACCAAGGCGAGTTTTACTCAATGCATTACATTTACATTTTTGAAAATAAAGGTAATTTAAAACGTTTAATTTATTTTTGCATTAATTTACCATTTTTACCAAAATGTATTAAAAAATGTCTCAAATCAGTTTAAATAATTGTGTAAATAAAAAATAAGGTCAGTATTATATGAGGATAAATCTGCAAAATATCATTCACATAGGTCAAAGGATATAAGAGTTTCTTGTTTATGCCTACGAAATCTTAGGCATTTCTGTATGTAATTATATTCGTAGATTCTTAGAGAATAAATCTGCAAAATATTGTTCGTATCGGGCAAAGGATATAGGAGTGTTTAGAGTTTCTCGTTTATGCCTACGAAACCTTAGACATTTTTATACGTTATTTTATCAACATATTCTTAGAGAATAAATCTGCAAAAAATTGTTCATATCAGTCAAAAGATATAGGAGTGCCTAGAGTATCTTGTTTATGCCTACGAAACCCTAGACATTTCTATATTATATTCGTAGATTCTTAGAGAGTAAATCTGGAAAATATTGTTCATATCGGTCAAAGCATATAGGAGTGTCTAGAGTTTATTGTTTATACCTACGAAATCCTAGATATTTCTATATGGTATTTTATCCGCAGTTTCCTAGAGAATAAATCTGCAAAATATTATTCATATCGGTCAAATCATATAGGACTATCTAGAGTTACTTGTTTATGCCAACGAAAAACCTAGACATTTCTATATGTAATTTTATCCGCAGTTTTTTAGAGAATAAATCTGCAAAATGTTTTTCATATCGGTTAAAGCATATAGGTTATTTATTTATTTTACATCGGCCTATTTCTGCAACGAGGCTGATCGCCGATGCCAGGGGGCGAGCTCCTACACCTGGATGAGGGATGAATGATTGTTAAAATGGGAGTAATGTAAACCTATTATTCTCGCCCGAATAATATCATCAACGAAGGAGGCACGAACCACTGACCGCAAAGTGCAGACTGTTTCCATTAGTCCAAACCGCAAGACTTAATGAGCTCGGCCACTCCGTTGGCTTAAAGCATATAGTCATATCTAGAGTTTCTTGTTTATGCATACGAAACCCTAAACATTTCTATATGTAATTAAATTCGTAGATTTTTAGAGAATAAATCTGCAAATTATTGTTCATATCGTTCAAAGCATATAGGAGTGTCTAGAGTTTCTTGTTTATGCCTACGAAATCTTAGATATTTCTATATGTAATTTTATCCGCAGTTTCTTAAAGAATAAATCTGCAAAATATTGTTCATATCGGTCGAAGCATATAGGAGTGCTTGGAGTTTCTTGTTGATGTCTACGGAACCCTAGACAATTCTATATGTTATTTTATTAAATTCAGATAAATTAAATACCAGCCGCTGAAAAATACCAAAATGTTTTTAGTCAATTTATAGCTGGTGACACTTCGGTAAGCTTCGGAATATTTCGTTACATTTCGGAAGCTCGCTTCAAATTTGTTTTAGACGACAGGCACGTACCCAGGGACACACATTGGCGTATTATATTATAGATGCATATTTTAAGTTTAAAAAGTACTCTAATGGATACGGAATAATTATATTTTTAATAAATCATTGCATATATTTGTCCGGTCTCTATTAATCACATCTAATAATACTATTTAATATGTATCAGAAGATGCAAAATGCATCATGATTGAACCAGTCCGAGTGTTGCAAATTGTATACTAATGTCCCATAATGATAATCGTAGTTAAATGGAAGCAATTATTAACATGAATATGAAAAATATTCATAATGAGACAGGATGCTAAAATATTTTTTTATGAGTATAAATTTATTTACAATAACAATTACTATATAAGTACAGCTATTTCCTGAGTTTTACTTTTTGGTAATTAAGTTAATAAGAATATTTTGGTGCGTGCGAGAACAGAACAAAAATAAGAAAATGTCTCTAATCACTTTGATTATCATATGAATGTATAAAAATTGTAATAGTGTATTACAGTTACCGATTACTTTATTATGAATTCTTTGTAGCGTTTCCCTCAGAAACTGAGTGATAAAATAGTAATATTCTTTAGTCTATTTTTAAAATTTACGTTAGCTTTGTTCGTAGATGTAGTCTCTAATAAACAATTGTATATAGGCAAAATCGTGGCTTGACAGTCAAACTCAAACTATCATAATAAAGAGCATAAAAATGCGTATTTTCTTATTAAAAATATTTCATTAAGTGTTAGAAAAAAATAATTTGCAACTGATTACAGTGGCGCAGCCAAGGGGGGGAGCACGGGCCTGGGCTCCTCCCAGGCCCAGCAGATTATACGGCGCTGCTCGGGGAGTTGAAGATAAAATTTGTTAACCACAACAGTAGTTAATTTTTAAATTACTTCATTGTAAACAATATTGGCATTTTTTTTTTTTCGTGTAAATAAACATTTTTTTAAGATTGCCTACTCTTGATAAAGTGACATAATTATTGTTCAAGTGAAAATACATCACTTTCCAAATATTCGACATCGACAAAAATATTCGCTCAGTCAAATGATAAAACAGTTTTGAACAGCTAATTACTCGATTCAGATAAAATAAAGTGGAAATCTGACTTCGGTATAACCTTCAGAATGTAATTTTAAAATTACACCTCAAACGTGAAATTGAGTAGAAATAGTAGAAATATAAAGAGAGTAGTTTTGGAGACAATTGCACTCTTAAAATCGGTATTTGGTTTAATTTTGTAGATAAATGTAAATATCAATATCTTCTTAGGTATTTTTGAAATTATGATGTTTTACACACAAAAAAGACTGATATAAGTTGTACTAAACAACTGTGGCGTATTTAGAGGGAGGGGGGCACAAGCACCCTTAAAACCTAAGGGGGTTCAAACGCCCTTATTCCTGTCATACAGAATCTAAGCAACCAACCGGCGGACCTTTAGGGTTTTAAACTTAATTCCCCTCGCAAGTCTTGGAACCCACTATGTGGAAGGGTCTTTCAAAGTATAACCGATCCTAGAAATGCCCCCACATATGGAACCTGTGATCTGAGCTCCATCTCTTATCATAGTTACTGACTTATCAAACACCCCTCGTACATACAAAAAAACACACAAAGTAGATATGTATGTATTATATTTTGTGTTAGTCAAATTACAAGAGAACTGTGTTGGTGAAGCTTGGGTAGATATAAAATTTCAATTCTTATCACGTTTGCTCATTATTGCTTATAATTTTTGCATTGCAGCCAATCAAATATACTGATATATTTCATAAAATAATAGGTTTCATCAGTGGATCATTAATGTGGAACATGAAAGGTATATAACAAGAGTAGAATTGCGTGCAGCGAGCTAATAGCCGGATATTAGACTGGTTATGTTAGTGCGTGTTCTTCGACTGATGTCCACTCCACTAACACACCACTTCTCAACTTCAGCAACTCAAAATATACCGACACATAAATGCCAATGCATTAAATGATTTTAATAAAAATTTATAAAGTAAATTTGTTGTTTTCAGCAGACATAAAGAGATGACCAATTTGTGGGTAAATGACAAAACATTTTTAAGAGTTTGACCTTCCAAGATCATAATCTAGCATGATCAGCTACACCTATGATAGTTATTCCGAAACTTTGGACCTTTAATATATTGTTTGTTTCACATTAACCGATGACAGTCTGCAGTCGATTGTACTGCACGACAAACAAATGGAGCATGATTTAAGAATAAATCTATCAAATACTGATTAGGATATTTTGGACTTTGTGCACTTTATGGTTTATGATTTATGGTTTTACACCTTGTTTTTCATGCCTTACCAGAAGAGACTCCGAAAAGAAAAAAATTGATGTGAAGTGTGAATTTTCACACATTTCTGGGTTTTGCAGGTATTTAGTAACTGAATGATGATTATTTGGGTTTGCAACTCTAGTTTGCAAATTACAAAGCGCAAGACAAAACCAACTACGCTACTAGAGCTTACTTATCTAGTGTGTTACATAGCGAATTAAATATTTAACATATTTTAGTTAAAAACACAAAAAATGCGTTATTTTCCGAAAACTTAATCTGATCAATAATTCCTGTTGTACTATTCCGATTCACACTAATGTACATTACTTAGAATTTTTCTAGATTTTTAGTTTAAACCATCTGGGCTACAGGGTGTGGGACAAAAATTTTTTTGTACAATTTTGGCAAAAATCGCCTCAAAATAATTTATTTTGCAAAAATAAAATTTTGATCGTTAATCCACGTACTAAGGGATTTCATTTGATACCCTATTCAGAATTTAAAAAAAATATTTTTTCTTTCGATGAGCACATATTTGTTTATATTTTTAGGGGGATCTATTTTTTAGATGTTTTAGTATTTTTCCTATGTGCGGGTCAAAGAGTTGTATAAGCATGCCAAATTTCAACTCTCTAGGTTTAGCCGCTTGACTACAATTTTTACCGAACAGACAGACAGAGAGACAGACGACAAAACGACGGTATAAGGGTTTTTTGGTCATACCTACAAAACCCTAAAAAGCTGATTCTAATACTTTTAAACTTACATTGCAAAAAATCCATTGGTTAAGGGAAAAAAAATGCATCTGAGTTTATAATTTCCCGATATTGTCGGGTAAACCTAGGTTAGTTTTGATGATGTTGTGTTCGACAGGGTATATGCAATGCAATATAGCCGCATCCAGTTGAGTTATTAGGCTAATGATTTAGCAATACACGGCCTAAAAATTTGCACAACTTCATCTCTACCTTGTTGATTTATAACTAGTTAAAATTTCAGTCAAATCGGAGAATGACGAGGGTGGGTGATTTCTAAAATCAGACCGCTTGACATGAATTGACCCTAAGAACAATTCCCAAATGCATCTTTGACGAGTATTGGACCTGGTGCCTGCCAGGGGTCTTGAGTTTAAAGGGCTCTATATTCAGTATCTATTTGGTTTGACTTACCACGAATTTTTAAAGTGATAACAGTGCTTACATACACAAATTTTATTTAGCGTATGGCATACAAGTACAAAATTATGCGTTCATTTAATAACATACAGTAAAACAATATAACGGGTGTTTTTTTTTAGAGGTATAGAACTTTAAATTGCAATAAACAACGATGGATTATTCGATTGACATGAATTTTTTTTTTATTCGAAAGATAATCTTGTGGCATTACATTAAATCATACCAACAAGACGGCGCAACATGTCACACAGCTCGTGCCACAATCGATTTATTGAAAGACACGTTTGGTGACCGCCTAATTTCACGTTTTGGACCTGTGAATTGGCCTCCAAGATCTTGTGATTTAACACCGCTGGACTACTTTCTGTGGGGCTATGTAAAGTCATTGGTCTATGCGGATAAGCCACAAACGCTTGACCATTTGGAAGACAACATTCGCCGTGTTATTGCCAATATACGGCCACAAATGTTGGAAAAAGTCATCGAAAATTGGACGTCCAGATTGGACTACATCCGAGCCAGCCGTGGCGGTCATATGCCAGAAATCATATTTAAAATGTAATGCCACAAGATTATCTTTCGAATAAAAAAAAATTCATGTCAATCGAATAATCCATCGTTGTTTTATTGCAATTTAAAGTTCTATACCTCTAAAAAAAACACCCATTATAATATTCTAAATATAAAATGTACAATAGTCAGATTCTTATATCTAGGGTTTCAAGCCAATCTACTAGATCTTGTGTGACATGAAGTAGATCTTCTTTGGGTCCTTGGTAGGCTCGGAGTGGGCAGTCAAAGGTGATATGACTGATTGTCTGGTTTGGCGCACCACAGTCACATTCCGGTGTTGGGCAAGTTCCCCATTTCGCTAAGGTATCCGCACATCTACCGTGGTTAGTGCGAATACGGTTTAGCGTAACCCATAGGTGGCGGGGCAGATTAAAGCCAGGAGGTTCTTCTTTTGGATTTAAAGAACGCCAATCTTCTGGACATTTTTCCAGCCAACGCTCTACCCAGACATCGCAGATGTTGAAGTCCTTGCTTTCTATGAGCTTGGAAGTGGAAACAGGTGGCCGTCTTGATTTTAGACGGCAACGCTCATTTGCAAGGTCACTATGTATAGGAAGATGTGGGTTTGTGCTGATTTTTCTACACTCCCTAGCTCATGTATTTTGTCGGCGTAGATCCGGTGGAGCTATGTTACAGAGGGTTGGCAGCCAATATAGGGGAGTGGATGTTATTGTGCCAGAAATTAATCGCATTGCTCTGTTCAGCTCTTCGTCGGTCTTGTTTACATGGGCACTATTACTATATAGCTACATAAACAAATATGTAGCTATATCCAGAGTGATCAGAAGATATCAAAATTATGTGTATATTTCTTTTGCGTTATATTAACAATTATAAATTGTTAGGAAATAATTGCTGATAATTATTGTAGATATTCATTTATTCGGATCAATTTAAATTCTTCAATGAATAATATAGACATTTTCCTGCAACTAGTTAATGTAACATTCGCCGGCTGTTTGCAGGGAAAGGATGCGTATCCTGTAAGAAGATGCATTTTTATAAATATTCTTTATTTGTGTTTTCCCGGTAGTTCTTGTCAATTGAGTTACTTATACATAATGCATATTAGAGCAAATCTTCTAAATAACTAAAAACTGCTACATTTATTAAAAATTGAAATTTTAAATAAATATGTCATACTTGATGCTTGAAAATGTCTGATTCAATAGTACTTTATATTCTGTGTCATCTAATTTTAATTATATTACGTTTTAACTTATATTTACAAAACTCTTAATTCTATTATTTAAAATAAAATATTTAATTTCTGCCTGTTGCCTTGAAATCTGTTTATCAGTTTCTGATTTTGATTCCGTAGATTAATTTAGTTATTTTTTTTTTCTTCTCTTGTTTACAATGTTTTTAATCTCCTTCCTTCTTGTTATTACATCCTTCATCCATACATATCCTCCTCCAGTTTCGCTCAAAACCTCCTCCCTTGTTCCTTCCCTACTTCTTATTTCTCCGCATTCTTCCAGCATGTGCTCAAATGTCTTTCTCTACCCATTATGCACTTTTTTTTTCTTCCTTCATCCAAAATTTTTCTCTCTTCGTTACCACACCTGAAGCATGAAATCACCTTATTTTTCTTCCGATCTCCAATGTCCTACAGGTATTGTGACAGTGGTGTAGTCCAAATTTTTTAAAATTTTCTATTGTATCCTGATTCTTGTATTTTAATATCAAGTTATTGGTGTCGTATGTTTTGCATTCTTTCTATCATTTGCATTTCTTGTCCATTTAATCTGTTCCTAATTACTGCTTCAGTTGAGAAACCCCCATATTCGTACATTTTTTCCTCTTTGCCTCCCAAGTTGATACTATTTTTCCCTGTTAATCTTTTTTCTCTATTTTCTTCCAACATTCATTTAGTAACTTCTCCGGTTGACAATTCTATAGTCTCTGGTAATAAGCAGGTAAGTCTAGCGGTAAGTCTAGCGCAAATTAATACCCTAAACGCCGTAAGGCCTAGGCAAATAAAGAATTATATAGGTGAAACATCTTTGACCAATGGTTTTTATTGTAGCAAAACGTGGTTATGTAATAACTACACACAATACTTTTAACGTATATCTATATTTTATAATAGCACTACATAAAAAACTATGTTTTTATTAAAACATTAACATATATTTCTAATATTGACAACTCTATCATCATGGATACTCCATTGATTGACGGTGTCGTCACAACACCCTCCCTCAATGGAATATATCTGTCAGTGTCAATCAGGTCTGTCACAGTCAGTTTTATTTGTCAAGTATGACATTTTCAATGAGAACCGCAGTTCCTTCACACAACGTTCGTGTTTCACTGGTTGCAGACTTTTAGTCAAAATGTCAGCTGTCATTTGACTTGTTGAGATGTAGTCTACGACCACTCTACCTTCTTCGTAAGACTGCCTCACGAAGTGATGTCGTATGTCGATGTGCTTGGTTCTTGAATGAAAAGTATTGTTTTTTACCAAGAGACCAGCACCAACATTATCCGAAAATATCTTCGTTTTCTTTTCAATAACGTTTAATTCCTTTAAAGTGTTCTGCAGGAATATAGCTTCTTTGGAAGCTTCTGTCAGAGCCATATATTCTGCCTCTGTACTGGACAAGGCAACAGTTCGCTGTTTCCTCGATTCCCAGCTTATAGGTGACCCTGAAAAGAAAAAGATAAAACCGGTATACGATCGACGATCGTGTATACAGGAGCCCCAATCTGCATCTGCATAGCTAACTAGGCCTTCCTTGTTTTTATCAAATCGCAGTTTGTAGTCTTTTGTTCCACGTAGGTATCTTAGGATATGTTTAGCTGCTACCCAATGTTCTGTTTGATATGACGTGTTAAATTGACTCAGGTTATTTACTGCAAAAGTTATGTCGGGTCTTGTTGTTACTGACAAATACATCAATGACCCAATGAGATTTTGGTAAGGATATTTTGTGTCGGGTGTTTTATTTTCCTTTTGTAGTTTGCAATTTGGTTCTAGTGGTGTCTTTGCGGGTTTGCAGTTCTCCATTCCGAAGCGTGACAAAATTTCTTCAATATAATGTTTTTGTGACATGGTACATGTATTTGATTATACTTAAAATATATATTTGCCTTATATTTATATATATGCCTTATGCTTATATTTTCTATGTCCCTCTTGGTTCAATCTTACTGCTTTACCTACCAAGTTTACCGTGATACGTCAGTGTTGTTCTTCGAACACTCTATTTTAAAGTAGTGTCTAAAACAGCTCCTGTGTAACTCGATGAGAGACAGAGGACAATTACTGCATAGTTTATACGCGTTAGCAATTTCGATCAAGTTTCGCTTGTTAAAATATTAAATTAACTATGAAGTTTCTCAAGCATTCCTTCAAAATTCTGTCAAATTTTCTATATAAGGTAACGCGATATCATTGATATTTGATAGGGACGATGTTTAGTTACAAACTTGAATAACTATGCACTAAACATTGCACTTTATTAAATAGCGAGAATTTTTATTTAACATTCCTTTGATTTATGTTAAAAGCCTTTGAGAGTTTTAATTGATATTGTTATAATTAATTACATAAAAATAATTACAGACAATATAATTACATATTGTGGAAAAGAAAAAAATATCGGGAAATTAAATGAAATGTTGATGATCTTAAGGATCTTGACAGAAGAACCAGAAAGATCAGGAATATCAACCGAAGTCTTCACCCGAAATCTTCTGTGTAGCGCATTTACCTGCCTCGTGAAAACGGAGGTCGGGGATTACTTAATCTGGAGTGTTTTCACAATCTACTCGTCTTGGTTCCAGCTAGCAGTATCCTAAGAAGTCAGGACCCGCTATTACAGTTCGTTAGTGAGCACGAACTTAGTGGCAAAGGAGCGTTTCTTAACCAGGCAGTGCAAAGAGCAGCAACGAGATTTAACCTGGCAGACTTGAGTCCCGTAAGAGGAAACGCTGGAGTACAACTCTCTCGGGAGGAGTACAACAGAGTTACCAGTTCGGTGAAACGAGGGGAGACAGATATGTTGACAAAAGAACACATGTGTAAAAGTATGCACTCTGTGTTCTTCAAACATATTAAAAGTCTAGAGTTGTCCACCGAAATCACGTTCTCCTTTCTTAAGTCTGCTGGCTTGAGATCGAAAACAAAAAGTTTTGTGTTTGCGTGCCAGGATGTTATAAATACTTTGGCGTACAGGGCCCGCATATTCCAAATGGTGGAGTCCACACTCTGTAGGTTGTGCCACCACCATTCTGAAACCATCATGCACATTCTGTCTGCTTGTCCATCTCTTGCAGCGTCGAGCTACGTTATTCGACATAATGCCGCTCTCCGCGTGCTCTACTACCATCTTAGACATGCTTATGGTATTGAACAAATACCGGTTATGCCGTACGTTCTTTCTGACATAGATACGGTGGTGGAAAATTCCAAGTGCCGAATTTATTGGAATTGCTCCTTCTCCACCTCGAGGTTACTTACAGCCACTAAACGGACATAACCCTCCTGGATATCGAGACCAAACAAATGTTCATGACCGAATTTCAAGTACAGCTGAGAAGAATATCTCTCTTAAGGAGGGAGGAAAAGAGGTCCAAGTATATGGACCTCTTGTCCGAGCTTAGAAAGCTGTATTCCGGGTATTGAGAATAAACATTATCTATAGAGGCGCTGTTGTCGCTTACAAAATGGCGATTGGAATAGGATATTTTTGACATTTGCCATTTGATACACAACAATTCACATTGCAATTAATTTTCTGTTGCGATTTTAAAGACATTTTATTAAAGTTTTCTTCACTTTAACACATACAAACAATGCAAATTAAATGAGCCATATCCAACAAAATCCTATTCCGTTAAGTTCCAAAATATTCTGATAAATAGTGCTGATAGTTGGTGTTTTAGGTGGTGTTTTAGCCTGCTATCGAAAGGAAATCGATTCCATTTCCGCCTGCAGATCTTCTGGCACCTCTTTGATCTGCAGGATGCAGAAAGCAGTGCTGCTCGGGTCACTCCGCATTGTGCGGGCACTGGATCTGGCGTAATTTCCTCTCTATCATTATGAATTTATATCTTGTGTTGACTTAGTTTATGTAATTCTATGTACCTCCTACTGAAACAAAATTATTATTTCCGCGTCTGCATATCGCCAGGGTTTGGGATGCAGTCGTGTGTATTTAGCTCCACTAGTCTCTAGTATGACGCGGCTCAAAAGGTTGCTGAAGTTTGCGATTAGTGGACACTTGTCAACCTGACAAACCCCAAATAATAGGTGATACATAAAATTTATTTGAAACCCACAATTATATTTAAAAATTACAGAACATTGTTGTCTGATATCTACCAGGTCTACAAGTATGAAATGCGGATTTTTTTTTTTAAATAGAACACATTAAACTCAAAAGAACAGTAAAGTTTATTTATTCAAAGTATGCTCCATTAGAAGTTATACATTTTTCCAATCTTTCAGGCAATTTGTGAATACTTCGCTAGTAGAACTTTTTCCCCTTTCCCCCCGCAAACCATTCATCTAGCCATTCTTTCACATTTTCATATGAACAAAAGTGCTGCTCGGCAAGTGCGTGACCCATCGATGCGAACAAGTGGTAATCTGAAGAGGCCAAGTCTGGTGAGTAAGCGGCATGGGGTAGCACTTCCCACTTGAGTGCCTCCAATGTGTTGCAAACTGCTTTTGCCTTATGTGATGGAGTGTTATCATGAAGAAAGATTACCTTGTGCTGTCTTCTTTTGTATTCTGGTCGTTTTATGAGCAGCGAATGGTTCAATTCGATCAGTTGTTGTTGGTAGCGTTGGGTATTAACTGTTTCACCAGGTTTTAACAATTCATAATAGACCACACCCTTTTGGTCCCACCAAGTACAGAGCATTGTCTTTTTGCCAAAGCGATTTGGTCTTGCAGTTGATGTGGATGGTGAACCTGGGTTCACCAATGATTTTTTGCGTTTGGGATTTTCAAAATAAATCCATTTTTCATCGCCAATAATGATACGATGCAAAAAAGACTTTCTTTTGTATCGTGCAAACAAAATTTCACAAGTGTTTTTGCGGTTTTCCATCTGCCGACTTTCTGGATCTCTCGTAGGCGATTGGAAACAGCTTGTTGACTAACGCCTAACTGCTCTGCTAGTTGTTTTTGTGATTGATTATCGTCTTCCTGTAGCAATGTTTCCAATTTTGTATCTTCATGTTTTTTTGAAGGTTTTCCATATTTTTTGTATGTAAAATCAAAGTCACCACTTTTGAAACGCCGAAACCATCGTTCACACGTATCTTGCGATGGATCATATTCACCATAAGCTTCTCGAAGCAGTCGGCATGATTCAGCAGCAATTTTTTTCAAATGAAAACAAAACAGTATTACTGTCCGCGAATGCTCTTTATTTGGCACAAAATTTGACATTTTTAACACAGTAAAACAAAACTATATGATCACTTTTCAAATTATAACCTATACGCATTTTACACTTAATGATAACTTAACAAAACGCCATATGTGTTGAAACTTTGAACTATACACTCTGTTTGCGCGGCAAGTTTGAAAAAAATCCGCATTTCATACTTGTAGACCTGGTATTATTAAGTTATTGAGAGCTAAGATTTTTACAACCATTTTTTCTACAATTAAAAATATCCTATTAGATAGATAAATATTCGAGGCTAAATTTGATTTGTATATTGTTACTAGCTTTATTTCATGCGGTCACCGTTATATCACGAGAAGTGATGTATCATCACTTCTCGTGATCGCTGAAGACAGATTGTTGAGCAGTTTCCGAAACGTCCGAATTTATTTTTTATATACTCATGAAGTATTATATCTTTTTGATACTAATACTCATTATATTGTACTATTCTAGCCTAGTGCTATCAGCAATGGCAAACGTCTAAAATAACGGTGTCCGCATTAATATTGGACCATTGCCAAATAATTTCAAAGATATTAGCTTTATTTCAGATTATTAGTTTTGTATAAATAACTTATAATCTCTGGGGGTTATACGCATCGTTAAGAAATGGAAGGAAAGAATGGCCAAGCATATTATTGTTGAAGGGAATTACTTTGAACAAATTTAAAATAAAATCCTAAAAATTATTATTCTCAATAATTTTAGCGTTACCGTCGTGTATTACTCAAGATAAAAAATGTAATTAATTAATTAAGAGTTTTTACACATGTCAGTATGTTCACTGCAAATCTTAGTGAGTAATAGTACTCCTTTTAAATGAGTACTTTTTATATTACTCATTTAAAGTGCGTACTTGTACTCACTTTGAAGAAGGAGATAAGTGTACGCATTTGAAGTGAGTACTAGTACTCGTTATAAATGAGTACTTCAAAATACTCACGTAAAACGAGTACAAGTACTCACTTAAATGCGTACTTTTAATACGCGTTATGTGTGAGTAACCTAACCTAACATATTAACTTTCCTGTCATATAAGCTCTTTAAAACTAAACAACCAAATAATAGTACAATATTAACGTTTATTAGACAATTAAAAATTTAAAAAATAAGTGCCAAAGTATCTGCTGATTAATAAGTGAATTTAAAGTTAAGTAAAAGTGAAAAATAATAATAATAAAGTGAAATGTAGCATTGAGAGGCTGCTGAAGTCAGAATTTATTTTTGCATAGTTTTTGTTTAAGAAGGTTCGGAAGCCTCAAAGTTAGTTATACAAATATGCAGTTTTAATTTAAATGCGATATAAAAATAGCACATGTGATGATTGCATTATTTTAGGAATAAATGCGCTCAGATTAATTCAGGTACCTTCTAGATATGTTTAAAGATTTAACATTGATTCTATTATACGACATAATTACCGAGACAATTACATTATATTTTAGATACTAAAATAATACGTTTCAAAATGTAACTAAGGAGAAAATCATAATTTTTATCTTCTATTATTCGTAGAAATTGTTTAGAATAATTTATTGAATTTTAGATGATAACTAAGTTCATACTTATACTTAATCATTATGATTATTTTAGTTGTAATATCTGAAAGGTTTGAAAATTTTTTAAATAAATATATTCAAGAAATAATAATAATCGCATTTTATTATTTACAGAAAAATATGAAGCTTCATAAATTCTGGAAAAGGATTGCATTGAAAATTGGCAAAAAAGTGTATAAATTATTGATTATAATAATTTAAAAACTATTTTTCTGATGTTCAATCAACATTTTTACTTTTCCTGAATTTTCAAGCTTTATTGTGACGTCACTCAAGAAAAGAGTTTTATACCTATGTACGCACTATAAGTGCGTATTACTACCCTCTCTTCCTTTCCACTACCCATTTAAAACGCGTACTAGTACTCACTTTAAGTGAGTACTAGTACTCATTTAAAGTGCGTACAAAAGTACTCACTTGTACGTGAGCAAAAACGAGGACAAGCAATGTACGCACTTTAAATGAGTACTAGTTCTCACTTGAGATTTGCAGTGTTGTTGATCATTTGTAAAATATTTCTTCCGTATGATTAATATTACAAAACCGTGTAAAGAACCTAATTTTTTTAAAAAATTTTCGTTGTCTAAATCTTGGAAAATGATTTTAACAGATATGCGTAGAGCGACATCGTGTACCTCCCATGTCGGGAAAGTATGAAATATCGTAGCGCAGTATGTAAGCAAGAGATAAAATGAATAATAGGACGTTAGGACGGTCGTAACGCGAATAAGAAAGAGTAATGTCCCTGTTTGTCTGTCTGAGTGCTTGCTCCTACTTACTACTAACTCGCTACTCCTGTGCAGCATCTCAACATAATATGAACTATGACACAGCCGTAATTATACACTTCTTGAAATGTTTTCATTTAACTAATATTAATATTATATTATGAAACGAATGTGCAATGTTTATTAAATAAGCGGTTATTGTAGTATACAGAGTGTCTCAAAAAAATGTACTCACACTTTAACTGTCGCTAACATGCTGCCTATTGTATTGCAGGTGTAATTAATTAACCGCAGCATGGCGGGAAATCAACTTAATTTGGAAGAGAGGAAGTTTGTCCTGAAATGTTATTGGAAGACCGAAAACGCAATTGAAGTGCAAAGACGATTCAGTAGGGAATTCGCAAAACCGCCACCAATGCGCCGGACCATTTCTCGCATCACAGACAAATTTGAAGCAGATGGAACCGTCCAGAACGTCAACAAGAAACGTTCTGGACGACCACGAACATCCACGAGACCTGGAAAAGAAGAGCAGGTGCAGGAAACCTTCGATCACCACAGAAATCTCTTCGACAAACTGCTCGGGAAACCCACATCTCAAAAGATAGCGTCTATCGCATCATGAAGCGTTTGCACTGGGAATGCTAAATTCATTCAACATGATTCTTCAATTACATTTGTCTTCTGCATTCAAAGCTATTCCATTTCACTCACTATGTTCATAAATAATATTTTTCTCGTCATTCCAAGTGTGAGAACATTTTTTTGAGACATCCTGTACTTTCTTATCGTACATATGTAATTAGCAAGTGTCTATATGTAATCTTGGTAACATTGTGACGTCAATTTTTCCTAAGGTTCTCGTGATTAGCAGATAATCATATATCCTTTGACCGATATGAACAATATTTTGCAGATTTATTCTCTAAGAATCTACGAATATAATTACATACATAAATGTCTAGGGTTTCGTAGGCATAAACAAGGGACTCCTATATCCTTTGACCGATATGAACAATATTTTGCAGATTTATTCTCTAAGAATCTGCGGATATAATAACATACAGAAATATCTAGGGTTTCGTAGACATAAATAAGAAATTCTAGACACTCCTATATCCTTTGATCGATATGAAAAATATTTTGCAGATTTATTCTCTAAGAAACTGTGGATAAAATTACATATAGATATGTTTAGGGTTTCGTAGGCATAAATGAGAAACTCTAGACACGCCTATATCCTTTAATCGATATGGAAAATATTTTGCAGATTTATTATTTAAAAATCTGCTTATAGAAATATCTAGGCTTTTGTAGGCATAAAAAAGATACTTTAGACATTGTCATATCCTTTGATTGATATGAACAATATTTTGCAGATTTATTCTATAAGAATATACGAATATAATTACATACAGAAATGTCTAGAGTTTCGTAGGCATAAATTTACGTCTCAAATTTTTTTTTAGATTTAACAAAAGTAAAAGCTTGCGCATCGTCGTCCGAGTTCAACATAGTCCAAGCGCAAACTGGCGCTTGATCAAGAATACTTGTATCGTGTGGCGTCGAAGGGAAATTTTCCATGCTTGTACAAAAAGATCGATCATGCATGCTTGTCAAGCTTGCAGCCACGTGTGGAGCCACCTTAAGCCTCCTATTTCCAAGTTTTAGGCCCATGTTTTCAACCTTTGTACATTTAGAAGTAATATGGTCAGTATTACGTCCATGGTTTAGCGTACACAAAAATGTACCTACAGTTTATAACCGGTTGCGAACGACGAAGCAGAACCTGTAATTTGTATAAATATGTTTTATACAAATTATTTGACATAAGCAGGAGTTGATTTCACGTCCAAATCCTTGTTAGACCTCTAGTCTAACGGCAAGTACAAATAATTTAACGTTTGCGGCACAAGCTCGTTTACACCTAAAAGCCATTTTTTAGGGTTTTGTAGGTATGACCAAAAAACCCTTATACCGTCATTTTGTCGTCTGTCTGTCTGTCTGTCTGTCTGTCTGTCTATCTGTCTGTCTGTCTGTCTGTCTGTCTGTCTGTCTGTCTGTCTGTCTGTCTGTCTGTCTGTCTGTCTGTTCGGTTAAAATTGTAGCCAAACGGCTAAACCTAGAGAGTTGAAATTTGGCATGCTTATACAACTCTTTGACCCGCACATAGGAAAATGCTAAAACATCTAAAAAGCATACCCCCCTAAAAATATAAACAAATATGTGCTCATCGAAATAATATACAAAAAATATACAAAAATATTTTTTTTTAATTCTGAGTAGGGTATCAAATGAAAGCCCTTAGTACGTGGATTAACGATCAAATTTTTATTTTTGCAAAATAAATTATTTTGATGCGATTTTTGCCAAAATTGTGCAAAAAAATTTTTGTCCCACACCCTGTAGCCCAGATGGTTTAAATTAAAAATCTAAAAAAATTCCAAGTAATGTATATTGGTGTGAACCGAAATAGTACAACATGAATTTTTGATCAGATTATGTTTTCGGAAAATAACGCATCTTTTGTGGTTTTTGGTTCACAAAGTACAAAAGTTATACCAATGTAAGACACTCATATACAAAGCGTCCGATGGCGCAACGGGTTAGAGCGCTGGTGTCGGAAGCTAAAATTCTCTGGAATACGAAGGGTTTCGAGTTCGAGTACGGACGGAGTGAGTTTTATTTTTTCTGTTTTTTTTTTTTGCATTTTTATTATGTTGAAATTATTTTGTCAAAATTCTAGTTATATTTTGACAAATGTTGTATTTAATTTTTAAGAGCGTAAATTTAATAACCAGTCTTATTATATGATTAACAGACGATAAATTATTTTAAAAATATCGTTCATTTTGCCGTGATTACTATAAAGTAAAATTTGTCCTACACACTCAGCATACCGCCTTCACTTATTATATACCTGCGAAACCCTGAAATGTGTGAATATTCACACTTCACATCAATTTTTTATATATATGCTTCATAATTCGTACTCACCAGATAAAAATTCAAATACACTTACCTTTATTACCTTATACTTTATAAAAGTAGTACTACACGTGTGTGAATAAAAATGTGCATTTCTTACATATTTATAAGAATCACTGCATCTTAGAATTTTGCTAATTAATCGTTTGAAAGAACGGTATATATTTTAATTATCATCCATATAGAGGAGTAGTAACGGCTCTGTTAACATGTCTTTCCAATTTATACTCCTAAATACCTTAAAAGGGAATCTTTAAGATATTAAATTCTTTTCAAATATTCTAAGTACTTGCACTTTTTGAGAGAATTCTTGTATAATTAAATAGCTTCATTTAATGCCAATCAATCAAGGCATGTAATGCCGCTCAATATTACCATATTACTTACACAACATGGAAAAAGAAAAAAAGTGTATTACCTTCTGGATTGTGCTGTCGTCTCTCGATTTGTGTTGGGATTCGTTTTCGAAAAAACACCGGGACAAAACAGTAGAAATACGAGTAATGTGAATTACAGTTGCTCAGTTTTAAAAAAGTTTAACCAAAGTTTAAACTCGGCTTAAGTTTTCAGAAACCGGCCCTTAGAGTATGAATACGTAGAAATATTGTTGCAAGCTGACCAGCGGGAATAAATGTCGCCATACTTTCATATATACCCGACCATGTAGAGCGATTATCAGTAGTTTTCGATGCTAGAACATACTTCGATAAGTAAACAGTTTACCAGCTTACAAGAAGCTAGCATAGTTATTAATAAAACATCTTTGATTTAGCGAATAACCGACATTTAAAATTACTTATCGACAGAATAAATTTTGTTATGAATTTTCTCTCCAACATCTGCGTTCAGAGGTCTTAAATTAGTAGACTATAGACTATGGCTTGTGCACTGTTGATTATCAGTAACAAATTTGTCATATGGTAAGTTCAGACCTTCAAATTAAATACGTTATACGTTGTCGAATGTCGATAGTTTTCCAAACTTAAGCTGCATTCAGGGCTCTTAAATAAGTCAACTATAGGCTATGACTTGTGCACTGTTGATTTTCACTATCAAATTTGTCACATGGTAACGCGAGTAATCGATCAGAGCTCTAAATTTAATATGTTATACGTTCTCGATTGTCGATAGTTTTCCAAACTTATAATTAGTGAGTTATTTTAATGAGACAGACATATAAACACATTGGCTATCTCAGTCTACATCGTAGAGAAGTTTACATTGTATGCCTTTACATAACCTAACAAATGTCATCGCGCCGATTACAACAAAACTCTCCCAAAATTACAAATACGAACAATAAATATGATCAATTTAGGTAATTAGGTTAGGTTTGGTTAGTAAAAATCTTGGACAGTAGAATTAAGAAAATGATAATAGATAATAAACATTTTACGAAGCCGCCGTAGTTGGTTCAAGGACACACATATGTCGCACTATTCGTAACGCACTAATTTTCTTAGCTGTAAACGCTGTTTTGAACGTTAAAACTATCTACTAAACTTATCCGCAACGCACAATGAACAGTCTACTAATTTAAAGAGCTCTGAACGCAACTTTAACCAGGCCATTTTTTATGAAATTTCAGTAAACCGTCTCCGTAACAATCTTTCTATGTGAGATCAAACCGGCATAGATGCTTATAGATGCCTCTTCATTGGCATCGGAGACCATATATTTACGTGTTTGTACCCTAATGGCGCTATTCTGAAGTTAGATGTTAAGTCGCACATCGACCGAATCGCCCAAAATTGAACGATGTTAGAAAAACGGTATTCTGAAACGTCGCTATGTTAACGTTCGTCGATGTGAATTAACATTTTAGTTGTTAGATTAACCGCTAGCAAATAGCTCGACGGAATTGAGATTAGAGTGGTGTTAAATTTTATTTTGAACAAATTTTCAACTAAAATCACTTCGCTTTCGTGATTGTCTATATAGAAAAGAAAATTTATTTTGTAAGCTTAAAAAATAACGGCTCAAATTCCACTCAGTACCGAAGTACAGAATGGAATTTTTACCAAAATAACATTAAGTTTCTTTTAACATGTAAAATACTTACTGTTCGAAGATGCATTTTGAAGCAATTCACTCATTTTTTTAAATTCTGGAACTGTGCAATATATACTGTTTTCAGGTAACTCAACGGTATGACTGATCTATTTTTGCAAACTATCCTATTTATGTAAGAGATCTTTGGTAGGAATTACCGGGGTTAAACAACCCCTCAATCCCTGTGATTACATATGTTACAGATTAGAACATTTTCCTGAGAAAGTACTCTCATTAAAAAGGGTCGAAATTACCTGTGTTAAAATTACCGGAATTGTAAAAACCCATGTTAATTTACAATTCAAAACAAAAGAAACAGGTCTTGTAGTAATATGAATGACATCAAACACTGTAATTCCATTAATAATTATAACCCGTACCTAATCCTGCAGTAACATTTGGTTTAGCCTTCAAATTAGATTTTTCTGCAATAGTAGTTACATTTTGAATGTCTTCTGTTTTTATTTCTAATTTATAAATAATTATTTAACCGTTTTAAAAACGTTAACCCAACAAAACATAATTCTTACACGGCTGTCAAAACGACCGTGAAGTTAGCCCCAGTGTTAATTCTACACCGGAAACAAATTGTAACATTGGATTTTACATCGGGTTGTTCAGAATACTGATTTTTTCAGCGATGTTAAATCTGATTTAATAGAGCAGTGTTATTTTCATTGGTGTTACGTTCACGGGTGTTACGATGGAAACTTCAGAATACTGCCATAAGTTATAATTTTAACAATATTATTTCAGAATAAACTCTATCATGAATTAAACTGCTATCAATGAAGCAGTAAAAAATATCTGTTGAACAGAACAAACATTGTATCCGCCCCTCTTATCTTCTCCAATCTTTAATTACTTCACACGGTGAACACCCTCTGGATCGTGTGATCAACCATTTGTACACACCATACCGCCTCTCGGATGGTTCCCGGGACCCGTCTCTAGAGTAATGGGGCTGGAACCACCCCGGAAGGGTTAAACTGCACATGTGCTTCATTTGAATAACGTATGGTAATAAGTTTTTTATTTTGTGTAAGAAAGGGATTTCTTATTTTTTATACATTTCTTTATTTAATATATGTTGTATTGTGTTTTGAAGAAGTACATCTTGAAAAAAGCACTGAAGCATTCTTTAAATATATGTTTATTTGAATCTAGACGTAAATTTCGATATATAATCCTCATCAGTAGTGCAGTTATGTTTATTTATTTATTTATTTTTAAAGCAGGAAAATCTTCTTTTTGCCAAGAAAATAATAATATAAGTAATCTAATTAGAATTACCGTATTAGCCCGAATATAACGCGACCCAGAATTTAACGCGATACCAAAATTTTTCATGAAGATATTTTGAAAAAAGAAGTTATCCGAAAATCGCAATGTTATCGTTAATAAGTTCGCTTTCAGTCTCCCACAAAATGTCATCTTCAGAACCATTTAAATTATTTGAAATGCAGCATTTCTTAAAACCATCACTATCGATTCAGGTTCGATTTTATGCCAGACGATCGCAATCCATTCTCCTAAAAGTGAGACTGAGGATTTCTTTGTTTTTCCTGAAGGTATCAATGGCTGATTTCCCGCTAATACCCAATTGTTGTATTCTTTCCGTAAGTTGTCTTTAAATGGTTTATTGACCACCACATCCAAAACTTGCAACTGAGGTGTCATACCACCTGGTATTCTCGGAATTAAATGT
Organism: Liopterus haemorrhoidalis; assembly: GCA_963971575.1. Classification (NCBI taxonomy): domain Eukaryota; kingdom Metazoa; phylum Arthropoda; class Insecta; order Coleoptera; family Dytiscidae; genus Liopterus; species Liopterus haemorrhoidalis. The sequence continues at coordinate 6,078,790 of OZ020619.1, read as the reverse complement.
TGGTATTTTTTTCTTAACACCTGACGTAAGGTGGCCTCTAAATGCATCAAGGAGCGAGGTTTTCTCAGAGACCCTGGCTGTTTACCGCATATTACATTTATCCAGTCTAATACCAATTCCATCCAACCATTTTCTTGGGCTCGAAAAATTATTCCTGGATGCAGCGTTTTTTGGGCTTTGTTGAAACTTCTGTCCATCAGCAGTAACGGCAAGCATGACAGTATTTCTGGACTTATCGTAACCAGGTGACTTCGACAAGACCGTTTTTTCACTTTTCTTATGGTGGTGTGGAGGCATAGGCATACTAATAAGAAGGGAAATGTAAATATATTACATTCTATTACCTAAACCTCGAATTTAGTGTGAGTTCATTTTTCACAGAAAAGAATTGGTCAAAAAATATCGCGTGTTATTACTTCAAATTACACTACACATATTATTTTAGACATTAATATAGAACTTCTTTTTCTTTATTGAACGGTGTAAAAATTGTATATCCTTACATAACAAAAATTTTGAGAAAATCGCATTTTGTAGCCTTCAAAATGACGACTTGTTGGTAAATAATGAAAATAAATGCACGCAGTGGTGGCGCTAGCTATTAGAATCTGAGGGGGGGGGGGCAAAAAAATGAGTAAAATTTGGGGGGGGGCCAGGAAATATTTTTTATCGTTTACATATGAAAATACAAGTAATGACCTAAAAAAAAGGTCCTCACTTCTTAAATATATTTTTTTCCAAGCAATTTTAGGGGGACCAACTGGGGGCCCCGAGCAACTTTTAGCACCCCCCCCCTCCCGACCCCCGCTTCCACCGCCACTGAAAGCACGCAATTGTTTCTACTTGTCACTACTTGTACAATACAAAAATAGATCTTATTAATCAACTAATTTTTCCTACCTAAGTAACTTACCTATGGTAAAAAAACGTATTGCTACTAAAAATTTTGAAGTAATATTACCCAAATTTTATAATAAATCTCCTGTCAATTTAAAATCTTACCTCTTACACCCAATTAAAAATAAATTTATTAAATATTTCAAAATTTGGTTAATGGAGATGCCTTACTCAGAGTTCAATAATTTTATAAATTAAAGGACGTTAACTTTTCACCATTTATTAATTTATTAATTTTTTAATTTTTCATATTTTTAGTAAATAATGATCTACTGAAAGAGAAAAAAAAGCTGTATAATATTGTGTAAAATAATATGTGTAGTGTAATTTGAAAAATAGTTATTAACTGCTGTGTTAGATCAATACACTTTTACATGCGTTTGAGCTATTAGGACGATTTTGGACGTCCTTCACGAAATTCGCCCTTAAGCGAACGGCCACGATTGAAGTCGTCAAACCATAGATAAACAGTAGTCCTTGATGGTGCTTCATCGCCAAAAGTCGAATTAAGTTCATCGATGCACTGTTGTTGGGTTAATCCACGTCAAAAGTGGTAATAAATAATCGCTCGAAAATGTTCACGATTTAATTCCATTTTTAGCCGAGATGAATTTTTTCAAGTTGCTGTAAACAACACAAATAGCGCTTGTACGTCATAACGTTCTGAGTATGTATACCGTAAAAAATGACAAACTTTACGATAGAAGTGTCAGTTGCCAGATGGCAGCACTAGATTAGCACAATACCGAAATATAAGAGGCAACCCTCGTAGTAGATGATGAAAAAGAACAGTTTTTGAAATGGTCGCCCGAAATAGTATATTCTGTAACAAGGTTGGAATGAGAAAATTGGAAACACGAGCTCGTGGAACCACGAGCATCGAAATTTCATCGAGTCACAGACCCTACTTTCTCCACGACCACCAGAAAGAAAAAAAAATTAACAAATAATTATTTTAACAAACATTTTATCTTAACAAATAATTTATATTACATAACAAATTAATCAATTAATTAAACTATTTTTTTTATGTATTATTTGTTTAATTTTAATTTAATTTGCCGCATATCGGCCCCTATTTTAGGTTAGAAAGTTATGTTGCATTTATTTAATGTAAACGTTGCATATATCGTAATGTAACCCTACGAAAACAAAAGACAACAAGTATGTAATAGTTATTCCATAACAACTCTTGTGTTGGAATATTAACTTTCTGTAGTCAAAATTGGTTTTAGAATTGGTAAATTCTATAGTGGTCGTGGAGAAACCATTTTACTTATCTGTATTGGTCAGTATACATGTTTTGTTTTCATCGCTTACTTACTTAAAATTATTTTAATAAATTAATTTGTGGTCAATATTAAAACAGAAGCACCAACAATTTTTCTTTATATTACTTTTTGTTAAGTCTAATATGCGGTCTTGTTAAACAAATATGATAAATATGTCATCCATCCAACATTCTTACACATACAATAACTAAAAAACAAAACAAAATCACCCCCAACTTCCTGCCGTCCCGGAAGGGTTACCTGATTTGAATATTCTCCATATGGTGCATGTCCACATCATTAGCTGAGGGTTCATCTCTCGCTCTCCTCTCTCCTCTATCGCTGGCCAGAGGGGGTGAGCGGTCAGGACCATCAATCACCTGCGTGTGTGCCCCGCGGAGGGGCCCAGAGAAGCGAGAGGAAGGGAACACCTGCCTCCGCAATCCGTGAGAAACGCAAGGGTTGAGGAGCAAAAAATCATTTGAATAGATCTCAGATTTTTTGTTCGAGTTTTTTAATTATGGTAGCAAATTAGATAATAATTCTTGATAGTTAACGTTTTTAAAATTTTAGTTAGTTAATAGCCGGTATTATAAAAACCTAACCAAAGGACCAACTATCTAGTTGCAAACTAAATTTAGTTGATAACTAATATAACAAGTTATTTAATTTCGGTATTATAAATCAGAACAGCCAACTAAGTAACTAGTTCACAACTAAAACAATTTAGTGTCAAGATTTACCGACCGAACGTTAGTTATACAACTGACCGGTAGATGCCTACCTATAATTTTGACAGTGAAAAAGAATTTTTAAATGGAAAAAAAAAAAAACGGGATAGAGGTTAAAACTATACAGAAATTGAAAAAGAGCAATTAATTGATATTGTACATAAATATAAAAATGTAGTGGAAAACAAAAAAACTGATAATGTTATTGTTATTGAAAAACTAAATTAATGGAACATAACGGATGGTGATGAAACACTACTGACAGATGATACTGTGACATAATATGTAAATTTATGTTGATTATGTATATAAATCTACTAATATGATTTTTTTTTTTTTATGTACAATATTATCCTTACTTTGCAGTTATTATTATCAAGTATATATTTTAGTATAAATAATATAAACAAATTATTTCAATGTAAACAAAATGCTTATTATTTAAATTTAATACAAATATAGTTGCCAACTATAATTTAGTACCCAGAAATTCTGTCAACTAATTTAGTTTGTAGATTTAGTTGGGAACTTTTTTAAACCAACTTTTATAATACCGAAATCTATGGTTTAAATTAGTTTAACTCTTAACTAAAATTTAGTAGCAAACTATTTTGCTTTATAATACCGGCCATTAGAGTTTTAAATATCTGGGTACCGTGATAAATCAAGCAAATTTGATACAGGACAACAAAATTCAAATTAACAATTCATATTGATACTTTTTGAGACATTTTTTCAATAGTAATTTGTGTACCTAGACGGGACAGTGTACTCAAGAGGGTTGTACATCGAAGGCAAAACATTGATGTTTAACATCGATGTTAACATCGGCGCTTAACTATCGATGTTGAAAAAACATCGAAGGAAAAACATCGATGTATCGGAAACATCGATGTTTTATTAATATTAAAAAAAGCTATTTATTTATATTATATAGATTTTATTTAATAATGTAAAGATAAAATACGAAAAAAGTAACACATAATACAAAAAAAGCATTTATTAGATTTGGAAATAGAAATATTCCTTTTTAATAGTAATTAATTTCACATTAATATTATTATACCCAATATAATAATCCTAATTTGCACCTACATTAGATATTTTTTTATATATTGAAGTTGACTTTTCCTGAACAAAATGATCAAAAGCTACAATCAACCGGTAAAAGTAACTAGAATTGAAAATCTAGTACCGCCTTAACCAACGGAACAGACCTTACTATTTTTACATTTCTAAAATGAAATATTGGATTTTATTACAATACTAATATAGTAATCTTAATGTTAATTTTATATTATTTAACATAAAAATAACACTGTCATACACAATTATTTTTATACTTTTTTAAGTTGAAATAAAGTATGTTCCTTTGGTTTAGGCGGAACTAGATTTTCAATTCTAGTTACTTTTACCGATTAATTGAAGCTTTTGATCATTTTGTTCAGGAAAAGCCAACTTCAATATATAAAAAAACTTACAAAAATCCAGGGATTGGAGGAATAACAACTGGGAAAGTGTCAACAAGACTCAAAAAGAAAAAGTTTGTTAGCGTCGTTGGTCGTTCGCATTGTTTGCAAATATTAGAAGTTCCTTCTTATTTTTTCGTATTCTGCTAACTGCTAAGAAGAATAAGAACTAACACTATTAGTATTGTTATATCACAATAGATGGCGCTTATATTTTGTGTACTAATTTTAATAAAAATTAAATTTTTAAGATTCCAGCGCCTCTAGCGGTAGTTTCTGAATTTCAAAGTTTAAACATCGACATCGGTAGTAGACATCGATGTTTTATCGATACTATCGCCAGCTGACCATCGATGGTAAAAACATCAATGTTTTTAAAACAAACATCGATGCTTTTTCCTCATCCCTACTCAAGACCCAGTTCCACACAGGAACTGAGAGATAGACGACTACAGTGGATAGGATACGTGATGAGGGAGGACAGAATTATTAGGAAAATACAGGAGGGAACATTGAATACTCGCCGAACAGTGGGAAGACCTCGCAAGGGATAGTGAGATCAACTAACCGAAAATCTAACAGGAACTGAGAGGTAGACGACTACAGTGGATAGGACACGTGATGAGGATGAGGGAGGACAGAATGATTAGGAAAATACAGGAGGGAACATTGAATACTCGCCGAACAGTGGGAAGATCTCGCAAGAGATAGTGAGATCAACTAACCGAAGATCTAACAGGAACTGAGAGGTAGACGACTACAGTGGATAGGACACGTGATGAGGATGAGGGAGGACAGAATGGTTGGGAAAATACAGATGGGAAGATTGAATAGTCAACCAGTGGGAAGACCTCGCAAGAGATGGGGAGATTATACCGAAGTTCTAACAAGTATTGGTATACAGGACACATGGAAAAACCTGTCAATGAACAGATGGAGGACTTGTGTGAATCCTGATTCTGTGTCTTTTAAAACTTCTTCTCGTGTTCCTCTTCTGGGTCGGTTTTCTTCGTAGTTATGAAGTAGGTGCTCGATGGCTTCTCTTTCTCTCCGACACATCCTGCATACTCTTTCTTCGTCTTCTCTCCAGAATTGGTTGTTTCTCTTCTCGTTTCCATATCTAAATCTTGCTACCGTCCGTTTCTTATCTCTATTTCCTTTTTCCATTAAATACTTCCGTATTTGCGTTGTCCAAATTTTAACATACAAATTGTTGGCTTTTCTTTCTTGGCCTTGAATATCTTTCATCATATGTGCTACTTCGTCAATGACGCTTTGTTGTCTAACTCTCTTCCATCCTACTTCCTTTAGCGAAAGATCGCAATTTTGATACCTGCTTTTCCTTTTCTCTTCCTATTTCGAGAGAGTACTGCATTCTTCCCCCGGATCTTTTCTTCCGGATACCGTTTTATGCACTTTTAACTTTATAGCCCGTCGAGTTGCCTCTATCTTTAAATGGTCAGTTTTAACTTCTTCCATCGCAATGTACGATGACGTGTTTCTGTTTAAACCGGGCGTCACCCTCAGGTACCTTTTTTGCACTGCCTCTAGTTTATCTTGATCCTCCCATCCCCAAATCACAGCTCCGTAAAATATACTATTTACGACAGCAAAAAAAACATCTCAGCTGAACGGAAAGTGCGAACTCGTTTTGTGCTCACTCTTTGAAGGTTGGATTTCCTTTGAAAATATAATCTCCATCGCTCTATAATACATTTTTTGCGCTATCTTTTAAAAACCGATCTCTAGACTGTCAACATCAAAAAAACTAAATCCAAAAACACCATTACTGATCTTTTACTTGAATCCATATCATCTCACACTGCATCATAGTACATCACTATAATACAAATGAAGAACGAAGAACAAGCCCTGGATTTTTTTTTATAATTGCCGTGAGCAATATGCTATATGGCAGCATTTATCAAGCGGGGGGCCGCGAAGTCATACAAGATCGAAATATGAAAATATAATAAAAATGCACTCAATCTTACAAGATATAAATTTTATTCATATTTATAAATACGAGTATCTTATATTGATATTCATAAAAATATACCTTTCACAACTTAAATAAAATAAATATTCTATTTATTTTTATACTTAATATACTTATTTTGACAACTAATTTAAACTACAGGCTATTTCAAATGTTTAAGTTGTCACTAGCTAACTTTATAATGAGTAAATGGGCTTTTACTAAACAAAATGATCAAAAGCTTCATTTAATCGATAAAAATTACTAGATTTGAAAATCTAGTTCCGCTTTAACGAAAGAAACAGACTATAAGTAGACTATATCAAGATCAAATAAATTGTATGAGTCAGTTAATGGGTTCGCGTTGGAGGCACTTATTTTCAAGTTGTGCTTTGAAGTAGGTACGATTTGAAAGTGCAATATTTGTTATTATATATTTTTTTAATTGCTCTCCGAACTACAGGTAACTCAAGAGAAAGGATGCGAATGTGTTTAAATTAAAATGGAAGACACTTTGAACATTTGTAAATAAAAATACTTTACTTTCAAGTCGTTATAGGAACTATAATCGTCATTTAAAAATATCACAGTTTTTTGTCAACCGTAAAATATATAAAAAAAAATGTTTAAGGAAAAGTTATTGAAAAACTCTATCCAAAGATATCCAATATGACATACATTCCTATTTCAAAATTCGAAATTGTCCTTGATGTCCTGTAATTCTGTTTTTTCCGGAAAATTTCAATAATACCATTCAATTTTGTGGATAAATATTAGTTCAAAATTTTTGACGTGTGAGTGACGTGTGAGCAACGTTGTGTTTTCGAAAAAACTCGTGTTATCTTGATATATATATATATATATATAGGTATTAAATAAAATTCTTATGTCATACTCGTCATATATTTATTAAAACAATTTTTATCGAGACGTTTCGATTGGTAATCCAATCATCCTCAGTCCAATATTATTGTCAAATGTATAAATTAATGTATTTCCACATTAAAATGTTTGGATCGGACAGGAACGGTTAATCATAGTCTAGCCGAACGGTCTGTCCTATACTGGTATAGGACAGACCGAGGACGATTGGATTACCAATCGAAACGTCTCGATAAAAATTGTTTTAATAAATATATGACGAGTATGACATAAGAATTTTATTTAATACCCATATTAATTTCGTCAAGAACTTTCCTTCGTATGTATATATATATATATATGGTTTAAGACCTAAACCAATACCACCTATATATATATATATATATATAGGGGGGTCGCAGACAATATTTATATAATTTGGGGGGCCCCAGGCCATAAAAGGTTGAGAAGCACTGCTATATGGCATCGTATGGAACGAATAAGAAAATGGATTAAAGAGATCCGAAAAGTTCTAAGTGATTCTGATTTTAAACTATTAATGTACGCCACTGTGTTTCTAGTAGTCCTTAACAAGTCGTCATGTAATTCATTTTAACAACATTCCATACACATCTAATTGAAATAATGATCTCACAACCCCTTATGCTATCTCCCTTCCTTCATTTCTTCAGACCATCAAGATCATTTGGAGCAGTGACGGCCGTAGAACACCGTATCACTCACCGTATGTTATATGAGGGTAACCTTTTATATTTCGGGATTTGAGATCAAAAACAATTATTTATCAACAAAAGTGGCTTTATTGTTTTTCAAAATATTCTCCATAAAGATCACCAACACTTTTGCATGCGTTTGCAGGAATTTTAAATTTAAATAGAATAGATGTATAATTGAACTATAACAGTAGTTCAATTGAAGTTTCTTAAAAACGATTAAGAATATTTTCCAAATTTATAATCCTATTGTTTTTAAATTTTAGGGGTTGTTATACTTGTTTGTTAGTTAATTTCCAACGTTCATAGCGTACATACATTAACAACATGGCTTTTTGGCGACCATTTGAATAAATTCCTAATTTCTGTAGTGAATATGTGCAAGGTGATTTGGAGTGCGAAAATTTGGACGTGGCTGCTAAAGAAAAATGTCATTTGTCAGTAGATTTCAAAGTTCTGATACTGAACGTTTATAAAAAATTAGTTTCGTAAGGTAATGAGGTAATGACATTGTAGAACAATTAATTAAAGACGAAACAAGTGCAATAAGTAGTGATTTGTTGAAAAAATGTGTCGAACATGTAAAGACAATTGAATTTTTTTTTATAAATCCACTAAATAAATCTTCAATAGTTATTAATTTAAATGACAATGGTAATGACATAAATTCTGATAGTGATATAAACAATAATAATAGTGATAATGATTAATATTTTAATAATTTTAAATTACCATAAATTGACAAGTTCAAAAAGAAGAATGATTTTTGTTTGTGCAAATTTGTATTTAATATAGACTATTAAGACTTTAAAACAAAACGATTTTTTAACATGTCTATATTTATAATTCACATATAGCCAGTCCTAAGCCTGATAAAAATGTGAAGGAATGTCATGTGAGTAGATACAGTTCATTCTAAAGAGCATATAAGAAAACACGTTTATTTTAAATAATTATTACGATCCTGTCAACTACTATTAATAGAACCATAAACTCAGCAGGTATAATGGTTATACTGTTAGCCATTATTTGGAATCAATAATTGAGGGTGGTCATTTCATTTTGGAAATACTATAATCATTTTATTTATTTGGCCCTGGGAGGGTTTTTAACCCCACTAACACCCTCTACAGTACGCCACTGGTTTGGTGACTTTTTTTGACATTTTGCCGACGATTAAAATCTCATCTACAACGCGGTGGATCTTACAAAAACATCATTTTTGTTTTACATTTTATTTTTATTAAATTTTTTTGGTTTGTTTTTATGTTTTTGTTGTATTATTTTTGTCAAGGCTGTGTAATTGAACTATATAGAACCGGATTTCATTCAGACGTTGAAAATTTTAGTATGAGAGTAGTAACTTTTTGGTTTGTCTTTTTATTTTATAAACTTTTTTTACGTTCATTCAGATTAATAAATCTACTCTTGTTTCTCCTTTTTGTGTTGTGTAACCTAGTTTTTTAAATAGTTTAATCGTGTTAGCAAATCGATGCATTTTTAGCTGTTTCAAGAATAGATATTTGATAGTATTCTTTGTGAATGTCTGCCACTGGGATATTTTATTAGGAACTTTTGCAGATAAATGTTTCTATTTCCATTCTTTTGTGGTATTTCTTTTTGTCCTTATCAGTTTAACGCTACACCTGTTAGTTTCCTCAAGAATCTGTCTCCATCTATTTATCTTCTTCTGCTTCCCTGGAAACTGTCAGTCAGTATGTGTATAAGATTTTATTTATTTATTTATTGTTTTATTTATTATTTTTAATATATATTCTAATCATTTAGATGGGCTGTGTGAGGCATATAAAGCCATTATTGCTGTGCGCCAAAACATTTAATTAACTAACTTTTGGGACCCGGAAAATATGCACTTTCCCGTCATCTTCTTCTTTGGGCACTGTCAGTCGGGTTAATCCATTCTGTAACGACTCGGTTAGTCCGCCCGAACAAATGACAAATTACACAACTCACCCGCCGCGAGAATTTCTTTGAAAGGGGCTGCAATCGTTTTTTAGGGATTTTAAAGGGTACTTTGCAGTCAACATTTGTGAAAATTCAGATAATAAAATAAAATTAGAAACTTTACGTTTCAGCACGTAACTTTAGAAATATATTTTTTATGGTTCATTGTTTACGGAGACATTTGTTCAGAGATATTGCTTAATAACTTTGAACACAAGCATCTTCTTGAACAATATTTAAACCCTTTTTCCTAGAAACACTACTAGCTCTCTTATATAAACCCGCATCTCTCTGAAGACGGGGGCAGAAGTTATTCGGTCCGGTTAGCGTAAAGATCTAATTTTTTGTATTCTTAGAGGCACTGTGCATCTTTGTCATTATTTTTATCTATATTTTAATCGTTCAAACTTACACTTGTATATAGTATTATAATAAATTAATAAGATGAGGAAGTAATGGTATTCGGACTGGTCAGAAATTAAAATTAAAACAATATTTTAACTTAGCTAACGTTTCGATTTAATATTAAATCTTCATCAGAGCTAGAATGAAAATATAGCTATAATTTAAGATGATACAATTAGTTTTACAATATAAAGTATAAGAAATTAATTTTACAATATCAATTTATCAATATCTAACTACAACTAAATGTGAAAATTATGGTAATATTAAAATAACCATTACTTCCTCATCTTATTATATTTTACGGACGTAACCATCTAATTCAATAATAAATTAAATTCATTAATTTTAAATTGTCTTATTTAACGTGTGTAAACCTTCAGCTTTAAGAACTTAAGTGAGCAGCTAAGATCCAGATTAATTACAAGATGCCTGATTAGTCGGTTAGCAAGTACTAATACATATCATTTAATGCACATATCGTAATGATGAACCATGGATAACACTCACGCCTAGTACCCAAACTCCTTTAGTCATGAATCTCATTTCAGTTTGAGATCAGACTATATATAATATCACAGGCTCGCTATCTAGGTGATAATAAAAATGGTACGTTGTAAAGTAACGTATCAGGGCTCGCTATAATTCACATAGCTCCTCCGATCTGTTCATTGTCAGGTATTTCCATGTGTCCTGTACACCAATACTTTTTAGACCTTTGGTTAGCTGATCTCTCCATTTCTTGTGAGGTCTTCCCACTGGTCGAAAGGTATTTAATCTTCCTTCCCATATCTTCCTAACCATTATGTCCTCCCTCATCATCATCACGTGTCCTATCAGCTGCAATCGTCTATCTCTCAGTTCTTGTGTGATACTCGACCTTCAGTACAGTTCTCAGATATATTTGTTCTTACAATTTTTTTATTCATTATTAATTTGAATGGAACCTTTCGATTTCAAGTAGAACAGAAAATAATCGTTTCTTTTTTTTAAACCACTCTTTTGTATGCTTTCAATGTTAAGTAAATAATGAGATATATCATTTATATGTAGCTCTCCCCATAGCTCCCCAAATAAATTTCTTATTAAAAATTGCAACTCCCCAAATATTTATAGTAAAGTTGGTATAGATGCCCCAGTGGGATAAACGCCCCACTTCGCATATATCCATAACGGTGTGTGTTTGTATCATTTCAGTACAGACAGTTTGTACGAGAAACACAGTCTTCTGAAATAAATGTTTTAAATTATCATCAATGTTAACAGTTTATGAAAAATTAAATTGTAAAGGTAGGTGCTCATATGAGTAGTTGTATTTCAATAATTACGACATTTTGTCTTAAGGTTTTATGACGTAACTATAACTTTAACAAAATTTGTTGCATTACTAGGTATCAGAAGACACTTAACCCCACATTATAGAGTAGAAAATAATGCTCAATATTGTATACAATCGAAATAAACAGATGGGGCATTTATCCCATAGAAAAAGGATATAAGGCCGCAATAAATGTGGGATATATGGCTCGAGCATTGTATATATAATCTTATAATAAAATATATATATATATATATAATCTTATACTAACATTTTCCCAAGGACACGCAACAACATATATGCCAAAATAGATGTTTTAGAAAATTTTCTTTGTGGTGAAATATTCGCAGAAATCTTAACACCGACACGACTAAACTTAATTTATAGTTGACCGATTTGTACCAAATGTTGAACAACTGGTGCCATTGATGTCAAAAACTTAAATATGAAGTTTCATAAAAATCCGTTTGGCCAAAATTGCTCTACACATCTCCATGGACCGACAGACACACAGACCAACAGACATCATGCTAAAAATAGTCAAAATCAGTATGACCACTCCGTATATATGTTGGCAGTCGGTAAAAAAAATAATAATAAATTGTAATTTTGATTAAATTGTAATTTTTAATTGTTATTTTAAAAAAATATTAAAATTGTTGGACAAAATCAAATGTATTATTTTAGTGAGGCATAAATACCACCATATGGGGCAAAAATCCCATCGATATGGGATATATGGCCAATTACAGTACTATTTTAAATCATTAATTTTATATATTTAGAATAATTATCAGTGTATTAATCTTATGTTGTTGTGTAGTAAGATTATCTAAGAATTATAGCAAAGTAACAGATAAAGTTTAATAATTAAGATTAATGCAACACGATTGTTTTTCTATAACTGGGGCATCATCCCACCTTTACCCTATCTAAATGAAAAAATTTATAAAAATACAAAATTTGTTTTCTTATTATAAACTATTTTTGTCATATATGATTTTGCTGTTAAGTCAATAATAAGGGAGATACATGTAGATTTTAGTTTTAGGGTGAAAATAAGGACAATAATATCTTAATTGTTTTCACTCATATTATTTTGCAGAAATAATAACTTTGTATTTTTATCGCGAAAAATACCACTGCACAGACTGCCGCATGATCTGAACTTGTGACGATTGTCCAACATAAACTGCACTGCACAGTATATGCCGAACGATCTTAGTGCAGCACAAAGCACACAGAAATTTTATGACGAACACTTCTTGTGTAAATTATGCAGAATGTGTAGATTATTAGCTTATGCCGAACGTACCTCTTGATGAAGAACTTATGTGAGTGAAGCCAAAAAACAACGCAATTGACAGTGTCTAAGAAGGATAAGAAATAACAAAAGTTCATTAAGATGAATTCTAACAGAAAAGTAATATAATTACAAACTTCATAAAACAGAAATGGTGAAGAACATTTGTTAGATTAATAGTGACGACATAAAGAACAAGATTCCACTAAATTCCAAGAATATGTCATCAACATCAGTGTCAGATAATGACTTGACACAAAGATTGATTAAATATTGAAATTTGCGAGAATCTCGTGTAAAATAATGGCTCTAAAAACAAGATTGAATCAAGTGTTTTTAATGATTTAGCCGGGAGGTGCGTTAAGCCGTGCGTTGTAATGATGATGGCGGTTTAATTTGAAACAGACAGCAGTTTGGTATATGGTTGATGTTCCACCAATTATTGGATAGTTCTTTATTTAAGTACTTTCAAATTGGAGATTATTTAAAATTGGATCGATTTAAAAATGTTGAGCTGACAACTTGTATTGCTCTAGGGATAATTCTATAAATTGTTCAACAGTTTCAACTCGGTTATGATAAATTTCTTTTCAGATTTTTGTAGAAAACAGAAACCTATATTAATGAAATTGGAGGATATATCTATTTTTACCGACCACCAACATATATAAGGGAGGTATTGTGATCATACCGATTTTGACATTTCGAAATTTCGATGGATCTCCACGAATTGAGGTCCCTACATAACGTTTTGACTGTTTTCAGTATGATGTCTGCCGGTCTGTCTGTCCGTCCGTCTGTCCGATCGTCCATCTGTCCATCCGTCTGTCCGTCCGTCCGTCTGTCTGTCTGTGTACACGTGCAGAGCTAATTCGGCTAAAAGGATTTTTATGAAACTGCATATTTAAGCATTAGACATCAATAACACGAGTTGATCAACTTTTGGTAAAAATTGGTTGACTATAAATGAGAGTTTACTCGTGTCGATTTTAAGTTTTTGCGAATATTTAGCAATAGAAAAATATTTAGAAAAAATTTATTTAACAAAAGTTGCTATAAAAGCAATAACTAACAACTTTTATTTGAAGTATTTTTGATAAAACGAAAAAAATGTTCGTAATTTTCTCTAAGTATCTATTTTTACCGACCGTCAACATATATAAGGGAGGTATTGTGGTCATACCGATTTTGACATTTCGAGATTTCGATGGATCTCCACGAATTGAGGTCCCTACATAACGTTTTGACTATTTTTAGCATGATGTCTGTCGGTCTGTCTGTCCGTCTGTCTGTCTGTCCGCCTGTCCGTCTGTCTGTCTGTCTGTCCGTCTGTCCGTCTGTCTGTGTACACGTGCAGAGCAAATTCGGCTGAAAGGATTTTTATGAAACTTCATATTTAAGCTTCTGCCATCAATGGAACGAGTTGATCAACTTTTGGTAAAAATCGGTTGACTAAAAATGGGAGTTTACTCGTGTCGATTTTAAGGTTTTTGTGAATATTTCACAACAGAAAAATATTTCGAAAAAAATTATTGAACAAAAGTTGCTATAAAAGCAATAACTAATAGCTTTTATTTGATACGTTTTTTGGTAAAACGAATAATTTTGAATAATTTTTGTAAAATTTTTCTCAAGTCTCAATTTTTTCATACTTATATGTAACGTTTCCATGGTCATGATAAATAATATTTCTTTTGGAAAATATTAGGCCAAGTTATTTCTACTCTGCTGCTAGAATGTGTTTTATATAAGTACTTTACGATGGCGATCGGTCCTGTGGTGGCCACAGCTGATTTTTTCATACTTACATGTAACGTTTCCATGGTCATGATAAATAATATTTCTATTAGAAAATATTAGGCCAAGTTATTTCTACTCTGCTGCTAGAATGTATTTTATACAAGTACTTTATGATGGCGGTCGGTCCTGTGGTGGCCACAGCTGATTTATTTTATTTTCCTGCCACATATTTGGTTTCTACATGTTTCAGATAAATAAAATAATATTTAAAAAATTCATAAAAATAAAAAAATTGTTTATTATAAACTATTTTGTCCTATATGATAAAAAATGGTCCTCACTTCAAAAATATAAGTGATGACGTAAAAAATGGTTTTAACTTCCAAAACTTAAGTGAGACAAAAAAAAAGGTCCTCATTTCCGAAATATAAGTGATGATCTAAAAAAGGTCTTCAGCTCTAGAATTCCTTAAAAACACTAAAACCACATGATTTTGAGCTGGGGGGGTCAAGCCCCGGGGGGGGGGGTCATTTTATCCCTGAGGTCATTGAAATTGGAAAAATTGAAGGTCAGCATATTTCTTCTTGAGAAATGATACTGACGAAAATATTCAACATTTATTTATCCACTAGGTATTCCTGAAAATAAACTTGTGATATTAATGAAGTTATTACCATCAGCATGTAGCATTTAATTTAGAATTCAAAAACAAGCATTCTTACAATTCTATTAGTTTTATCTGTAATCTACAGATGTAACAATGGTACATGAAATCAACAACAATAATATATTCAGCTAATCTAATCCATCTTATATTTCCCCGTAGACTTCATTCTAGTTTTTGCCAATCAATCCTTTGTCTATCCCTCCATTATAATTGTAACATGAAAAATTCAAATTAAAAAGCAGCTGGTCGGCAGGAGTAGAAGAGGGAAGGAATGGCGTCCATGATGAACAGACGCACACACACACACACTCACACACGTTCATTAGTTGAGTGAAACAGCATTTCCGAGATTTCAATTAAAAAATACCGAACCAAATACGACTTAATTAAATCGCTAACTAACTATAGCGGACGGCGGAGTATGGATTAATAACTGGACGCACGTCCTCAGATTCAGATATGTCAGCCATGGACATAGAATGTACAGCCGATGTGACTATGCACAGTGCCGGACACTTTCAAATTTTGCAATTATACGAGGAATCAGGGGCGGATAAACCCAGCGGGAGTGTCCCTAAGTAGGACGGTTCTCAGGCCATAAAAAATATGACTATTCATGATAACGATAGTTCGCCTCAAATGCTAGCAAATGCCTTAAATATACCACAAATTTTTTTTAAAATATATATATATATATATATATATAATATTTAATAAAAAACTAGTGTTTTGAATATTTTAAGGGTCTCATGAAATGATTTCGAATGATGTAAGAGCTTTGAAAAAGAATGGTCGCGTTATGGAAACAGTTGAAAAATCTGCACATACATTTGTTACACGGTCATCAACAATTTGTTTAACGTACACGAAGACACTGACATAAAAATAAATACTAATTATACTGAAAAACGGCGAATGACGAGAAGTGATGATCGTTGAAGACGGAAAAAGATCGTTGAGCAGTTTCCGAAACGTGCGAAAATATTTTATATACTCATGAAGTATTATATTTTTTTGATACTAATATTCATTGTATTGTACTATTCTAGCCTAGTAAAGAGTCATCCAATTTAGACTCTAGGATTTGTTTTTTGAATAAAACACAACATATTGGGAAAATCCGAATTTTATTGTTATTAGCGTTTAGTTTCAGACTTGGCAATTATTTATGATGTCGGCCAAATGCCCTCCACGACTCCGCTGACATGATACCATTCTTTTAGCGAAGTTTTCCGTAATCGTTGCCAATAAATGCGGTTCGATTTCAGCAATTGCACGTCTGATGTTCTCTTTTAGTTCTGGAATCGTACATGGCTTGTTGACATAGACCCTTTCCTTCAAATAGCCCCAGAGAAAAAAGTCTAATGGGGTTAGATCGCAAGACCTCGCTGGCCAATTGATGTCGCCCCTCTGAGAGACAACATGACCAGGCAATTTGGTTTGAAATAAAGTGAGTGTTTCACGTGCTGTTTCACATTTAAGTTCAAATCGTTGGTTTCATTGAAAAAATAGTTGTTTAGCATGTCCCGATAGCGTACATCATTGACAGTAACAGCGTTACTAGCTTCGTCCTCAAAAAAATACGGGCCAATGATTCCTCCAGCCCATAATGCACACCAAACAGTGCATTTTTGTGGATGCATTGGTTTTTCTTGAATAGCATGTGGAATTTCACTACCCCAGATGCGACAATATTGGTAATTAACAAACTCATTCAAAATAAAATGAGCTTCATCGCTCCATCCAACTTCTGTGTTTTCTAAAACCCCGTTCACAAATGTACGGCGTTTTTGGTGGTCCGCTGCTTTCAGTTCTTGCGTCAGTTGAATTTTATACGCCTTTAAATGCAGGTCTTTTTTTTTAATTCGTTGAGTAGTGCCATATGAAATATTCAGTTGCTGTAAACGGTGACGGATTGACGTGCTTGGTTCTTCTTGCACGCTATCACGTATACGAGCAATATTTTCACTTGAACGACCTCTGCGTTGATAGCGAACTCTTGAGGTATCAGTAAGCATACCACTTGTTTCAAATTTTTGCAGTAGTTCACGAATTGCACGCTCACTTGGAACATTATTCCGTCCAAAAAGTGATCGAAGTTTTCTTCGCGTAATCGTAACTGCTCGCGTGTACGATAACCTTGTACGATATTTATGCGTTGCTGCACAGTATACGGCGCCATAATGAATTTGCAATGTGTTAAAATACAAACTTCCAACATTCACTGAACGAAAATGGCGCGCAATTCAAATCCCGGAGTCCAATTTGGATCACCCTTTACTATCAGCAATGGTAAATGTCCAAAATAAAGATATCCGCATTATTAATCTAGGTCTATTGATTTCTGTTTAAAAATTATATGAAATCAAATTTCAAATTAATTAAGTAAATTGTAACTGATCATCGGGAGAAAAGTTTTGTATGCATCTCGGGAGTAAAGTGCATTAATCCCTCAAATGAAAATACCCTCGACTCCCTTCAGTCGTCTCGGGCATTACTTACATTCTTGGGATTAAACCATCACTTCACTCCCTAGATACATAAATAACTATTACACTCTGTAAATGCTTTTCATGGTGGTAAAATTATTCACTTATTCTGCACACCATTTGTAATTATGGGCATACTTAAATAAAAATATACATGTTTTTGTTTAACTAATAATAACCTCGACCCCCAAAATGATAAAAAATGCCCCTAAACAATAATGAAAACCCTCCCGGATCAGATGCGATTTATCTTTCCACTCCCCCTCTTGCCTTTAAAAAATGAAAAAATGGAAAAAATGCCTTTAGCCAAAAAACAAACGACACATACGAGGTGTGTAAATTAAGTAACCGACTTGATTTTAATTTTTTTTTTTTTTATTCGAATAGAATGACAGTTCAGTATTGTCTCTCTACAAATAACTTCCTTGAAAAGCCACACAGCGCTGGAGACGGTTCTTCTAATCCTCATAGCAGAGCTGGAACTCGGATACTAGAATAGCTTTCAGCTGGTCGGTTACGGACGTTTGAATGTTTTCGAGTATCCCAAAATGACGTCCCTTGAGGTGATTTTTTAATCTTGGGAAGAGGAAAAAGTCACAAGGACTCAAGTCAGGCGAATCAGGAGGCTGAGGAGCCACAGGAATGTTTTTACTGGCCAAAAACTCGTTTATTGAAATTGCTGTGTGACAAGGCGCTTTTTTCTCATCCCCAATTCATTGGTCAAAATCTGATGAACGGTAGTGTGAGTCAAATTCAAATCTTCCCCGATCATTCTGACTGTCAACTGACGATCTGAACGCACAAGACACTGACATTTTCATCGATTCTTGAAGATGAAGGCCTTTGCTGCATGATTCATCTTCAATCAACTCTATTCCTTCTGAAAATGCCTTAAACCACCAAAAAACCTGGGTCTTTGACAAAACACTGTCTCCGTAGGCCTGCTGAAGTTTTGTAAAAGTTTGTTGCACTGTGCCCAAGTCTGAAGCAAAACCTGATAGCACACCGTTGCTCGAAATGAATGTCACTCATTTTTATAATGCACTAGAAAAATCTGTTTCACGAAAAAAATCGCTACGGACAACAAAATTACTCTAGCGAGTTCAAACTCGTACTGAGGGTGTATCACATGTTTACCTGCCGCCCCTATAAGTCCCGCGTCTCAAATGTTGCCAGATCAAACGTTATGTTGCCAGTCTGGTTACTTAATTTACACACCTCGTGCGTCGCCCTAATCACTTTTTTTAACGTATAGATAATTCCTAATTAAAAGTAAAAACCCGTGAAGTCCTTCCCTGCATCGTCTCGTATTTGTGTATGGCCGCTGCCTGCTGTTCCTCCCTTCATTGGACGTTATTAGTGAGTGTTTCATGTCAGTGCGGAATCACGGGCTACAAATCCACTCCACTTTACCTATATGGCTTATTTCATTTTCATATGACAGATTTTATAAAGCAACAGACTGCTGCTGCCGCCTATCATGGATATAACCAACTAAATGATGCCAGTAAGGAGGAATTAAATTCACATTTATCATATTAGGAAAGTTAAAGTTGTTAAATGAGATTTCATTTGCTTCACTCTCTATCTTTATTATTTTTTAATTTTATAGTTTCTTCATTATTTTATCGTCATATTCCAGACACGAACATCTTCAAAGCAGCACCGCAATGGGCATCGAAAAGAAAGCATTCTATACGCAGAATGAGATGGCTTGATGATGATACTGACAATTTAAAGCATAAGAAAGTGGCGTACGTTGTCGATGAATTCTTTTACGAGGCTTACCTTTCATGTTTTTACAAACGACCACTAGATGGCAATATTGAAATGTGTCATTACTAAATTCGTAAAATTTTATATTTATTATTGTGAAATCAGTGGCAGCTTATAAATTGACCAAGTAGTTTGTTGACAGTGATCGTTTAAAAAAAACAAGTTTGTGAAAAATGTTTGCTTACTTGGTATATTGGATAGGATACGTTCAAAGAATAGGAGAGAGTGAGTTAGGCAAGGGAACTAGTACAATGGTTACCTTTTATGTTTTTACAAACGACCACTAGATGGCAATATTGAATTACTATATTGTCATTACTATATTCGTAAAATTTGACATTTGTTATTGTGAAATCAGTGGCAGCTTATAAATTGACAGTGAGCGTTTAAAAAAACAAGTTTGTGAAAAAATGGATATTACTCGTGAAGATTATCGTTGGATAATTTTTTGCGAAATTAGTAAATGCCTAACTCAACAACAATGCATAGATTTGCTTCGTTCAACTTTTGGTAATGAAGCACCATCAGAAAAGACTGTTTACAATTGGTTTGCAGAATTTCATCGTGGTCCTGCGTCCGTCAGTGATGCATCTCGTGAAGGACGACCAAAATCGGTTGTGATTCAAAAAAATATGCTGTGCGAAATATGATTGAAGAAGATAGGTATGTGACTTACCGTGAGATAAAGGTATTCTTTGGCATATCGCTGAATTCAATACATTCGATTTTGCATGAACATTTAGCTGTGAAAAAGATCTGTTCCCGATGGATTCCGCATAATTTGAACGAAGCTCAAAAAAAGGCTTGTGTTGATTGGTGTAAAGGAATGCTAAAAAAAAATCAACCTAGGCACTGCAAAATTCGTATACAACATCGTTACATGTGACGATGCTTGGATTTATTCATATGAACCGGAAACTAAACAACAATTCACTGTTTGGGTCTTCCAAGATGAACCGAAACCCACAAAAGTTGTTCGTTCACGAAGCACTTCCGAGAAAATGATCGATTGTTTCTTTGGTTGTGCTGGACATGTCACAACCATTCCTTTAGAGGATCGGAGAACATTTAGTGCTGAATGGTATATAACAATTTGTTTGCCAGAAGTCGTCGACAAAATCAGGAAAAACAACCAAAAATGTCGCATCAGTCTTCATGACAATGCAAGCTCACACACAGCACGTCAAGCAATTGACTATTTGAAGGAGAAAAACATCGAATTAATGTCTCATTACCCGTATTCACCTTATTTATCCCCTATCGACTTTTTTTTGTTCCCCAATGTCAAACAAAAAATGCGTGGACCGCGATTTTCATCACCTCATGAAGCTGTTGAAGCCTTCGAAAACCATGTTTTTGAGATTCCAACTTCAAAGTGGAAAAAATGTTTTGAGAATTGGTTTGAACGCATGTAAAAGTGTATAAATCTTAAAGGCGAATATTTTGAAAAGCAATAAAAGAGATTCTTCAAAAAAAAATATTTTTTCGTTCTTAGTTTTTGTAAAAACTTAAAAGGTAGCCCTCGTATAAAAAGCGTAAATAGAAATTTCCGCTTTAGAGTGTAAATATTCGTGTGGAATCCTCTGTTAATCTGTAAACTCTACCTAAGCTAGCGGCCTTGAATTTGGCATGTATAATAGTAATATACAGTCATATAGCAGGTAATCGTTGAATTCCATATCGCTATTATTAGCATATTTATCGATTATTAGATCGGTCAAAGTACCTTTTTACATATAAGGATAATATAAGGTGTCTCAAAAGAAATTTTATATTTAGTGGATCGATTAAAAAAAAAGTAAGCCGTATATAGAAAAAATGTTTATTAATTATTAAAATACACTTTTTGGGGATTTATTTCTTAAAAATAATATCGTCTAAATGTAGACCCTCGCGTTCTCGGGACTCATTTAATCGAACAGTAAAATTACTTATGACGTCTCGGCAGGTGGACTCAGGGATGGCTGCCATTTCGTGACGGATATTTTCTTTCAAATGCGCCAGTGAAGTCGGTTTATTGGCGTAAACTTTAGATTTAAGATAACCCCATAGGAAAAAGTCCATAGGGGTCAAATCTGGACTGCGTGGAGGCCAATTTATGTCACCTCTCCGGAAGATCAATTTGCCTGAGAAAATTTCACGAACACGTGACAGAGACATATTGGACGTGTGTGAAGTTGCTCCGTCCTGTTGGAACCATGTTCTTTGGTTATAGCCAGGAAAGTTTTGCAGTTCAGGTACCAAGAAGTTGTCTAACATCTCCACATAACGCTCTGAATTCACTGTAACTGATTAACATTCTGAACAGACTGATTAACATTCTCCACGTTTTCTACCGTTCTTGATGACCTAGGTCGCCCGGATTTTGATTTATCCAGCGTTGTACCAGTCTCTTCAAACTTTTTAACCCAATGTCGAATGAGAGGAATGCTTGGCGCATCATTTAAGTGGCGAAAACCTCGAATACTGCAGAATTTTCTACGCGCTACAGTCGCCGAATCACCGTTTTTGTAAAACTTTCGCACGCATAACGCGCGGTCTGCTCCCGAGAAACGCTCCATAGCGACTTAATTCCCAAGAGCCAGGCTACCGATTGACATAACCCCCGCGCCCCTCGGATACGTTGCGTTTACGCAGTAAGCTAAATAAATATAAAATTTCTTTTGAGACACCTTGTTTATATTTTTTAAATAACTTTTTGATAACTATTATAACTAAGTATAATTTATATAATAAGGTTAACATTTTTATTTAAATATTAATGATAAATTAAACGAGGCAAAATGATTCTTAATGATCAATGTTCTATTAATGCAGGGCTCTATCTATTAGGATGTAATGTTCGTAAGATACTAAACTGTTGAAGAGGGAAGTCATACGAGCATCGTGAGGTAATCATGGTTAAAGACAGCGCTGGATTATAAATTACTTCTCTATGACTCACTGTCACTGCACAAGATGACACTACGGATGCTTTGATAAATTGTTCCCATGTAATTTAGATGCTAACTTCAAAATAGTTTTAAAAAAGAGAAAAAATATTAGAATATGTTTAATACATAAGCGCTGTTTTAAATTAGAGAGATTGATAATGATTAATTACTAAATTATGAAGTAACAGAAAATTAAATATTATGTTGAACAGAAGTACCCGAAATTTCGACGATCCGTTTGTAAAGGCCTTATCACACTAGAATTAATATCTACGCCTAGACTTGGATAATTAAGGTTTTTGCACTCGAATTGAAGTCATTTGTGTGTGATGCATCATTTTCATGGTAGCGTCAAAGGCGCGACAGGGGTGAGAGGCGTGGTGTTATATTTACAAGTTCGAATTTCATGGTGGGGTTGGAGGCGTGATAAGTGCGCGTTTTCGGTTTTGACAACATTTGCATCTAACCCAAATCTAACCTAAAAGTTTATACAAGTATTTGGAGTAAATGGTTATTCAATTTCATTAAATATGTCATCAAATCGAAGGAGACGTCTAGCTCTTTTTTTATGCATATTTAGACTTATTGCAATATGAAGAAAAGCGATGGTGGGTAAGTCCCATATATACATAGAAACAGAAGGCAACAGGGAGATTATTTTAACTGGTTGCAAAAATGAGACACAAAAAACACAGACAGTTACTTCAATTACAAGAAGAGAATTTAATACAGAATCTTTTTTACTTGACATCACAGTTTAGAATGAAGATTCTGTTCGCCCTTGCTTGGGGGTGTATTATTAGTATACCCACTACATGACATTTCTGCAGACCAGATATTTTAAACCGAATCCATAATAATAAACTTTATGACTGCCGACAACATTGTAAAAGTCGCTATTTTGCTACATCAATTTACGTTTTTTTAATTTTTTTTAGGAAATTAATATAAGTGTCTCGCTAAAGATCTCACCATTCCGAAAAAATATATTTGTTTCTATGGTTTCGACGGTGCGGCCAGCGCTAGAGTTGAAATTTCTGAACTTGCGACACCGCGCTTGTAACACCGCGCCTACGACACCATGGTACGGGTTTTTTCAAAATAGAGCGATTCTATTGGTTAAATTTCTTGTTCCACGCTTCCAACACCAGAATGAAAATGATACATGATAGTATGAAAAAAAAAGTAGGTTTTAAAGACTACGCAGATGGAACATGATTCAATTCCTCCGTTTTTCTATTCAGGTTTTTCATAAAGCGCCTGTGTCAGCTGTGTTCCCTCGCTCTCAGTTGTTGCGTATTTGTCTTTCGTTTACGTTGAGGTTAGATTGTTGTATTATTGTTATTTTCGAATATAATATTTTATAAAAAAAATGATTTTGGAAGAACAAGTCATTAATTTAGTGAAACCCCACAAATAAACTCAAAAAAAAGCAAGTAAAAACTGTCAACTGTCATAATAACAAGATGTATGCATGCGCAAACAAAAAAATTCCTTAAATAATATTCAAATATTGTATGATAAGTCAAAACCTAAAGACGTGGATCCTGAGAAAAACCTGCAAAAATAAAACTTGGATAGCGTTCTAGTGTGATACACCCTTAGAGGTACATTTGAATCTGATACGTAACCGGTTCAATACATTTCTAATTGAACTAATTTCTAATTCCACATGTTCAGATTCAAGGATTTTCTCAGGATTATCACGATTTGCAAGAGGTTGAATTTTTCTTTGCAAGTTATGTACTTATGCATATATTCTGTTTATTATGTTTGTTTTGTTTGTATGTTCTTACTTCTTGTACGAAACCACAACTTTTTCTCCAATTTTTCTATGCTCTCCGAATAATACGATTTCTCGAAGCCCACAAAAGGCCCTAGGCCTCTGTTTCAGCGATGACATCCTAATTGACCCAAAATCTCTTACCATCGAGCCATTTCTTCAAGTTTGGAAATAATAATAGTCGCAGGGGGCAAACCTGGCGAATATGGTGGATTAGGAACCAATTCGTAGCGCAATTCACGAACTTTTGCCATTGCGACTGCGCACTTGTGGATCGGTGCGTTGTCCTGGTGGAACAGCACTTTTTTCTCCGCCAAATGCGGTCATTTTCGCTTCAAATCGGCGTTGAATCGATCCAATAACTCATAATATACGTTTGTGATCGTTTTGCCCTTTTCCAGGTAATCGATGTAAATGATACCGTGCGCATCCCAAAAAACTGTGGCCATGACTTTATTGGCCGACAGACCCACATTGACCTTCTTCGGCTTCGCTTCGCGAGGAGAAATCCACTGTTTCGACTGCTCCTTGGTCTCTGGTGTGTTGTGCAAAAATCCTTCTTATCGCAGTTGAACATTGTCAAACATTTCTTCGAAATGGTCAGCTGATCGCGTTTGTTGTCGACTGAGAGCAAATGCGGCACCCATCAGGTAGAGACCATCCTCATTCCCAAATATTCATGCAAAATGTTGAGCACCCGTTCGGTTGAGATGCCCGCAGCCTCAGCTATTTCGCGGTTGTCACTTCTCGATCGTCGATTATCATTTAATGGATTTTATCGACCTTTATGAAGTGTTGATCCCTTTTGGACGGCCTGGACGCTCATAATTAAAAACGCTCTTACGACCGTGTTTAAATTCAGCTGTCCAATATTTAATTGTTGATATCGAAGGTGAGTCCTCATAAACACTGTTCAATTCCGTGTTCCTCTCATCGTTCGTTTTCTTTTTCAGAAACAAGTATCGTCATATATAGTCAAGTATATATAAACAAGTATAGTCATTTAAAGGTTAGGATTTACGAAAAACAACATTGATTTGATACTGGTGGCGCCATCAGATGCAGTTAAATAAATGATAATAATAATAATATTAAGCTAAAAAATTGATGTGAATGAAGCAAACTGTTCCAGCAAATGTAACAAACGTTCATCCCATCTATAGTGAACCATTAACAATGTAGTTTTCATAATACTAAGTAGAAAATAAGTAAAGTAAAAATATAAGTTGGATATTATAGATAGCATCGACATATTTTGTATTTTGTAGGTATAATTATTTGCTGATAATTGTGCAGTTGTCAGTCAGAGGTTTTATTAAAATTCCATTAAGAATTTTATACTAGTTTTGCGTAATTACATAGGCAGCAAGCAGGTGTTTAGTTGGCATTAGGTGTGAAACTCTTGGCTCCAATTCACAGATAATACCTTGGCCAAACTTACTTTGTTTATTTTTCGAAGATAAAATTGCTGTCAAAACATAATGAGTTATGTTATTTTCAGTCAGTAAAATGTTCTTCTATATTAATAAAATTGTTGCCTATATCTGTTAAATTTTCTATTTTTCTGCCTCATGTTTGGTTTCTATAGTTTTCAAATGATTATAAGAGATATCCGAAAAAATTAAATTTTGTCTGGCCCTCCGAGATTCTCGCACAAACAGCTGAATATACATATTTTCACGACATTTGGTACGATGATAGAGTAAAACCAGGATTCGAACATAGGCTGTATGGCATCTCAAAATTTTCATTTCAAGAGGGTGTTTCTGCGTTAAATCTGTTTACTAAATCTTGAAATATCTTCCTTATTATTGACTTAAGAGAAAAATAAATTTGACAAAAATTGTTTGCAATGTGAAAACAAATCTTTTTTGTACCATACATTTTCTTTAAAATACAAGTTTTGGTGCGTTATAGAGGGACAACTATACTTACAAATCTCGGGACAATATCTTAAAATATCTCACTTATCATTTACTTAGAGGAAGAAAAGAAATTTTAGAATCAGGAAACATTTCCTTCCTGTTCAAAGAAGTATTTAATAAGCAGATAATTTAAAACTTAAAAGAAAAAACTTAAGAACTTGAAAAACCTTGGGGGTCAAGGAGAATCATCTTCTTCTTCTTATTCTTTGGACACTGTCAATCGGGTTGACTTTTGACCTCACTCACATAAGTCCTCCATCTTGATCTGATTATTGTCAGGTTTTTCCATCGGTCTTGAATACCATTGCATGTTAAATCTTCGGTTAGTGGGGACGCTAGCTGGGGGTCCGGGGAGGCCCGGGCCCCCTTAAAAGTTGCTCTGGCCCCCAGTTGGCCCACCTAAATTTGCTTGGAAAAAAATATATTTTAGAAGTGAGAACCTTTTTGTTAGGTCATAATTTGTATTTTCATATGTAAACGATAAAAAAATATTTCCTGGCTCCCCATATTTTACTAAATTTTTTTTGCCCCCCCCCCAGATTTTAAGAGCAAGCGCCGCCACTGCTAATGTTACAAGTAAACTGCAACATTAAGTTTAAACGCGATGCAAACAACACGAGGTAGCCACTAGTAAACGAAAAACAGTTACTCGTTCCACTAGTTCAAATTCTGTCCGTTTCATAGCGCTGTTGGGCCCAATACGAATATAATACGTTGATTATTATTACAAAAAATTAAATATATTTTCGATGTCTTTTTTTGGGTTACTGTGAACTAATTCGAAAACCGCCTGGCTTTCGAATACAGTAGGGCTAAAAACAAAAAACTTACCTCGTCTGCCCCTATGCGCCACCTAGGCGTTAAATTATAATTATTATTTTCGTATTAGTAAATATGATAAAATTATCAACTCATCAATCATTAACACGCAAATAAATAACGTTTGAAATATTAAAATAAACCGCTATAAACAAATCATAAACAATGTGTCATGACGCACCATGAATGACATTGGACGTGGTGATGACCTGCGGCCGTGAACTTGACCTTGTCTAGGTCTGGACCCGCCTGTCTCTTCCATGACCCGCGCAATCAACACCGACGACCTTGTTGCTAGCTGCTGGCTTACAATAACGGGTCAGCAGAAGACATCTGAAACAAGTGGATGTCTTCTAACTGTGTGGGCAAAAGAAATATGAACAATATTTTCGTGTCTGTCTGTCTGTCTGTCAGTGGTGGCCGGTACATAAGAGCTGCAACGCTGCAGCACCCCCAAAATTTAAATGAGTTAAACCTTAAGTCTCGTTTTAATAAATATTCGTATCTAATACAACCATAGCATAAAACGCATACTCTCCTTGTTCTGTTTCTTAAGTCCATTCTACATTATACTTCTTTCAATACTTTTTTCAATACTATCCAACTCTGACGTCATTTCAACTTTTGATACTACAGAATATAGTGGGAGAAAAAAATAAGAGACAGTGATATATTTTATACCTTCCATCTCTTATTACTTTTCATTGCCAACTTAAAATTTTTTAGGATCAGATGGCAGACAACAATTTGGTTATAGTAAACCAATTTATAAATATTGTTTAATTGTGCTAAGTTTATATTTAATTATATGATCTAAATAAACTTCTTATCATCTTAATAAACTACTAAAAGTTAAGTTTGAAACAAAAACTAAAAAGTTGGTGTTGGTACGACTGAAAAGTACAGAACTGTCAATCAAAAATTTGACCGGGGGTAGTTTTGGATGACAGTTCTGTACTTTTCAGTCGTACCAACACCAACCTTTTTTTTTCGTCGGTTGAAGCGGTCGAAGGCCGTCCGGAACGTGGTTTGTCTTCGACGATCTCTCGATCGTTTTTAAACGCTTTGTACCACTCGTACGCCTGTGTTTTTGATAAAGCTGATTCACCATAACACTTTTCCAACATTTTTAACGAGTCCGCACACGTAATTCCATTCGCAGCACAAAATTTAAGGCAAACTCTTTATTCAGTAGTTTTGTTCATTGTAAAAATCGTGACGCACTGAAGTGTGTTAACTAAAACAGCCGATGTAAACAAACTGGTTGACAAATGGCGCTCATGTTTGACACAGTAATTAGGGACAGTACTGCCACCTTATGAAAAAAAAGATTTAAATAAAATTATTAGCGCGGGCTTTTTAAATCACAAATTCCCGCTACTTTTTTGACAGAGGTGTAAAGCTAGGTTCACAGAACAAAAACCAGCGACAGCGACACGCTTTCCGAGCGACGTGAGTTTTGTGCGCGTTCACAGAATAAGCAATGTTGACATAAGCCCGCTCAGTTCAAAACTCTGTCAAAACAGTAAACACAGTATCCTGTGACAATAAATAAATAATTATGGACAGGCGAATGTTACAGCTTATTATTTATTATTGGGTGTGGAGAAGAAGGAAATGTATAAAACGAAGGCCAAGAAGGTAAGATACATATATGACATGTTTTTTTAATATTAATGAATTTTCCATTTTTATTTATTCGATTTACGATATTTACATGTACATATAAAATTTAACGCGGTAAAAAAAACTCTAACATAAACAATAACAGCTGATCGACAGATTCAAAACTTTAGGCGGTTGAGTGAGAAAAGAACTGTTTTAGAAAAAGACAGAGCATACTGTCGCTGAAAGTTAAACAAATTTTAACTTCTTGCGACTCGTATCTCAATTTCTGCGACAGCAAGGTCAAACGTTCTGATTGGTTTAATTCATATTTAGCGCGTGTCGCAGCCACCGATAATTGTTCTGTGAAGCCGGCTTAATACTAAATATTTAGAATACAATTCATTAAATACATATTTTTTTATATTTATTTCACTATGTAGTTTTTTGAGTTCTCTTTAAATTTTCTATATGTGGGTCAAAGAGTTGTACAAGCATGCTAAATTTCAACATTCCATGTTCAGACGTTTGGTTACAATTTCTACCGAACAGACAAACAGACAGAAACATGAGTGACTCATACCCTTTTCACACTAGATCTTTAAGACGAGTGAACTTAAAGTTCACCGATGTTTAAGATCGGTATGCTTTCACACTTGATGTTTAAATCTCTGGTGCTGTCTTCAGCTACAGTAATATTGTCCTTAAGTTACCGTCATGAAATTACCAGTTTTGAACTGTCTGCGCAGACGCACATTTTGAATTATTATAAACAAATATGGATATTTCATTTCATTCTACAATAAAGACACTACAATAAAGAATATATTACACCTGTATTAACATATAAGTCGATACATTTTATCTCAATTATTGTAGCTCTGTATTTTATTAAACACATTATTAAAATAAATAATTTTATTATAACAATAAGTATAAACTTCTTATAACGTCGATATAATACAGTATTCATGTTTATGATAATATAAAATGTTGAGAGCACAAATTCAAGGAGTATTTTTTTATAATAGAAATTAAGTTGGCAATGCGGACGAAGTTTAAGACGCAGATCTCTGTCTTAAACATCGCTTGTATTTAGACGAGGCCATACGGTTTCACATTAGCGTTTAAAGATACATTCACTTTAACATCCGATCTTAAAGATCTAGTGTGAAAAGGGTATCAGATCAATTCTGTAAAAATTTACTGTGTAGTAACGTTACTACAAGATAAAATATTATAAAAAGTATAATGACTTTCATTCATGATAGTAACTGACCTTGCTCATAGAGACAAATTTAGTTCCTATGATCATAGTAACTGAGTTACAGAATTGGGAATGTTAAGGGATTTTTGGTCATACCAACAAAACCCTAAAGAGTATTAATAAGACAAGTAGGTATTTGTAGTAAGGTCTATTTATGTTCTAATTTACAGCTGCAATAATATTAAAGCAGTCGTTGACAAGGTATAATATAGAAAACAGCAATATAAATTCATAAAAGTTGACATAAATCCTAAATCGCTCAATAAAAATAATAATTAAGTAAATGCGACTAATATGGGCTGTAAAACACGTTCCAACTGGCAGTATACATCCATTAGAGTTCTTATAGTCGGTGTGTGCGGTATGGCGGTATGGCAGTATGACGGTATGACGGTATGCGAACGTATAGTGTTACGAAGCGCTCTCACCGCCGTATTATTGACGGCTCTTGTTCATTAAGTTGTTAATTACAAGACGTATAAAACATTAAAAATGTAATTAGGAAAACCAGTTAGAAGAAAACCCTGTCATCCACCTTGTTATAGATTAATGTTAAATTTAACATGAACAAGGTACGTTAAAAATTCACAGTGAAATAATGGTTGGTTACTTGCTATATTGGATAGTGTCAGAGGTGGATTTACCGGCGGGCGCACAGGGCGCGCGCCCTGGGCCCCGAATTCTGATGGGCCCCGCAAAACCCCAACTTTCCACTAATGACACCAAGTTTTATAATAATAATAATAATAATAATAATTTATTAAATTTGCCAAATACAAGAAATGTACATTAAATTATGTCAAAATACACAAATATACAAATATACAAAAAAAAAATAAATAAATAAATAAGCTGCACGCAATTATACAATCACAAAATTACAGCTATCAATATTATCATTTAAAAATTCTTGAATACTGTAGTACATTTTCTCCAATAAGAATTTAAAAATAATTTTTTTAAATTTTTGGAGATTTAATTCTCTGATATGCATAGGTAATTTATTGAATAGGGTAACGCCTATAAATGAAGGAAGAGACTTTGAAACATTTAACCTTATTTTCGGTAGACGAAAATCAGATTTGGCTCTGGTGTTATAGTTATGAAGGTCGCTTCCACTATTCAATAAATATCCATTTTCTTTTATATATAATAGCATTTGCAATATATATATGCAAGGAAAACTTAATATTCCTAACTCTTTAAAAATCTGTCTACAATGCGCTCTTCTTGCAACCCCACCAAGTATTCTTATTGCATTTTTCTGAGTTCTGAAAATTCTAATAGAATCAGTAGAATTGCCCCACAGAATAACACCATATTGCATGACTGACTGTATGTATGAAAAATATACAGTTTTTGCTATATGTAGTGATACGTATCTCATGATTTTATAAAGCATAAAGTTGTACGAATTAATTTTGTTAGCTACATATTTCACATGTTCTTTCCAATTTAACTGTGCATCTAACACAAATCCTAAAAATTTTGTTTCATATGTATAATTTTAATTACTTACAAGTTTACAATCAGCGGTAAAACCTGATAGTATGTTTATATTCGCTTATTTATTTAAAAATATGGTTAACATGTATTTTCCCAGTCTCTCTCTTTTTTAAAGGACCCAACATCGTCTCGTCCGCCCGGGGCCTCAACCAGCCTTAATCCACCTCTGGATAGGGTACGTTCAATGAATAGGAGAGAATGAGTTAGCCAGGGGAACTAGTACAAGGGTTACCTTTTATGTTTTTACAAACGACCTCTAGATGGAAATATTGAAATATGTCATTAGTATATTAGTAAAATTTGACATTTGTTATTGTGAAATCATTGGCAGCTTATAAACTGACAGTGAGCGTTAAAAAAAACAAGTTTGTGAAAAAATAGATATTACTCGTGAAGGTTTTCGTTGGATGATTTTTTACGATTTTAGTAAAGGCCTAACTCAACAACAATGCATAAATTCGCTTCGTTCAACTTTTGGTAATGAAGCACCATCAGAAAAGATTGTTTACAATTGGTTTGCAGAATTTTGTCTTGCACCGTCAGTGATGAATCTCGTCAAGGTCGACCAAAATCGGTTGTGATTCAAAAAAACATCGATGTTGTGCGCAAAATGATTGAAGTAGATCGGCATGTGACTTACCGTGAGATAGAGGCATCTTTTGGCGTATCGCAGACTGCAATACATTTGATTTTGCATGAACATTTAGCTGTGAAAAAAATCTGTTCCCGTTGGATTCCGCATAGTTTGATCCAAGTTCAAAATAGGCTCTTGTTGATTGGTGTAAGGGAATGCTAAAAAAATCAACTTAAGCACTGCAAAATTATACGGAAAATGTGTGGACAGCGATTTTCATCACCTCAAAAAGGTATTGAAGTCTTTAAAAACCATGTTTTTGAGATACCAACTTCAGAGTGGAAAAAATGTTTCGAGAATTGGTTTGAACGCATGCAAAAGTGTATAAATCTTAGAGACGGATATTTTAAAAGTAATAAAATAGTTTGTTCCAAAAAAAAAAAAATCTTTCTTAGTTTCTGTAAAAATTTAAAATGTAACCCTCGCACTTATGAACGTACATTTCTGAGCTTTTTGGGTACTTTAAATTTACGAAACATTCACATCTGACTAAATATTGTTATACTGTTCAAGTCAAATTGCATACTATACTTCTTTAGTCGAATATAGGAATGTATTGAGACAATGGCGCACCCAGGGGAGAGACCCGGGGGACCGCCCCCCCCCCCTTAGAAATAAGGAAATAAAAATAAAGACCTACTAACACACTAGAAAATTTTCACCATCGTTTTAGGTAAATATATCTATTTAAAAAGAGAGATGAGGACTTTTTTTTTTAGGTCCTCACTTGTATTTTAGAAGTGAGGATCTTTTTACGGTTTTGTAGCTATGACCAAAACACCCTTATACCGTCATTTTGTCGTCTGTCTATCTGTCTGTCTGTTTGTCTGTTCGGTAAAAATTGTAGCCAAATGGCTAAACCTAGAGAGTTGAAATTTGGCATGCTTATACAACTCTTTGACCCGCACATAGGAAAAATACTAAAACATCTAAAAAACATATCCCCCTAAAAAATATAAACAAAAATGTGCTCATCGAAAAAAAAATGTTTTTTTTAAATTCTGAGTAGGGTATCAAATGAAAGCCGTTAGTACGTGGATTAACGATTAAAATTTTATTTTTGCAAAATAAATTAGATTGATGGGATTTTTGCCAAAAATTGTGCAAAAAAAAAATGTCCCACACCCTGTAGCTCAGATGGTTTAAACTAAAAATCTGAAAAAATTCTAAGAAATGTACATTGGTGTGAATCGGGATAGTACAACAGGAATTTTTAATCAGATTATGTTTTTGAAAATAACGCATTTTTTGTGTTTTTTGGTTGACGATGTACAAAAGTTATAGTTATGTAACACACTATACTAGAAAGCGTATCCTGGTCTAATGGTTAGCTTGCTCGCTTGCTGCAGAGCAAACTAGGGTACGCTCCTGGGCAGAGGAGACAATTTTATTTTTTGTTTTTTACCATTTTTATTTTGTTTAAATTATTTTGTCAAAATTCTAGTTATATTTTGACAAATTTGGTATTAATTTTCAAGAGTGTAAATTTAATAACCAGTTGGAATTGTTGGAATTACATTTTCATTCTATGTGTCATGTAAACGAAACCAGAGGGGCGGAGCATATGACTTAAAACAACTAATGGAAGCCATAGGCGCATTTTTCACAATCTTAATGAACCTTGCTATATAAAAAAATACTGCACATATTTAGAAACCTAAACAATGGTATTAGGTATTCGAATTAAAATTGACAAAAAAATATTATAACATAAAATTAGTTTTTAAAGCTCTTAGATTAACAGACGATAAATTATTTAAAAAATATCGTTCATTTGGCCGTGATTACTACAAAGCCATATTTGTCCTACATACTCATCATTCCGCCTTATTATATACCTGCGAAACCCTGCAATGTGTGAAAATTCACACTTCACATCAATTTTTTTTTTAGTCATCATTTGCATTTCCGAAGCGAGGACCTTTTTTTTAGATCATCACTTGAAATTTCGAAGTGAGAACCTTATTCATAGTTTTTATTCCGGGCCCCCTCCAAAAAAATTCCTGGGTGCGCCACTGTATTGAGATGAACATTAAAGATGCCCATCTGCATTAAAAAATATACTCTATTAAGTATTAAGTCATTCTCATACACTGATAACGGCACTGGAGACTTAAATATATATTTAAAAAGTATTCTGAATATTTTCTATTTTGGCAAAAGAGTTAAAATATGTAACAAGAATCGAACAAGAGATAGTTAATATTTCAGAAGCTCAAGAAAGTGTCATAAATAATGTTATAATCGTAAAAGTACACGCGGCAAATTGATAAGACTTGTCTTAACTGTTGAAGTCGTTATGAAAAAGCTCTCGGTGGAGGTGTAATGTAATGTATGGTCGTAATCTTTCTGCTACATCGATTTTCGGCGTTACGGGACTGGATAAGTCCCAGTAAAGCTGCATTGCGCTTGTGAGATGAATCCCTTGCACAAACTCTGCAATATTCGTGCAACGTTCAAAACCTTAGACGTTTCACCTTAACTTGGAAAATGTTCTCTCTCCCTCCCTCCCTCCTTTCCTACGTTATGTTCCCTACGTTATAAACGTGTCTAGAAACTATCGGATTTTATTAAATTTTTAAACTTCTATAATATATCATATCTTTTCATATTTAAATAGAAGATTGTGTTTGGTATTCATTTCAAAAATTTTAACAAATATTATTTTTGTATCTGATAATACAATGTTATTTTGATGAATTAAAATTAATTCTCTTTAGCGTAATACATAACAAATTAAATATTTAAATATTTGTGTTGTCAACTATTTTGTACATTTTTACTTATTTAAGCACGTGTATGCATGGCTGCCACCTCTCCAGTTTTTGCTGTCTTTTCTGGACTCGGGTTTTACTTGGAATCAGGGCCGGCGCTAGGATTTGCGAGGCCATGTGCGAGAAGAGTCGTGGGGCCTGCTGTTCAGATCCAAGTGAGAAGCAAAAAAAAAGGTCCTCATCTCCAAGCGTAGGGCCTGCTGTTGAACCGCGGGGCCTGCTGTTGACCGCGGGGCCATGTGCCGCTGCACATGCTGCACATGACTCGCGCCGGCCCTGCTTGGAATCTTCTGATTTCTAAGGTTTTGGAGGTATGACCACCAAAAAATCCTTATAAAACGAAGGTTACCTCTTTTATTTCGGGATTGCGCTAAACTAGTGCTGCCATCTGGCAACTGACATTCCTATCGTAAAGTTTGATATTTTTGACGGTATACGTACTCAGAACGTTTTGACGTACGAGCGCTATTTGTGTTGTTTACAACTTGAAAAAAATCATCTTGGCTAAAAATGGAATTAAATCGTGAACATTTTCGAGCGATTATTTTTTACAACTTTCGACGTGGATTAGCCCAACAACAGTGCATCTAAATTCGATTTTTGTTGATGAAGCACCATCAAACACTACTGTTTATCGATGGTTTGCTGACTTCAATCGTGGCCGTAATTCGCTTAAGGACGAATTTCGTGAAGGTCGTCCAAAATCGGATGTTGTTCCGGAAAACATTGATGTTGTGCGTGAACTGATACTGCAAGATCGTCATGTGACTTATCGTGAGTTTGAGGTATCCTTGGGCATTAGTGGGACCAGCATACATTCACTATTGCATGAACATTTGTCCGTCAAAAAGATTTGTTCACGTTGGATCCCACATAATTTGACAATCGCAGTGGAAAGTTTTTGCAAAATAAATTATTTTGATGAAATTTTGGCCAAAATTGTGAAAAAAAAATTTTGTCCCACACCCTGTAGCCCAGATGGGATAAACTAAAAATCTGAAAAAATTCATCAAAGTACATTGGTGTGAACCGGATTAGTACAACAGGAATTTTTCATCAGATTATGTTTTCGGAAAATAACGCATTTTTTGTGTTTTTAACTAAAATATGTTAAATATTTAATTCGCTATGTAATACACTAGATCAGTAGCTCTAATAGCGTAGTTGGTTTTGTCATGCGCCTTGTAATTTGAAAACTAGAGTTCGAATCCTGTTAAATTTATTTTTTCTGTTTTTTTTGCATTTTAATTTTGTTTAAATTATTTTGTCAAAATTCTAGTTATATTTTGGTAAATGTTGCATTTAATTTTTAAAAGCGTAAATTTAATAACCAGTGGGAAGTGCTGATATTATAATTTAATTCTATGTTTGACGAAATCAGAGGCCGGGCTTATGATTTAAGCAACCAATGGAAGCCATAGCCGCAATTTTCAAAATCTTAATGAACCTTGCTATATAAAAAAAAAATACTGCACATCTTTAGAAACTGAAATAATGGTAATAGGCATTCGAATTAAAATTCATAAAAAAATATTTTGACATAAAATTTGTTTTGACATCCCAAATATTCATCATTCAGTTACTAAATACCTGCAAAACCCAGAAATGTGTGAAAATACACACTTCACATCAATTTTTTTCTTGCTCTTCACTTTGATTTGGGGAGGTGAGGACCTTTTTTTGCTCTTCACTTATATTTGGGAAGTGACGACCTTTTTTTTGCTCCGTTCCGCATTCCCGTCACAAGAAAATGGTCACCCTACTTATGGAAATGCATTAAATTACAATAATAATGCTCATTTTATTTTATTTTGTATATTACTTCAACCAAGGCCCCTTTATTTAAAAATTAGCCTTGCGTTCTATTATCGAAATTTAAACCTATCTATGTAATATAAAAATAAATGTTTAGTCAAATTAACATCCTTTTAACGCTCTAAAATCTATGAACGTATTCTTAGCATTTTCGGATCTTTTAAATCTACGAAACATTCGCAGCTGATAAAATATTTCCATAATTATAAAATCAAAGTTAGTTTTATAAAGTTTTCTTTTGAGAATGAGTAAAGAACTTAGTATCCAAAACATGAGACATTTCGTTTAATACCTCCTAAAAGCTTATAGTGCAGATTCAATATAGCATCGAATGTAGGATTGTTGTGATGGAAAACGATCGCATTGGAGCTCAAAGTTTGTTTGTTTAAGAAGTCTGTTTGTTCGGAACGGTAATGGATAAGAAGATAAAACAACTAGCTAGTGTATACTGCCGTCAATTCAAGGTGCAAGCGTTCTCAAAACATTTGCTAAAAGTACACTAACTATTCAACATCGGCAAAGATGGCAGCACATGTACACTCGGAGATACTTGACACTAACATTTACTGATTAACGACATTTACATGACGTTTAAATGGTAATTTGACACATTTTCTTCAAGTGCTAGAACTGTTTCTTGAGTGGACGAAAATCCGTTAGCTGCTTCAACAAAAATATACATTTTTTCTTAGTTTACACTTGATATACTAATAGACAATTTGCGAACATTAGAACGCACGTACAATGGCTCAAGAAAATCGATTCTAGGTCAATTTATCGAAAATTAATTTATCGAATACAAATTTATCGAAAATCAACTTATCGAAAGCAAATTCATCGAAAGCAAATTTATCGAAAGTCAATTTATCGAATGCTCAATTTATTATTTTATTTCATAAAAACAAATTTTCTTATTTATATTTTTATGTTTCCCTTAAGTACAAAGTAATAAAATATTAAGTAAAAATATATTTATTCATATAATAT
The DNA here is from genome assembly GCA_963971575.1 of Liopterus haemorrhoidalis. Classification (NCBI taxonomy): domain Eukaryota; kingdom Metazoa; phylum Arthropoda; class Insecta; order Coleoptera; family Dytiscidae; genus Liopterus; species Liopterus haemorrhoidalis. Next base: position 6,041,138 of record OZ020619.1, on the reverse strand, counting down.
ATTGCTACAAGTTGTATTTAAATGTTATTTTAATTTTAAAACAATTATTCACTGTAATGCATGATATCGTCGTCATCTGAACTATCGCTGCCATTTTCTTTATTTATTATTATTGGATTAATATCAACAATCCTTTCCTTTCTCACCATTCATTTATAAAATTTTCGATTTTTTTTAACAAATTTTGCCCATTTCACAACTAATTTGATCACAGGCTACTCGCCACATTTTCAAAACTTCGTTATCACTATATCCGTATCTACCAATATGTTTATCATAATATATTTCTGTTATACCTCAAATTAGTACTTATATACAGTGATATGGAGGTAATCTTAGTACTTCATGACCATATGTTTGTGACAATGTATCAATAATATAAACTGGTTCAGATTTTTCTTTCTTAACAATTTTTAAAAGATCACATTTTAAGTTATTTTTTGAAAAAGTTATGTTATTATTTATCAGGCAATTTTGAATTTCGTAATACCAGACACTGACAGCTAAGACAAATAACAAAAAACAATTTTAAATGGCTGAAAAATGGTAACTAGATTATTATATGAATACACTACTTGATACATACGGAGTGATTATTTAATGGCGAGACGACGTCACTGGATGTTTTAATAATTTGGCGTTTCATACACATCGTAGCAGGCGATTATGCGCGCATTCGCATAATCTTTTTTTCTTCATAATCAAATTTTCTTCAAGGTTATTATAGTCATAGTATTCTACTAGGAGGCACGTAAAATTCGGTGACGTCTCTCGCCATTAAATAATCACTCTGTACATGTAACAGTCACCTATCAGCAATCCGACTATAGTCAACAGTTTAAGCCTAAATTAAGGATGCGGTGCAATGAAATTTAATTTTTAATTTTTAGTTAAGAGTTAATTATGACCGGTGCAAACGGCCATTATTGACTTACCTCGTAATACCCTAAAATCTAAATTCGCAAATATGAAAATACGGTGTAAACAAAGAGCTAGAGATATGTTGTTATTTCACTTTCTCAAGTAAACCTTGTAGTTAGTTAGTTAGTTAGTTCATGTTCATGGTGATGGTGATAGTGAACTAAATAGAGTTGACATTTCTTACATGCTTATAATTAATTCACAAGTTAATTAACGTTAACACGAATTAAACAACGACTCGATCACTGCCCCACTTTCTTCACTGACCCCTTTTATTGATTTTATATTAGGTAATATATAGCTAGTATCACAAAATACATTAAATACATTAAACTTATTCCCATCAGTCATCAGATACACAAAAAATTTATTATTATATTGCGTGGTTGAACTTTTATAGAATTTTTGATGGAATATTTTATTATTTTGATGCAGTCAAACCCCACTGAGCATTACTTATAAAACTTTTATATGAATTAATGTATGATCATATAATGTATATGATTATTGGATCATTCCTCTGAGGTAGACAGAATAAACCCAGTATATAAAAATATATGTTCGTTGGAAGAGAAAACAAAAATTTAGAAATATAGGAAGGGATGAAAATTACAATCTATAACTATAATGAGCAGTGTTGTAATAGATACATTTGAAAATATATCTAGATACAGATACAGATACTTTAGGAAAAATGTATCTAGATGCAGATACAGATACAAATTTTAAAAAGTATCTAGATACAGATACATTTTTTTTACAATGTATCTAGATACTTCAAGATACTTTTAAGATACTTTCGGAAAAATGAAAACACCACAAAAAAAAGAAACAACTAGAGCAAGGAATATATTTGTTCACAATAAAAAATAAGTTATGCCCTATTATTACCCAGCAAACATTTTTATCCGGACCAGTACTGGTAAAGCACATACTCGCCGGCATTGAAAGTAATGGGCCAGTGCTGGTATTTCGTACTGGGCCAGTACCCCGGTGTCCCGTGGCCCTTAGCTGGTCCATTGATGTATCAGTTGCTGGCCCAGCAACGGTAAAGTGCATTGAAAGTAATGGGCCAGTGCTGGCATTTCGCACTGGGCCAGTGCTGGCATTTCGCATTGGTCCAGTGCTGGCATTTTGCACTGGGCCAGTGCCCCGGTGTCCCCGTGGCCGTTAGCTGGCCCATTGATGTATCAGTTGCTGGCCCAGCAACGGTAAAGTGCAAAATAATCGCATTAGTTGCAAGATTTATTTCTGACAGACTAGTGCTTATATTATACCCACTCTCTAGTGTTTCAAATGTAATATATGTGTACTTACCCAGTATTAAAATAAATTAATGGTTAGGTGCAAAATAAATACTCATTTGGCCATTTTCACCATCGTTGAATAAATTTATTTAACAAGTAAAGTTGACAATATCGCATCGGTTTTAAACTATTAATGAAGAAATTAACATTGCTGTCAATAGAATGATGCGATATTGTTAACTTAAGTTGTTAAATAAATTTATTCAACGATGGTAAAACTGGCCGATTGTAAATTGAATTAACAGTTATAATTTATTGATTTATTTATAAATATTAAATAAATATAATTTCAGGAATAACAGGAATTAGTTTATTTAATTTATTAATTTAATGAAGAATTTTAAGAAAATGGTTTTCTGCCATTTCGGTCAAACCAATTTCATCCTAAAGATAAGGGGTGACTAATAATTTTCGCCAATATTCGTCTTTTATTATCTACCACATCTTTTCCCCCTGACTTGAAGAGTGCCAACCTAAAGAAATCATACTTGTTAAAATAAATTCAATAAACAAATTTTATAAGCATTAATGCTATAAGCTGTTCACTTTTGTAAGAACAAACTAGATCTGGTTATTTTGGTGATTTTTATAGTGTATTACTGACTTTTAGAAACTTGGTTATATTGTAAAAAAAGTTTTACAGTTTTGGATTAAGTTTGTATTATTTTAGGTTAGTATTATATTTACAAAATATTTAAGATGTCACTATTCAAAATGAAATATGACAAATTATATTTTTTAAATGACATATTTATAATCTTGTATCAGATTTATTAATAATTGAAACTTTTATTACATGAAAAAAACTATGATTGAACTAAACGAAATATTAAACAATTTAATATGAAGAAGTTTGTGTAAACTACGTCCTTAAATCTAACAAAACACACACAAATCACAATAAAAAACTGTATAATGTTCACAAAACAATAACTATTCAAATAGACATCTTGACAAACTGTCCACCAACACGTCCAAACTTGTACTCACAGAATATCACTTGTACCGACCCTCGAAGGCCACGCCGTTAGGGTGTTTTATGACTAAGAACGATCAGACTTTTCAAATTATTACATTCAAAAAAAGTTATGAACATAAGCACTGGCCCGCTAGAAATAATCTTGGATTAATACAAATAAGGAATGCTTATAAAATGCTGGTAAAGTACTTCGTATAGGCGGAGTGCGAAATACAAATGTGAAGTACATTATTAATACTGGCGTTGCACTTACTTTTGGTGCCAGCAATGTACCAGCGTAAAAGCAGTTTACCGGCATTCGGCCGTTAGTTCAATGTTTGCTGGGTACTCTTAAAATAAACACAAATAGCCTTTGAAGCTGTGTGTCAGAAATATTAACTAACTATATACCTATGTAATCTTTAAAAAATCACTTTTTTATTCCAATTTCAGTGGATATCTCGAACATTTTTTGTTCGCTAATAAATTACTGATTATTAAATGAGTATTTAGGATGACAAAAATAAAACAACAATTTTATTTATTATATTTTTCTTTATTTAATTCAAATTTATAAAATTAATTCTTATTCTTAGATTAGATAATTACTTAATGGTTGTTTTTTCTTAACCGTTGTTAATAAAATTATTAAGGCCCGGTCTTTCCACCTTCAGATAAAGTTCCAGGTAACTATCTGACAGATAAGGTTATTTGTAACTTCATCTGCTGAATAAATGTCAATACCAGTCAGTGAATTCAATTCGTCAGTCTCATTATCCGTTAGATAACTATCTGATAGATACATTTGTATAGAAAGAAGGGATGACATTTACTCAGCAGATGAAGTTAAAAATAACCTTATCTGTCAGATAGTTACCTGGAACTTTATCTGAAGGTGGAAAGACCGGGCCTTAATGATTTTTTTATTTATTATTTTTTTAAATTTATTCAGAGCTGGAAATACAATTACACTTTATTAAAATTTTATAGATAAAAATAAATTAAATAAATAAATAAATTATAAGTTTGAGAATTATGATAAAATACAAGTTCTATATATAATTAATTAAATTTTGGAAAACATCCTTTTATTTTTTTCCTTTTTTTTTTAAATAAAAAATAAAAAAAAAATTAAAAATAAAAGAATGTTTTCCAAAATTTAATAAATTACATATAGAACTTGTATTTTATCATAATTCTCAAACTTATAATTTATTTATTTAATTTATTTTTATCTATAAAATTTTAATAAAATGTAATTGTATTTCCAGATCTGAAAATGGTTTACGCCGAAACTAGTTAGCTAATAATTTTTTTTTTAAATGAAATACTTTTATTAACAACGGTAACTCCTGTTAAAATTTGTTTTAAAATTCAAATATCTGAATGATGCTAAATGTATTACCAACTTGAAAAATCGTAAGGACATATTTTGTAAAAAGACCTTGAAAAAGACAAAATAGGAAAGTATCTGAAAAAAGTACCTGAAATACAGATACTTAGATACTGATTTAAATATCTAGATACAGATACAGATACATATTTTAAAATGTACCTAGATACATTACAACACTGATAATGAGAGTATTTAGAAGTAAAAATAATGTATAAAGGAAGATGTAAGAAAGGGAGAGACCATAAAATAAATCAAGGGAGGAAAGCAATTATGTATCATTTTCATGCTGGTGTTGGAAGCGTGGAACAAGAAATTCAACCAATAGGACCGCTCTATTTTGAAAAAATCCGTACCATGGAGTCGTAGGCGCGGTGTTACAAGCGCAGTGTCGCAAGTTCAGAAATTTCAACTCTAGCGCTGGCCGTATCGAAACCATAGAAACAGATATATTTTTTCGGAATGGTGAGATCTTTAGCGAGACACATATTAATTTCCTAAAAAAAAATTTAAAAAAACGTAAATTGATGTAGCGAAATAGCGACTTTTACAATGCTGTCGGCAGTCATAATGTTTATTATTATGGATTCGGTTTCAAATATCTGGTCTGCAGAAATGTCATGCAGTGGGTATACTAATAATACACCCCCAAGCAGGGGCCAACAGAATCTTCATTCTAAACTGTGATATCAAGTAAAAAAGATTGTGTATTAAATTCTTTTCTTGTAATTGCAGTAACTGGCTGTGTTTTTTGTGTCTCATTTTTTGCAACAAGGTAAAATAATCTCCCTGTTGCCTTCTGTTTCTATGTATATATGGGACGTACCCACCATCGTTTTTCTTCATATCGCAATAAGTCTAAATATGCATAAAAAAGAGCTAGACGTCTCCTTCGATTTGATGACATATTTAATGAAATTGAATAACAGTTTACTCTAAATAATTGTATAAACTTTTAGGTTAGATTTGGGTTAGATACAAATGTTGTCAAAACCGAAAACGCGCACTTATCACGCTTCCAACCCCACCATGAAATTCGAACTTGTAAATATAACGCCTCTCACCCCTGTTGCGCCTTTGATACTACCATGAAAATGATGCATTAAACGCAATTCTTGCAGGCCGCGGTAGTGCAGAGGTAGCGACTCTGCTTCAAGCACTAAAGGGTTCAAATCTTGGGTAGAGCATGGGTATTTGTATTTGTCCTTATCACCTCATCCTCATTAAAATTAAGAAGTCCATAATGAAAATCTCGATGTTAGCCTAATGGATAACTTCGAAGGCAAATAATCAAAAAGCTTATTTCTTTGGTCTAGTCTTAAAAATCAGCTGTGGCCACCACAGGACCGACCGCCATCACAAAGTACTTGCATATAATACATTCTAGCAGCAGACTAGAAATAACTTGGTCCAATATTTTCTAACAGAGATATTATTTATCATTACTATGAAAACGTTACATATAGGTATGAAAAAAAATTAGTTTTATCAAAAAATGTCTCAAATAAAAGTTGTTAGTTATTACTTTTATAGCAACTTTTGTTAAATTTTTTTTTCTGTTGATAAATATTTGCAAAAATCTTAAAATCGACACGAGTAAACTCTCATTTCTAGTCAACCGATTTTTATCAAAAGTTGATGAACTCAATGGCACTATCTTAAAAGCTTAAATATGAAGTTTCATAAAAATCCATTTAGCCGAATTTTCTCTGCACGTTTACACGGACCGACAGACAGACAGACAGACAGACAGACAGACAGACAGACAGACAGAGAGACAGACAGACAGACATCATGCTAAAAATAGTCAAAACGTTATGTAGGGACCTCAATTCGTGGAGATCCATCGAAATCTCGAAATGTCAAAATTGGTATGATCAAAATACCTCCCTTATATATGTTGGTGGTCGGTAAAAAGTAGAGTATCTATGGTGCCGAAATATGACAAATGAATGACCGATAGGGAAAAAGACACTGAAAATATTCTTGGAGACGCAAAATTGTCAAGATTGGACAAAATTATTAAAGAAAGTATACGGGAAAAAAAAAAATCGTATAAAATTTTTACAATTAAAATATTTAACATCCGTGGACCAAGTGTAAAAGAGAAACCTCAGTCGCAAAATATCCCTAATAATAAGAACTCGTTGTACAAAAAATATATACATACCTCTATAATTTCTTTCTTTGGTTTAAGCGGAACTGGATTTTAAAATCTAATAATTTTTAACGCTGAAATTAGATGTTTTATTTAGCAAAAGGCCACTTAAATCGTTAAAAAGTGAGCGGGTGACAACCATATATTTAATACTTCTATATAGCGCACACCTATCTTACTACGATGACAAAATGTCTGGTGACGAAGTCTTTTTGACCAACAGATTAAAAGATTGACGGATTGAAAAAGGAAATCGTTGTTTTGTTTTGTTTTAAATGAAAAATCCTAATTTTGAAAACGTAATTTTGGTAAGCTAATATTTTATTTATTTATTTATTTATTTTTTTTATTTATATATAAATATTTTAAAATTATTTAATATAAACTCACAGTTTACTACAGATTTTTGTATCTAAAAAAGAGGTAATGAAATATATTTTAATAATAAAATTAGCAATGTTCCAGTGATTAATAAATTGTAATTAAGGTAAACAAATGAATGTATGTTGTAAATCAGGGTAAAATGTTGATTATGTCAGTTGAAAAGGCGTTGTTGGTGGAGATTTGGCCATATTATTTTCATTTATAAATTACATTTTCCACATGAGCACGTGTTTTCATTTCATATGTTGCAGCGTGTCGTGTTTGTGGTCTATTTTGTTGTTTTCTTCAGCAGCACAGCACAGCGCCACTGCCACTGGCTCTGGCTCCGGCTCCAGTAGCTATAACATGCTATCTACTATATTTTGTACTCGTGTTCACTCTTGTTAACCATTGGCGGAGGTTCATTGTTGTTTAAGGCGATTTTATTTATGTACGGAATTAGCTGAATATCACTAGTTAACAGAAGTATCAGATTTATTATTTTCACAAGTTTTTATTGACATGTTCAAGGATTTGGAAACTAATACCATGTAAGATCCTTACTTACGAGGTGTGTAAATTAAGTAACCGGACTGATTTTTAATTTTTTATTTCATTCGATTAGACTTACAATTCAATATTGTCTCCCTCAAAATAACTTTTCTGGGAAGCCACACAGCGCTGGAGACGGTTCTTCTAATCCTCATAGCAGTGCTGGTTGGTTACGGACGTTTGAATGTTTTCGAGTGTCACAAAATGACGTCCCTTGAGGTGATTTTTCAATCTTGGGAAGAGGAAAAAGTCAAAAGTCACGCGAATAAGGAGGCTGAAGAATCACAGGAATGAGCCACTTTTGATCCTGTGAAAGGTTTTTTGGAACTATTCTTGCGCAGATTTTTCTCATCCCCAATTCATTGATCAAAATCTGATGAACGGTAGTGTGAGTCAAATTCAACTCGTCCAATCAGACGTAGATGGACGTAGACGTAGAAACGTTCACGTAGAATATTTTTATTTTTTATTTCACGTCTACGTTTTTACGTCCGGCCAATAGGGAAGAATGATAGAACATGACAAAACATACTCAATATGGGAAATTTTTATTAAGAATAACACAAAAAATCAAAATGTAATGAAAAGGACATTTTATAATGACAGTCAATTTAATCTAGAATTTGAAATGTAAGTGTGAAATACAAATTACTAGATTTCAAAATCTAGTTCCGCCTTAAGGTTTGGAATAGCCTTTGCAAGTAAGATATGTACATCAGAAAAATTAAAAATGTGATTTACAGACTATAAGCTTTGTTAGCGATATCGTTTATAAACGGAAAAATATTTTTTCATAAAATTTATTTACATAGAAACAAACCTGTATTAAAAATATAATGAAAATAGATGTATTAAAATTTTATATTTTTATTGCAATAATTTAAAAGTTATAAAACATGTATTTGAATCATGATTTAGCAAGTCAAACACGTGAAATGTAGCGGCAAACATGACATATGGCCGGCCGTGCGTATTTAAATTGTACAGGCAACCACACTCACATTTCAGTGCAGCGGGTTGCATACACACACGACAACAGGACATCCAGTCTTTGATTATTAACCCCTGAACTACTTATTCCGTATATATACGGGGGAACTAGAACTGACCATATCTTGAAATCCCGAATATATACGGACCAAAATAAACATGATAATGATAAATAAATAAACATTGATGTGCTAACGCCGGCAAAATTAATATAAAGATTTGCCTTTGAGCACACAAATAGTAATGACTCTAATGGAACCACTTTTGAACAAGGGGTATTGTCTAACCACGGACAATTTTTACACAAGTCCCCAACTAGCCGAAATTTTGTAAGCCATACCACAGATACATATGGCACAATGCGACAAAACAGGAAAGGCTTACCTGAATGTTTCAAAAGCAAAAAACTAAAAAAAGAAGAAGCTACAAGTTTTAGAAAAGGTAAGATAATGGTGCTGAAGTGGAAAGATAAAAAAGACGTAGCAATATTATCAACAGTTCACAATAATGAATTTAAAACAACAAATAAATTGGATAAAGATGGAAATGTTATAAAAAAACCTATTGTTGTTATCGATTATAACGACACAATGGGCGAAGCGTAGATCGAATGGATCAGCACATCCACGATTACTTTTTTGTTACAAATATAGAAAAATAAATTAAAATCATAAAAAAAATAGTGACTTTTGGACCATTTACCTAAATGAAAAATAAGGGGTTAAGGGGTTAAAGTATAAGATTGTCTCGTAACTTGTAGTGTTGGGGGTAAATAGAGAGCGTGTCATCCGTATGCTAACGGGACGTCAGTTTTGGTTTATCGTATATGTTATATATACGTGAAGTTTGATTTTTGGCTATAAATATAAAAATATCGTTTAATTTATTGTTTTCTACTTGTTTTTATTTCTTTTTTCTTCGAAAGGAATGTTTCATCGTTCTAAATAAATATTCTTACATTAATTTTTGATGTGAAGAGAATAATAAGTGAAATATTTCAATATTTTAGTTTTAGGTTGTCCCCCCGAAACTACCCTAATATTCATAAAATTGAAAAAATGCATAGAACAAATAAGATTTGTTTTCTTATAAACAATTTTAATTGTATAGTTTTTTCTGTTAAGGCGGCGCACAACCCTATAGTTCTGAATAGTTTCTTATACAAAACTAATAATCTGAAATAAAATTAATAATAATCTATACATCAAAATTAGCAGCGAATTTTTATCTATCTAATAGGATGTTTTAAATTGTAGAAAAAACTGTCATGTAATTGTAAATAAGCAAATTGCATAATGGACGCCATCTTGTAAACCAATCGATGCATATTTGCGTACGATGCGGCAAATTGTAGCTAAAGCTTCATTCTACAAAAAGGTTTTGAGTCATTTTGTTCTATTGTGAAAGCTACTTATAGTTATTGTAGTTAGTAGTCTATATTTGCCGCCATCTTGAATCTGCCGCGGTTTTCAAAATAGGTGTTAGGAGTAAAAATGATTTAATTTTTGTGAAGAATACATGTACGAAGTGGCATTCCATTATCATCAAGTATAATATTTTTCGACGAGGGTTCTAAACTATAAGTAATCAAGTCGAAAAAATTGTTGACATATTATTTGAACATTTCTACACAACGCTATATAAATATAAAAGTTTTTTGACACCCATAAATAGATTTAAAAAATTACAGAACTTTGTTGCTGATGTCAATTATTAAGTTATTGAGCGATAATATTTTTACAATAAATGCTTCTGTAATTAAAAATATCCTATTAGAGAGATAAAAATTCGATGCAAAATTTGATGTATAGATTGATACTAATTTTATTTCAGAATATTAGTTTTGTATAAGAAATTGGTAACCTCTGGGAGTTATACGCAGCCTTAAGATAGTTCTGTTTATAAAGGAAATATTTCAAGTTTTTTAATATCAATTTTAATCCAGACCAAAATTTTGAGATACCAGCCTATATTTGATCCTGTTTCTACTCTATTGTATCAAATTTCGTTAAAATACGTTCAGTCGTTTTTAAAAACAGATATAACCTCCAATTTTATTAATTACTATATTATTATAGCAATTTGTTTTTCTCTTTTTATTTAAATATTCCTAAAATTATATTTGTATTCGATTTTATTGTTATTTATTAACTATAATACAAATACCCATCACCTTAAATTTTACATAAATCAGTATAAAATTTTCTTGGGTTTTTATTTATAATTTATTCAGTAGAACTGTCTTAAAAGAAATATCTATTATGAAAATAGTTAATAAAAATACTTAAAAACGTGCAACATCTATATTAATTTTGTATGCTAGTTTGACCTACACATACCGCGGACCACCGGTAGAGAAACACTGTACTAGATGACTCGGGGAGAGGCCCAGCCTGAATGACAGCAGTCTTGGAAAGAAGAATAAAATAAAATATTATTTATCAATTTAGATTGTACCAAATCATTTACTTTTTTATATTATTATAATTATTATCAGAGCCGCAGTAAGGAAAATTTGCGCTAGGGGCAGAGCCGAGTTTTGGCGCTCTTGGTAAATAAAATCAAGGTTTTTACCTCTCAAAATTTAATTGATGAGCAAAAAAAAGGTCCTCATCTTCGCAATGGCGCCCCTTAGCAAGCCCGACAGCGCCCTTTCCCTTAGTGCGCTAGGGGCCATCGCCCCCTCCACCCCCCCTTACTGCGGCTCTGATTATTATTAATATTTAGAATCATTCATTGTTGCTATATTTAATTATTATTATAAAGGCACGAAATAAATTTATTATTATGAATCAAGCCCCTCTTGATAATATCAAAATACTGCCTCATTGGGAATCGAACCCGTCAACCTAAGAATTTCGCATTCGCGTTCTAAGTCACAGGACTACGAAAGCAAGTTACGAATATGCCTTCGTAGCAGGGATGGGGAGTCGGAGTCAGAGTCGGGAGTCGGGAGTCGAGGAGTCGAAGCTTTTTGGAGGAGTCGGAGTCGGAGTCGGGAGTCGGAAAAAGTTATCGACTCCCGACTCTTTGATTACATATTTATCAAGGATGAGAACAATCCGAAAACGAAAGTAAAATACCATACTACCAGAATTTTTTAAAGTACGGAAACAGGAACGACATTTTTTCTCTGTTCATGAACGAAAATGAAATTAAAAATATTCAATTCCGGTTTCCTTCACGCTTTCCAGTTAAAAATTTAATTAAGTTTTAGTCATATCTAATTTTTCTTTTTCTGTATACTTTGTTTATTATGTTAAAACGAAACTAAACTGAATTTTTATTTTCTCAAGTTGTAACGGGCTTTGTGATTATTTTATGTTTCATGTTGGCAGCTAAAATTTATATGTCAAAAGAAAAAAGTGACATGTTATGAAAAATAAAGTATAGTCTGTTCCAAACGATTAGGCGGAACTAGATTTTCGGTTAGTTCCGCCTAATCGTTTGGAACAGACTAACCGAAAATCAGACTAACCGAAAATCTAGTTCCGCCTAAACCAAAGGAACAGGCTTTATATAAAATACAAAACAATTTTTTTTATACTAATATATTTGAAAATTTGTATTAAAAATGACTCAATAGTCAAGATGAAATGAAAATGAAATTTTATAAAAACAGCTCACCCAAACCCAAGATATTTAATGTAAGTATAGTCTGTTTCTTTAGTTTAAGCGGAATTAGATATCGAAATCTACTAACTTTTAAGGATTGAATGAAGCTTTGTATCATTTTGTTTAACAAAATCCCACTTTGATAGTTAAAAAGTGAACTCGTGATAAATTAAGAAAATAAAAATTCCATTTAGTTCCGCTTAAACATTTGGAATAGACTTTACAATTTACCAGTGAAAGGAGTCGGGAGTCGGAGTCGGAGTCGGAGTCGATTTTCGAAAATACCGACTCCGGAGTCGAGAGTCGGGAGTCGATAATTTTTCTGTCGACTCCCCATCCCTGCTTCGTAGTCCAGTGGCTTGGATCGAGAACGCGAAATTCTTAGGTTGATGGGTTCGATTCCCGGTGAGGCAGTATTTGATATTTACTTTCTACATTGTATGTCATATCTCATTTGCGGTTCAGATGTTCTGAATGTTCTTTATATTTATATTAAATTTTGGAAACATAATTATTTTTTGTCATAAGAAATTCTATTGCAAGTAATAATTTGGTTCAAATCTATGTGCATTACTCTGAATATGTTTTTAAATTAACCACTGTGGATAGCCGACCGGCGTACCGTTGTGGTAACACATCTGCTCTGCGTTGCTAAGGTCTCTGGTTCGAATCCCGTTCAGGCATGGAATTTTTCACAAATAAGAATTGTCCTGCCTAATTGCCAAAGCAGCAAAGGCCATTAAATAAAAAAATAAATAAATAAATAAAACAATTTGGGTAGTAAAGTAAGGGACAAAATATGTATTCAACAAATAATTCTAGTTTTTCTTTCACCAAATTTTTCTAATAAAAATGTGAAATGAGGTCATGCTTTATATTTTTGACGGTGAAGTATAAAGCATTGGTGTTGTGTTGAGTGCTGGAGGTGTCTATAGAAGATGAAGAAGCCGGGAGTAATGTCGTTTAAACGAAGCTAATGAGGAGGCGACATGACGTGGTATAGTGCTTGCCGGTGTCAGTTGTGCACCATTACCTACTCCTCCACCGCTATTGACCAATTACAAATACTGTCTCAGGCACACATCCATTTAATTACACACGAGAAATTGACATGCTCCAACAAGAATTTAATATTGAATCTTTTCTTCAATATACTTTTAATTTAATCAAAACTAAATGTAAGGGAGAGTGGTCAATAAGATGTTTTGCTTCAACAACTTAATAAAACAGTAATAATAAAAAAAAATCAGCTGTGGCCACCACAGGACCGACCGCCATCGCAAAGTACTTGTTTAATTTATGCTGCTTTATCAAAAAATGTCTCAAATAAAAGTTGTTAGCTATTGATTTTATAGCAACTTCATTCATTTCTTTTAATATAATAACGACTACGTTGATTCGACGTAGCAGTTATATACAGGATGTTTGTTTGAAACGGGGCACCCCGAAAATCTCCTTTATTGTTTTCAAAGCTTGCTACGTTCAACTTTGTAAAACTTATGTTGATTATTATTTTGTAAATAAATGGTCGGCATTTTGAAATGGTTAACTTAAAAATATTTGGTGTCATTGTAAAGCTAATTTAATGTACTTTTAGGAAAAAATATAAAATTATCGATTCCCTATGCTAGATCAAAAGTTGACATTATTTCCGATGAAATCGGAAGTGCCTCAGAATTCTTATAGTAACCTTTAGATGAGCCTTTTTGTCTAGTTTAACTTTTGTTCTGAAGATTTTTTGTATCTTTACAAATAAAGGAGATTTTCGGGGTGCCCCGTTTGAAACAAACACCCTGTATACACACATCGGAAAAGTCTAGGGATATAAGACAGAATTATAAAAAACGAAAAAAAAAAAACAAATGCAAATAGAGAGTATGACCTCCACGTTGGTTGATCACAGCCCTACATTTGCGATTCATGGACAAAATAACATTATCGATGTCTTCTTGAGGAAACTGTGCCCATTCTGCTCTTAGAAGCTCTCTGAATCTAAAATTATCGTGGATGTTATCCATATGTGGAGTAATTCTTCTCTTAAGCATGTCCCACACATGTTCAATCGGATTTAAATCAGGTGACTGCGCTGGCCATGGTATCGCATCAATACCTTCCTTATCCAGCCAGGTCGTTACAATTCGCGCAACATGTGGCCGAGCATTATCCTGGGCAAGATGAAACTGATCACCAACAGCACCACGAAACGGACGCACAATAGGTTGAAGAATAGTATCCAAATATTGTTGTGCTGTTAAAAATCCACTGGAAAAAGCGAGATCAGTTCAACCGCCAATGATTATCCTACCCCATGCCATAACAGTACCACCAACTCTGTAACTGTGAACTTCCTGGACGTGCATCAAACGTTTCAAATTACCGGATCTTCTCCATACCCTTGTTCGACTAGAATCTGGATGAATTCCAAATCTGGACTCATCAGTAAACAAAACTGTAGCCCAATCATTATCACACCAATATTGAAAATTGTGACACCAGTCTAATCTTGCTCAGAGATTGCCTCTAGAGAGGGGTTGACATTTGATTGGTCGTCGAGATAGAATATTAGTTAGATAGAGACGATTTCTTACAGTATCACGACTAACGGTTAAGTTATGCACTTGCTGTAACTACCTTACCAATTCGGGTGCTATAAAAGTAGGTTGTCTTCTAGCATTTAAGACCAAAAATCTGTCTTGACCTGCTGTTGTACAGAGACCACGTTTCGGATGTTGTTCGGCTGGACTCCCTATTTTCCTGTAACGCCTCCATAACTGACTGATGACACTTTGAGAAACTTCTATCCGCTTGGCTACATCAACTTGCCTGAAGCCAGCTTGAAGAAGTCCCACAGCACGATTCATCTCATGGTTAGTTAAATGCTGTCGCTCCATTATTAAAAATAATGCCACGACTTAAAATACTGCAATTATTAATATAAACGTTTTAAATCTAATTAAAATGAAACATGTGATCAACCTACGTATCGTGTACTGAATAAAATTTGTCAAATTTGTATTTGTTTTGTCTTTTTGGTTACTGTTTTTACTTGTTTTCCATAGCCAACTACTCATAATTGCCTACTTTAATTGAAATACAGCATTAAATGTACAATAAACAATATATTTTCATATTTTTTTTAATATCTCTAGACTTTTCCGATGTGTATATACGAGGGATGTTTCCAAAGTTCTGTGAATTTAGCAATAATTTTTATTATTTTGTTAATTATCGTCAATATTACAATGTAGTTTTTCAACGTAATCTCCATTTAACTAAATACATTTATCCCAACGATAAACTAATTTTTTTAAGTCGTCCTCAAAGAACTTTTTCGGTGTCTCCTCAATCCACCTATTTCAACAGCCTTGGCACCCAGCGCGGCGAAACCTTGCTAACGCCCAAACAATCATGCAAGATGTCATGAACTTGTCGTGTACCTATCCCTAGGCGCACACTAATTTGACGAATAGTCATTCGCCTGTCCTCTTTCAGTAGGTCTTCGACAGTAGTAATGTTTCTTTCATTTACCGACGTGCTTGGGCGCCCACTGCATGGATCGTCTTCTAGTGATGTTCTACCGGTTTTAAAACGATCGATCCACCGATAAACAGTACTTTTGGATTCTGCAGACTCACCAAATACTCCTTGCAGACGCTGAATAATTTCTGATATTTTCACACCTTCTTTCCACAAAAAGAAAATTACTGCTCTTTGAGATTTTGCTGCGTCTTCCATGGTTACAAAAACAGTGCTATGAAAACGCATCTATATCAGTCGAACACCTAAATCAGACTGAACAATATTGTACTAGATAGTTGCATAAACATGTCAAGACTTGTCTGGCACCAATAACATTGCCTATAAGTTCTGCGTAATTTAATTATAGCACAATTCCCAGAATTTAGGAAACATCCCTCGTATATACATACACTTAATATTAAAAAAGCATTACAACTAGATTAAACGAGTTTGTCCCCAGTAAAACAAATATAATCTCAATGTTTTATAGCGACCTATTTTACTAATAAGAAATAAATGTTAAAAATCAATTTGAAAATATAACTACCTTTGAGCTACCGGCACTGACTTATGGAATTATTATAAATAAATACTATGAAATTTTGTCAAAAATATCCTTTTTTATCATATACAATAGCTATCTTACAAAGTCTGTCAGTCACATCGCCCAGTAAATAAAAAAATCTGCCTCAGATTTGTTTCAATCTCAGAGTTTTCCATTAAAGAAAACAAGAAAACTAATACCCGTTTAATATAAAACAACAAGAAACATCAAACAAAACATATTCAATAAAACAAAAGCAATTCTCTAAAACAATTTCACATCTCAAAGTCACACCCTGTTCGTATTTGTTTGAGAACTCTTTTGTTTCGTAATAGTAGCAATAAAGGCATCAGAACAGTTCATTCATAGCAACGAAACAAAATAGAAAATAATACCCCAAGATCTCTTTAAAACAGAACAAAATAAGTAAATTTCGATCGTAAATGCGCGCGCATATAAACAACTAACGCCTTCAAACGGGAGTTCCCTGAACTAAAGTTATATATGACGTAAGTAAACGCTAGATCTTGAGATAGTAATTATTTATTGTGTGTGAGTGAGATGGAATGAAGACGTATGTCTTTGATTTGTTAGATATAAAGAAAGGAAATGAGGACAGGAAAAGGATTATTTTTTTGCTTTTTAAGATATATTTTAAAGTGAAGAGTGTGATTGTTGAAATGTAATTAATTATGTGAAATAAAAGGATGTTTGTGATGTTTTTACTGGGTGATTAGAATGCGCATTTTTTAATGTTTTTGCGAGATGCTAAAGAAGAAAGGATAAAGAAGTTATAAAAAACGTGTATTTGCATTAATCTTTATTTATTAGAAAGTTGCAAATAAAAACAAAACTTACATCTAGTTGTCTTTCCTTACTTTGGATTGCAGTTCTTAATTACTATTTTATTTATTTAGAATTTTAGCTAGAATTTTTACAATTGTCGAGTTCTATTGAATTTACTTTTCTCTAAAGTAAATCAACAATATATTTTGATATGTCCAGTAGTTTATTTGGCATTTTAGGCACAGAATCTACGGCATACTAAATTTGTATAATACATTTTCTAATTTGAACGGGCAATTCAAAAATGCTGCGCAAGAAAGATGATCTGTGAATGGCTGCCTACGAGCCGTTTTTTAGGGTTTTGTAGGTATGACCAAAAAACCCTTATACCGTCATTTTGTCGTCTGTCTGTCTGTCTGTCTGTCTGTCTGTCTGTCTGTTTGTCTGTCTGTCTGTCTGTCTATCAGTCTGTCTGTCTGTCTGTTCGGTAAAAATTGTAGCCAAACGGCTAAACCTAGAGAGTTGAAATTTGGCATGCTTATACAACTCTTTGACCCGCACATAGGAAAAATACTAAAACATCTAAAAAACATATCCCCCTAAAAATATAAACAAATATGTGCTCATCGAAAAAAATATATATTTTTTTATAATTCTGAGTAGGGTATCAAATGAAAGCCCTTTCTACGTGGATTAACGATAAAAAATTTATTTTTGCAAAATAAATTATTTTGAGGCGATTTTTGCCAAAATTGTGCAAAAATTTTTTGTCCTACACCCTGTAGCCCAGATGGTTTAAACTAAAAATCTGAAAAAATTCTAAGTAATATACATTGGTGTGAACCGGAATTTTTGATCAGATTATGTTTTATGAAAAAAACGCATTTTTTGTAATTTTTGGCTAATAATGTACACAAGTTATAGCTTTGTAACACGCTACACTGGAACGTGTATGCTGGTGTAGTGGTTTTTGACGCTGGTTTTTCACCCAAGTAACTCGATCCGAAGGGATCGAACCCTGCGAGAAGAGACAATATCATTTGTTGTTTTTTTTTTTTAATTTTTATATTGTTTAAATTAGTTTTTCAAAATTCTAGTTATATTTTGGCAAATGTTACATTTAATTTTTAAAAGCGTAAATTTAATAACCAGTGGAAATTGTTTAAATTATAATTTAATTCTGTTTCAATGTACACGAAATCAGAGGGGCGGAACTTATAACAACCAATGGAAGCCATAGGCGCAATTTTAAAAATTCTTAATTAACCTTGCTATATATTAAACGAAATACTGCACATATTTAGAAACCTAAATAATGGTATTAGGCGTTCGAATTAAAATTAACAAAAAAAATATTTTAATATAAAATTTGTTTTCGCATCCACAATAATCATCATTCACTTACTAAATACCTGCAAAACCCGGAAATGTGTGAAAATTCACACTTCACATAAATTTTATTGAATTTATTCGTTTTCTTGATAGTTCACTTTTTTTCAATTTAATAGTCTTATTTATAGAGTAAAATATTTCATGTTGCCTAATTTAAACTTCTTCGTATCTGTTATAACAAAGATTTTAGCATGCTTAAACAGTTCTGAAAAACACCCTATATAAAATCACAACAAAATTCGTGTAATATTACGTATCAATATAATAATTTGTTATAATTAATTAAGTATGTGTTAACCGTCCTCTATAATAATTACTTTAACATAATTAAAAATGTACATGTAATTTCCTTAAAACTATTCAGGCTACCCCTGAGATTCCATATATTGTTGTTGTCGGAAGGAAAGCAGCTTTACTGTCGGTGGTGTGGAGAATGTTGCGGTGAGCATTGTCCCAGAGCGGTGAGCTTAGTCCCGGCTCAAGCATCCGCTCTCCCTGCATTCCAGGACAACGGTTAGCCAAGAAGGACATCCTTAATACTCTTACAGCAGGAAAAGATGAATTCATGACAAAAATAATGTTAGAACTACTTTAGTAACCATAAGAATATTATTAGGATTAGGTTGACCAGACGTACTCTTTTCTAGTATTATACTCTTTTCTAAGTAATATCATAATCTTAACTCCTACTTTTTATAAAATAATTCTCAATATACTCTTTCACTGTTTGTTAAGTGGTGACAGAAAATGTTACACTAGCTAGTCTGCTTGTATATGGCTGTTGCATATAACCATAACCGAATTGTGTACTGCAGCTATTGTTTGCAATATTTCCAGCTTAAACAGCATAAATCTAGAAAAATGGGAAGAGAAATCCGTACCTTTGATTGACAGAAGGATAACTATATTGGAAAGTACGAATAGAGCAAATTGAGAAGTGAAACCATTGTGCTAGAAAAGTTGGCAGTATTTATTTTCACCCTACCTGGGACAAATACCGAATGCGAAAGAATATGCAGCATCTCGGGCCAATACTGGATCCAGATTGCCATCTCTCTACATCCCTTCGCTAAATGTTCCATTATTTCCTCTGCTTCCTTACACATTCTACAGAGCTTGTCCTCTGGCTTTGCCCAGTACCTGTTGTTCTTCACTTCGTTGCTGCATCTGACTCTACCCCTGATCTTTTCCCCTTCAGGTATCTCGGTATTCCTATCACTCTTATCTATTTATATCTTTGCACGCTCAGCGATTTGTCTATTCTGTCTGTACTTTCCTGCTCTTGTACCTCCTTATCCCTCTTTCTCAATTCTTCAAATATAACTGTTCCTCCATTTCTCTTTCTCTCTGCTTCTGTTATGTCCATTCCACACCTCCAAAAGTATTCTTTTCTCTCCCCATGCCGACAATTTGCCTTTTTGTTCTTCCTTCATTCTTTCTTCCAAGCATTCCCGTAGTATTTTTGTATTCTCTTCCCTTCTGATTTTCTCCTCATATTTCACTGCCCTCACTTCGGCACCCACTTTCAACCTTCTAATATATATTCGTATTTAATTCCATACCTGCAGTTCTTGTTGCGGATTTTATACGGATATTATTAAGAGAAGAATAAATTCCAACTTAATCATTATTTCCTGTTCGCTAGCTTTGTACAAATCCAACGCTCGCTAGACCAGTGTTCTTCAACCCGTGGTCCGCAGACCGGTGCCGGTCCGCGAAATATTTCGACCGAATCATATAGATGCACACTCTATTCACGATTATATAAGCACATTTTTTTTAGTAGACAGAGAAACTAACTTTTGTCCGAACCATGATTTATTTAATATTTACTAGCCCCAGTACAACGCTTCTCGCATTTTTCATACTTCTTTAGATTGTGTTTCCAGATTTTGCCGTGCATTTGAGTGCTGGCAAAACTTGCTTACATGGCGGACATATTCAGTCTGCCCAATGAAGTTAACATTTCTCTGCAGGAGTCATATACAAATATTTTTAATTTAAGAAATAAAATGGAAACGTTCAAAAAGAAGCTAGCTCTTTGGATAGTCGCTTACAAGAGGAAGATATAGAGATGTTTACACTTTTGGAATAATTTTTTATTGCTGCTGTTGTCAACCAGAAAGTCATATTCAACAATAAGCCAACATTTAAGAGCATTAGCTGAAAATTTTAATAAATATTTCCCTGAATAATCCATTCTTGGAAGATCATAAGTCATGTGTACTTGATCCTCGTGGAAAAGAAAAGCTGATCGAGTCGTCTTTTGATGTCAATCTGGTATCCTGACAGAAAATGTAATCATCTCAATTTTGGAAATCGCAAGAAAAAGAACCTTTGAGTTATAAAGCTATCAAATTATTGGTCATTTTTTCGACATCCTATTGTGCGAAAAGACTCTTTTATCCATATCAATAATAAAAACTAAATAGAGAAATCGAAAGGATGTCAAAGCAGCGCTTCGTCTCTCAGAAACAACTCTGCAGCCACGTATATCAATTTATCTTAGGTTTCAGCCGGTCCGCGATATATTTATCCTATTTTTAATGGTCCGCAGGTGCAAATAGGTTGAAAACACTGCGCTAGACGACTGGTTTTCGATCACATTGTATTTTTAACCATATAAGAATCGTATTTTATTTAAGAAGTATATAATACGGGCTATATTTCACGAGAATGAAGTTTACCACCAGACCCGTAGGCGAGCAATGCACACGGGCGGCATTTGAATTTGATTTTAATGGCAGGCGGACTAATGAATGATTGCACACGGGTGGCTAACGTATACTCGGCGGCCCTGTATGTACACTTGTGGCTACTATTTTAGATCAGAATTTCACTATAGATAAAACTGTTAAATCAAACTTTAAAGTAATGTTGAAAGGACATTATTAACTTTGAATATTATCCTTTAATATTCTTAAATAACATGTTAGCTATATACTGGCATGTCCAGTGTATAATTATAAAAATTTAAAACTTCAACCGTGGACTACATTGCAATCATTGCGATATTATATTTATATAAAATGTGAAAAATTTAGTAACACGCGAACTGGCATGAGTTATTATGAAATTTTAGTAATTAATCATATTTTTGCGATGTTTTGATAAAAAGTGAACAAACTGTTACATTGTATAAACTGCATGTTTTAAATTTTTACTTAAATTTCATTATTTTTTAAATTTTTATGTGTGAACAAAAAAGTTTTTTCGACTACTAATAACTAAACACACACAAAAAAAATTTATTACTCTAAAACAAGGGTGGGGAATCTTTTTACCATGGAAGGCCATTACACACTTTGGAGATATTGTCACGGGATGAAGTCAAAAACGGAATCTTTTCTGCAAAATTTATTATATAATATTAATTTACATCAGAAAACAATTGTTCGTCAAAATGGCTGCTGCTGTTGTCCGTTTAAAAGCTGATGTCAGTCTCGTTCTTACCCCGGCTTCTCCAGGATCAGTCGAACCACCCGAGGTATCCGCACGAGGCGAACACGTGGAGAAGCCCTGTAGACGGCACTCACATCTCGTCTTGGTGACTTCAACAGCTGGGCTGGTCCTTGGGTAGCGTGATACGGACTGATGACTGGTCACAAAAATGACTACTACTTGACTACCCTGACTCTATTCACTAAGACCATTTTATAACTGTTAACCAGGACACTATGACGTCAGGTCCTACCTAAATTGTTTTGGAAACATTATTTGTGTAATTGTTGGCAGCAATTAAAGACCATAGTTAGCACAATTGAATAATGTTTATCACACATTAGAATGTAGTTCAACACTTATGTTGACAAACACGCAGCACTCTGCATATTATTTAATTCCCAAAACGGTACGTCAGCAACCTTGACCTACACAGTTTAAAGGCCGCTCAAGAAATTGGAACATTGGAACACAATTATACCATAATTGTGATAATATGTAACCAGGCTGCACATCCTCCATTGAAAGTAAGTACAAAAATTGTGAAATGTGTCGCCTAGTAAAGATATGCGGCATAGCCAAGATGAAAAATCTATCGACAAGATTGGTCCGGCATCTACACATTGTTTCAAAAATAAATAAATAAATAAATAAATAAAAAAATCGCGTGACCATTTCTAAGCAATGTTTTGATATACGAGATGTGAATTAAGTAACCGGACTGGAAACATAGCGTTTGATCTGGCAACATTTAAGACGTGGGACTTGGAGGGGCAGCAGGTGAACATGTGATACGCCTTCAATACGAGTTTGAACTCGATAGAGTAATTTTGTGGTCTGTAGTGATTATTTTCGTGAAACAGTTTTTTCTATTGTGTTCTAAAAATGAGTGACATTCATTTCGAGCAACGGTGGGCTATCAGATTTTGCTTCAGACTTGGGCATAGTGCAACGGAAAATTTTGCAAAACTTCAGCAGGAATACGGAGACAGTGTTTTGTCAAGGACCCAGTTTTTTTGGTGGTTTAAGGCATTTTCAGAAGGAAGACAGTTGATTGAAGATGAATCACGCAGCGGAATGCCTTCATCTTCAAGAACCGATGAAAATGTCGTCAGAATCCGGGATCTTGTGCATTCAGATCGTCGGTTGACAGTCAAAATGTTCGCGGAAGAGTTAAATTTGACTAACACTACCGTTCATCAGATTTTGACCAATGCGCCTGGTCACACAGCAATTTAAATAAACGAGTTTTTGGCCAGTAAAAACACTCCTGTAGCTCCTCAGCCTCCTTATTCGCCTGACTTGAGTCCTTGTGACTTTCTCCTCTTCCCAAGATTGAAAAATCACCTCAAGGGACATCATTTTGGGACACTTGAAAACCTTCAAACGTACGTAACCGACCAGTTGAACGCTATTCCAGTATCCGAGTTCCAACGCTACTATGAGGATTGGAAGAACCGTCTCCAGCGCTGTGTGGCTTACCAAGGAAGTTATTTTGAGGGAGACAATATTGAATTGTAATTCTATTGGAAAAAAAAATAAATCAGTCCGGTTACTTAATTTACACACCTTGTAGAAGGAGACTTAGCTTAAAAATAAATCGCACTTTGATAAAAAAAAAAAAAAAATTAACTGTGGCCACCGCAGGACCAACCGCCATCACAAAGTAAAGTGTTTAATTTATGCTGCTATATAAAAAAATGTCTCAAATAAAAGTTGTTAGTTATTGCTTTTATAGCAACCATATTATAACAACAAATATTTTTCTGTTGTAAAATATTCGCAAAAATCTTTAAACCGACACGAGTAAACTCCCATTTCTAGTTAACCGATTTTACCAAAAGTTGATCATCTCGTGCCATTGATGTCAAAAGCTTAAAATGTTAAAAGTTTCATAAAAATCCTTTTAGCCGAATTTGCTCTGCACGTGCACAGACCGACAGACAGACAGACAGACAGAGATCATGCTATAAATAGTCAAAATGTTATGTAGGGACCTCAATTCGTGGAGATCCATCGAAATCTCGAAATGTCAAAATCGGTATAATCATAATACCTCCCTTATATATGTTGGCGGTCGGTAAAAACCAGGGCAGCCCCTAGGCGGGGGCAAGTGGAGTGCCTGCACCAGGCCCCGCGCCTTTTAGGGCCCCGCTCTTTGACCGTCAAGTAATAAAATAATAAAATACATTAAAATATTATTCCAAGTTTTGTAAATAGTTGGAAAAAAATTAAATTTCCATTGAATATAAGTATGTGTACTTTGTTAATAGTTAATAATATTAAAGAAAATATTGTTATTCAATATATGTATATATATAGATGGGGCCCCGCAATTCCAGTTTTGCCCCAGGCTCCGCAAATGCTAGGGGCGGCCCTGTGTTTGCGTATATGGATATAAAGTGTCTCGATTTACGTTGGTGGGATCACAACTTCAAACGTAAACTGAAACATACACAACTTGATGCCAATATAATAACACTGGTCAACACAGTTTTTGCTGACTTACATCTAAGACTTGTTTCTTACTAATTTGGTGCTGCTGAACTCAAAAACCTTTCATTTCAAAGTCACTGACTTATTAAACACCCCTGTATTCCCTGTATATTTTTCATACTCATCGTTGTTCGATATGGCTGAATATATTCAAGTCATCACGTTAAAACAATTTTTCAAAAATCTTACGTTGAATATTAATGGTTGTTTCCTTATCCGTCACATAAAAAATGAGTTCAAATCATCAAGGTAACATAAAATTCTTAACTAGAAATCAGCACGACAGGTGGCAGCACAATACTTTAATAAATCATAAGAATTATCCTGTAACATGACCACAAAGTAAGAGGGTGGTTTGGCGTGCTCCACATTCAACAGTTAACTATTCATGAAAACAGAGATTACGTAACAAAAGTGTGATTAAAGTCACACTCGCTATTAAATTACTAGAACGTGTCGGGGCTTGTCGCTTGGTGGCCGGCAAAACAAGGGGGAAAACCACTTCCTCCCTTTCAATACGGAAAAATAGAGGATTATGAGATTATGTCGGTTCGTTAATAGCATTAAAATTACTACGAAAAAGATTTTCAGGTTTTACTTTTTTAAATTTTATTATTTTTTCAATAGGGTTTCTAAATAAAACCAGTGGCGAAAGGAAACCTCCGCTAGACTTGCCCTCCCATAAAAAAAATATTTAAAAAAAAAATGTAAACTAAAAAAAAAAATTTTTTTTAAATATTTAGATAAATTTTCAAAATTACATCAAATTATGTTCTATACAAATTTTTGTCCAAGGCTTGCTTTACTAGTTACGAATTAATTATCATGACCATGGAAACGTTACATATAAGTATGAAAAAATTGAGACTTGGAAAAATTTTACATAATTTACAAAAAAATTTCGAAATTTTTCGGTTTATCAAAAAACGTCTCAAATAAAAGTTATTAGTTATTGCATTTATAGTAACTTTTGTTCAATAAATTTTTTCGAAATATTTTTCTGTTGCTAAATATTCGCAAAAATATTAAAATCGACACGAGTAAACTCCCATTTCTAGTCAACCGATTTTCATAAAAAACAATAGGGTTCTTCCTATTTAATAGGAGAATTTTTTAGAACCAGAACGAACTCTTTAAGTTAAACCGTTTTTGAGTTATCGTGTATACACACAGACAGACACACACACACACACACACACACACACACACATACGGACGGCACTTCGAAAATAGGTTTTTTGGATTCCCTGGACCATGAAACGTGGTCATCCGTCAAAATCTCGACATCGAAAATTTTCGCGATTACAATACTTGCCCCTTATATATTAAGGTCGGGCAAGTAAAAAATCAGCTGTGGCCACCACAAGACCGACCACCGTCACAAAGGCCTTGTATAAAATACATTCTAGAAACAGAGTTGAAATAACTTGGCCCAATATTTTCTAACAGAGATATTATTTATCATGACTATGGAAAAGTTACATATATATAGTTAAGTATGAAATAACAGATACTTAGAACAAATTTCGAAAAAAAAATTAAATTTTTTTTCGTTTCATCAAAAAATGTCTCAAATAAAAGTTGTTAGTTATTGCTATTTTGATAAATAATTTTTTTCGAAATATTTCTCTGTTTTGAAATATTCGCAAAAATCTTAAAACCGACACGAGAAAACTCCCATTTCTAGTTAACCGATTTTTACCAAAAGTTGATCAATTCGTGCCATTGATGTCAAAAGCTTAAATGTGAAGTTTCACAAAAATCCTTTTAGTCGAATTTGCTCTGCACGGTTACACGGACCGACAGACATACAGACAGACAGATGGACAGACAGACAGACAGGCAGACATACAGATAGACAGATGGACAGACATCATGCTAAAAATAGTCAAAACGTTATGTAGGGACCTCAATTCGTGGAGATCCATCGAAATCTCGAAATGTCAATATCGGTATGACTACAATACCTCCCTTATATATGTTGGCGGTCGGTAAAAATGTTATAAGTGGATTTTCACATTTTTAAAGTTTTGTAGATATCTAGTAAGTGAAGGAGGGCCATTTGGGAAACCAAATGTTGAATGTTTTCTACTACGAGGACTGCCTTTTAAGTTTTTACAAAAACTAAGAACGAGAAAAATTTTTTTTGGACAAACTGTTATATTCCTTTTCAAAATATTCGTCTTTAAGATTTCTACACCTTTGCATGCGTTCAAACCAATTCTCCAAACATTTTTTCCATTTGGTATCTCAAAAA
This sequence comes from Liopterus haemorrhoidalis, assembly GCA_963971575.1. Lineage (NCBI taxonomy): Eukaryota > Metazoa > Arthropoda > Insecta > Coleoptera > Dytiscidae > Liopterus > Liopterus haemorrhoidalis. The sequence continues at coordinate 6,014,446 of OZ020619.1, read as the reverse complement.
CATGGTTTTCGAAGGCTTTAACAGCTTCTAGAGGTGATGAAAATCGCTGTCCACGCATTTTTTGTTTGACATTGGGGAACAAAAAAGTCGTTAAAGGATAAATCAGGGCAATAAGACATTAATTCCATGTTTTTCTCCTTCAAATAATCAATTTTTTGACGTGCTGTGTGGGTGCATTGTCATGATGAAGGATGATGCGACGTTTTTGGTTGTTTTTCCTGATTTTGTCGATGACTTCTGGCCAACAAATTGTTGTATACCATTCAGCATTAACTGTTCTCCGATCCTCTAAAGACATGTTGTGACATGTTCAGTAAAACCAAGCTAACGATCATTTTCTTGGAATTGCTTCGTGAACTAACAATTTTTGTGGGCTTCTGTTCATTTTGGAAGACCTAAACAGTGATTTGTTGCTTAGTTTCCGGCTCATATGAATAAATCCAAGTTTAGTCATTTGTAACGTTGTTGTATACTGATCTTGCTGTTCCTAAATTGAATTTTTTAGCAATCCCTTATACCAATCAACACGAGCCTTTTTTTTGAGCTTCGGTCAAATTATGTGGAATCCATCTGGAGCAGAACTTTTTCACAGCTAAATATTCATCCAAATCGAATGTATTGCAGTATGCAATATACCAAAGGATACTTTTGTCTCACGGTAAGTCACATGCCGATGTTCTTCAATTATTTTGCGCACAGAATCGATGTTTTTTTGAATCACAACAGATTTTATTCAACCTTCACTAGATTCATCTCTGACGGACGCACGACCACGACGAAATTTTGCAAACCAATTGTAAACAGTCTTTTCTGATGGTGCTTCATTACCAAACGTTGCACGAAGCGAATCTATGCATTGTTGTTGGGTTAGGCCTTTACTAACGTAAAAAATCATCCAACGAAAACCTTCACGAGTAATATCTATTTTTTCACAAACTTGTTTTTTTTTACACGCTCACTGTCAACAAAATACTCGGTGGATTTATAAGCTGCCACTAATTTCACAATAACAAATGTCAGATTTTATGAATATTGTAGTGACACATTTCAACATTGTCATCTAGTGGCCGATTGTAAAAATATAAAAGTTAACCTTCGTACCATCCAGAGAGACATAAGAGAGTATATAGAGCAGGGGCGCTCAAACAGTCGATCGCGAGAGGTTTTTAAGTCGATCGCGTACATATTTATAAAAAGTATTTTAAATATTTTTTTACAGTTATTGTAATTTAATAGTTATTAATTTAGTAAGGAACATTAAATGTTAAACTATCTGATAGAATAATAGATGATAATTTAAGATTTAACATTTAATAAATATTATTTGGAATGAGGTAGATCTCATTCCAGTCTTGAAAATTATGTCAGATATACATCTCAAAGCCAGAGCAACAGATAACAAGTTTTGGGCTTGTTTATCTGAAGAAAAATATCCATGTTTGAAACAAATAGCCCTTCAGTTAACAGCATTATTTGGGTCAACTTATTTGTGCGAGTCTGCGTTTTCCGAAATGAAAATAATTAAATCTAAATATCGTAATCGGCTCAGTGACGAACATCTTAATTCATGCTTGCGTTTGGCACTTTGTAATTATGTGCCGTTTTATGAAAAGTATGCAGATGATATGCAATGCCATTCATCAACATCAAAATAACATTAGTTGTTGTATCTTTGCAATTAATAAATATAACCATTTATGAACTTTGTATTTTATTTTTACCTAGTCGATCGCTTGCCGCCTAATGCTTTTATGGTCGATCGCCGATGGTTTAAGTCTGAGCGCCCCTGATATAGAGAGTTTTTTGATTTTATCTACCAAACCCTAAAAACAGATGCAATTCTGGTACAGTGAGACATGATTGCCATTTGTATATTAAAAATTAAGCTAAGCCTTTCTTTGTCCTGAGGGTAAACAGAAGTAAGAGCCTGCGATCAGTTGGATAGTGGTCGGTTGCAGGTGGATTTTTGAGTTGCGGGGATCGCCATCTCTGCGATGACCGGCAGCTATGATGTGTAAAACAATAGCTAGAACCGGTAAAACAATACACTCACAATAATGAAAATAAAAGGGTGTATAAGAAAGCCCGAAGCCAGGGTTCGGAAATGACTGTGAAATCAAGATTTCACGACCACGCGTTTAACATTTTCTCTTTAATAATATTCGCATCACAGTGGCGTAGAACACAAAACAGCACGTTTGTGAACATGGGAATATTAATACTCCATCTAATATGGAAGAGAAGACCAATGTTACACCTTTATGACTTTCTTTCAAGTTTTCGAACATTTATCCTAATTTATTTGTGTTTGTCCGTACAAAATTTGTTTTTATTCATTCGTGTTTGGAAGTATATTTATTTATTTGTTATTTTCTTTATGCTAAGTTAATTCTAATCTAAACATAACGATGGGATGTGCTAGGTGCAAATAGCCATCATTGCTATGCACCAGAAATTTTAACTAACTAACTAACTCTTTCAAGTTTGCCAGAGATCCACAATACGAAGGCGGGTTAAGGAGTAACTTGTTTTAAAATTAAGGGTATCAGTTTACTTATTTACTTATCATAGGGTTTTTATTTTTCAACATAATCCCTTCGAAACTCAACGCTCTTCCCCGAACATTTCTGCATTATCTTCATCTTCTTTCAGGATTCCGATTCCCTCCTGGAAGTTGGTTTCTTTAAGGTCCTCAAAATAGTCGTTTACGTTTATTTTTTTTTATCTTTTGTTTGTTGGCTTTAGCAACTTTGGCTATTAGCCAGGAATAAATTAAGAGTTTTTAAAATTACGTTTATAATTTGATATTTTCTGATTTAATATAGTTATAAATAATTTCATAAATATCTAGAGAGTTATTAGCAAGAAGCGTCTGAATATTGGTAGGTAATGATATTTTTTGGACAACTAAAGTTTGTATGAATAAATTACGTACAGTTTCTTTTATCATTCCATTCGACCCAATTTGTTTCCCAGCAGGGAGAACTTTGTTGCGAGAACAGATGGAAATCCGAGCAAACTAAATCAGGTCAATACATTGGATACGGAAGAATGGAAAACTTCAATTGAGCCCATTTTTGAGTCGCAACGCTTGGGTGCGCCTGTACATTGTCAGTGTGAAACGCTTTTCTTCTCCATTGTAGCGTTGTTCCTAATGTACGTCAGGAAAAACACCTTTAAAGTTTTTGAGTGTAAGCTGGCTGCGTTCGTTTGGGTAAACGGGTATAAAATAATAGTAGCAAAGTAGTACAATGGGACCTGGCAATGCGTCGGAAGGGGCGCCTTGTGTAGTCTGCTGCCGCAACGTGTGTCCCTGGGTGCGTGCCTGTCGTCTCAAACAAATTTGAAGCGAGAGTCCGAAAAGTAACGAAATATTCCGAAGCTTACTGAAGTGTCAACAGCTATAACTTGACTAAAAACATTTTGCTATTTTTCTGCGGCTGGTATTTTTCAGCGGCTGGTATTTAATATATCTGAATTTAATAAAATAACATGTAGAATTTTCTAGCGTTTCGTAGGCATAAACAAGAAACTCTAGATACTCCTATATGCTTTGACCGATATAAACAATATTTTGCAGATTTATTCTCTAAGAATCTACGAATATAATTACACGTAGAAATGTCTAGGGTTTCGTATGCATAAACAAGAAACTCTAGAAACTCCTATATGCAACTGGATTACTGTTAAAATATTTATATTTTTTAATAAAATAGTTATAGGAATGTAAAAAATTTTATCCTCTTTCATATCGTTTTTGTTTCATAATTCTAGTGTAAATAAATTATCCCAAAATTGTAATTTTAGGAATTATTTTAATTAAATGAAGTATATTATAATCAATAAATCTTATGTTATACTAAATTAGATCAATATTGATATAAAACATTTGTAATGCATTGTATCAAATATATTATGATGTTTACAAAAATGCTACTAATTTGTCCATTTAATAATCGTTATGGTAACATAGTTAGCAATGGTGCCGTGGTCATTTTGAACATCATATATGCAACATGCAGTACAGCCAGGCAGAAATATATTTAAAGAAAGTGAAAGTAGAACAACTAAAGTTTCAAAAACTTTTTGCATACTCTTGTTATCAACAGGGGGCGTAGCTCAGATGGTAGAGCGCTCGCTTAGCATGCGAGAGGTACCGGGATCGATACCCGGCGCCTCCAGAATCATTTTTAAATCTTTAGTGCCCACTTGATTAACAATCTTAAAACTAGATGTAAGCTAAAATTTGATGTAAAGCACAAAAATACCTTCAACGCAAAGCGTAGGTAGGCAGTGCAATTTTTGTGTTTTTGACAAATTCTTTTTAATTTATGGCTAAATTATGGCTAATAATGCTATGGATTTTTTTATATATGGCTAAGGTGGTGTACTTTTTAAATTAAAAATATAATAAGAAATTTTTTAACAACAGAATCAAGTGCATGTGTCGTGCTGCGCCTATTATTATACATCGTGATTTAACCTATTGTTTGAAGTATTTTAGTTTTTTGTTTTTAATGTAAGAAAGAAGAATAAATCATTTATAGTAGTGCAATACTTATAAATCAAATAAAACGCAGATAACAGTGAGAATATACGTTTATTATAAGTGCAAATATTTAAGTGCATTATACGATAAAATAATGCACTTATCAATATAGTTATTATTAATTTAATAATGATTTTAATACGAAGTAAATGCAGAAAAAATCCCTGGCTATTTTTAATTTAAATTTTATTGTGACCAAAATTTCGGAAATTTTTTAAATTTAGTTTAAAAAAAAAAATAAATAAAAGAAAATTTATAGTACTCAGATAAATAAAAATGATTATCAAAAACTGTTGATTTTGATGTGACTATAGAAAAAATATTGTTCTAGACATCCAGCATTCTATTGTCTTTCTTAAGCTTAAATACCTGCTAAACCCTGAAATGTGTGAAAATTCACACAGTCAGCAGTATTTTGCTTGCTGTTCGCTAAACGAACAGCTGTTCGTTTAGCGAACTTGCAACAGTAGACTGTAATCACTTAGTAAAGAGATTTGAGCTGCTACTCAACCATGCGTTCGCTAAACGCCCCTTGCATGTATTGTTATTAGACCGGGAGCTCATGACAGTTTTTGGTCTCCGATTTCATACAGCATGCCTTTTGGAGGAGAGAATATTTACCCTGTGACAACAAAAAAGGGATGGTACTAAACCCCTGCACGATTTCCGGTCATAGGGAAAATTGCATTTCCACTTAAACATAAAATTTTTGTGCTTTTCTCTGATTTAATATTGCTTGCCCTTTTGTCAAAAGAAAGTTATAACAAATTTAGAGTCTTTTAAATATATGCATGCGATTCGGAGGGTCCCAAAGGGCTCAAACGGTCATGTGATCTTGTAATAAAAAATATGATTTTCCGCGTTTTCATACAGCATGCCTATAATTAAAAGACTTTAAATTTGTTATAACTTTCTTTTGACAAAAGGGCAAGCAATATTAAATCAGAGAAAAACACAAAAATTTTGTGCAAGTGGAAATGCAATTTTCCCTATGACCGGAAAGCGTGCAGGGGTTTAGTACCATCCCTTTTTTGTTGTCACAGGGTAAATATTCTCTCCTCCAAAAGGCATGCTGTATGAAATCGGAGACCAAAAATGTCATGAGCTCCCGGTCTATATTGTGCGGTGTTTTTTCGAAACGAAGCCCCCGCACAAATCAGTATATATACAGTTTAGCTCTGCAAGCCTAGCAGGACCATGGCTTGTTCTGTAATTTTCTTCCATTTCCTCTTGTTCGTCGCTTTCTCTTTCCATCCGCTTATGTTCATCCTTTTTATATCTTCTTCCACTTCTTCTTTCCATCGCTCCCTGGCCTTCCTCTTCTCTTTTTCCCACCGATAGTGCTGACTAGTAGTTTCTTTGGTAACCTAGCCTGTGGTATCCTTACTATGTGTCCTATCCATCTTATTCTTTGTGTTTTAACTACTGCTATAATGTTTGCATCCTTATACTGTTCTCTTACTTCTTGATTTGTTCGTCTTACCCATAAATTTTCCTCAAAACTTTTCTTTCCCATATCTCGAGTGCCCTGTGTACCGCAATTCTCAGTGTCCACACTCTGCTTCAATATGTCACTATTGGTCGAATAACTGTTTTATAAAGCCTTAACTTCAATCCTCTTGTTATACTTTTATTCCTTAGTAGTCCATTTAGTCTTTGTAAACACCGATTCCCTGCTTATAGTCTTGCTTATATTTCTTCTTTTATTTCCGGTTTTCTTGTAATAACAGTTCCCAAATAAGTAAATCTATCCACTTCCTCAAAATTGCACCTTTTTCGTTAGTTTGTATCGTTAAAATTCGACCTCTAACAAATTCTTGCTCAGTCCATGTCCTATGTTTTGATTTGGATTCATTCATCTGGAGACCCTTACTTCTTGCTATAAGTTCTAATCGTTGGACTATTTCTCTCATTGTTTTCTCACTTCTTGTTAAAACAACAATATCATCAGCAAATGCCAAAAACTGATGCATTTTGTGGTACAATAATCTTGATCTATTTATTTGGGCATCTCTTATAGTCTTTTCTAGCACAAAGTTAAAACAATTTCCGCACAAATCAAAGCATGTCTATAATCATACATAATACAATTTCCATATCTTTTGTAGCACCCTACACTTTTAAAATTAAGACATCCGAATTTGTTTTTAAAACAGTTAATCTCCTTAAACTCTTAAAATGTCCCTGTTGCACGCCCATGGCGCGGTATCTAAAGGCAATACGCCTACTGCAAAACTTGTAAATTATAATTAGCATTTCAAATCGTTTAGTTACATTGCTGTTGAATTTTAAAAAAAATCCTTATAGAATTTCAGTAGAAAGGCATAACGGTTCATAGGCATCATATGTGCATATTGTTATAGATGTTAAGTTTTAGGTAGCCGCATGCAAAACATTCCAACATATTCCATTTAAATCATCTTACTGCGTATTTTACCATGCAATGCTGCAACGGTGGCTATCAATCAAAAGGATGATGTGAATATAAAATGAATGATTTCTTTTTATTTTGTTTTCTTTTTGATAATGTTACACAGTGATGGGCAAAAAGGGAAACTAAAAAATTAACGTTAGAAAAAGAAACCAAATTTTACATTTTACTTGTAAACAAAAATGAACTTATTTTTTGTGACATGGACAAAACATGCCACGTAAAATTTGACCTAAAAGCCGAAAATGACCTGAGAATCGCCCATTATACAAGGTGTCTCAAAAGAAATTTTATATTTATTTAGCTTACTGCGTGAACGCAACGTATCCGAGGGGCGCGGGGGTTATGTCAATCGGTAGCCTGGCTCTTGGGAATTCAGTCGCTATGGAGCGTTTCTCGGGAGCAGACCGCGCGTTATGCGTGCGAGAGTTTTACAAAAACGGTGATTCGGCGACTGTAGCGCGTAGAAAAATCTGCAGTATTCGAGGTTTTCGCCACTTAAATGATGCGCCAAGCATTCCTCTCATTCGACATTGGGTTAAAAAGTTTGAAGAGACTGGTACAACGCTGGATAAATCAAAATCCGGGCGACCTAGGTCATCAAGAACGGTAGAAAACGTGGAGAATGTTAATCAGTCTGTTCGTGACGACCCGAACCTTTCAATTTGGAAGCGCGCAAGTGCTTATATGTGCATAGATCATCATTACATCGCATTCACAAAGACCTAAAGCTGCACCCCTACAAAATTCAATTGGTGCAAGAATTAAAGCCCCAAGATGCCAGTCAGAGGCTTAATTTCGTAAATCAGGTGATTTTATCAGGCAAATTGATCTCCCGAAGAGGTGACATAAATTGGCCTCCACGCAGTGCAGATTTAACCCCTATGGACTTTTTCCTATGGGGTTATCTTAAATCTAAAGTTTACGCCAATAAACCGACTTCACTGGCGCATTTGAAAGAAAATATCCGTCACGAAATGGCAGCCATCCCTGAGTCCACCTGCCGAGACGTCATAAGTAATTTTACTGTTCGATTAAATGAGTGCCGAGAACGCGAGGGTCTACATTTAGACGATATTATTTTTAAGAAATAAATCCCCAAAAAGTGTATTTTAAAAATTAATAAAAATTTTTTCTATATACGGCTTACTTTAATCGATCCACTAAATATAAAATTTCTTTTGAGACACCTTGTATTTACGCTATTGTTGGTTTATGACGAAATATAGCGATAGACGTATTATTATTAATTTTAACTTAACTCGAAATGTTGTTTATGATGTTTTACGTCGATATTTTGTTTCTGAAGAATCCCTAATTAATGTCCTCCAGTGTTCAGCAAGCAAATTTGGGCTCCATTTACCTTGATATCGCTTTTCCATGGCGGAAATGTGTTAGTGGAATCGTTCCCCATGTTCATTATTTACTGCACCCAGATCTTCTGGGAAGAAATCTAGATGAGAGTCCAGAAAGTGAATTTTTAAAGACATCCTACTCTTTTCTTTGCAGTAATCAAGTACTTCATTCACGATATCTCTTGATAGATTTAAGTTTAGAACTAAGTCATTAAGTTCAACCTGTGATATCAGATGCGGCTCTCTTGAACATTTTGGTACGTTAAATAAAGGATCAGTTTCGATTTCTTTAACGAATTCTGCATGACCACTTGAGGAATCATTGGATTCAGATTCTTCGTCCGTCTAAAGTCCAAGATTCTGGTCCCTTCGGGACAGGAAGTTCATTATTATGTTCGACGGGTCATAAAGCTGCTGGTAAATTAGGATACTGCATAGTATGTTTAGACTTTGGTTCAATACCTGTTTTATTAGTGAGGCAAAAATAGCAATCCGTCATATTGTCTTTTGGTTCTCTCCAAACCATTGGTATTTCCTATTATATTGCTGTGATTCTCTTCCATGGCTTACTCTGTTTTTTTTTTTTTTTTTTAATTCCACCTTAATGTTTTGCAAGTAAAAAAGAAACGTTGAAATTCAGGATTGGATACAGGAATATGCGAATAATAGAAATGTGGGAAGGAGTATTTGCAGATGACGTCGTAATAATAGCAAAAAGAAGAAACGAATTACATGAAAACTTAAATACATGGAATAAAACACTCAAAGAATACGATATGACAATGAACAAAAGTAAGACAAAAGTTATGGTTATTGGAGCAGATGAAGTTCTAAATATAAAAATAGAGGATATAAATGGGTCAAGAATTTCAGATAGTAGATATACGAGATGATGGACAACAGGAAATGGAGATAAATATAAGAATTTAGAAGACAATGAAACTTTACTATGATATAAATAGTACTCTTATTAACAAAAAAAAATGTATATGAAGTGTGAATTTTCACACATTTCAGGGTTTTGCAGGTATTTAGTAAGTGAATGATGATTATTTTGGATGCCAAAACAAATTTTATATTAAAATATTTTTTTGTTAATTTTAATTCGAACGCCTAATACCATTATTTACGTTTCTAAATATGTGCAGTATTTTTTTTTATATAGCAAGGTTCATTAAGAATTTTAAAAATTGCGCCTATGGCTTCCATTGGTTGTTATAAGTTCCGTCCCTCTGATTTCGTGTACATTGAAACAGAATTAAATTATAATTTAAACAATTTCCACTGGTTATTAAATTTACGCCTTTAAAAATTAAATGCAACATTTGCCAAAATATAACTAGAATTTTGAAAAAATAATTTAAACAATATAAAAATTAAAAAAAAAAAAACAATAAATAATATAGTGTCTTCTCACAGGGTTCGATCCCTTTCGGATCGGGTTACTTGGTTGAAAAATCAACGACTAATACCACTACACCAGCATACACGTTCCAATGTGGCGTGTTACAAAGCTATAACTTGTGTACATTATTAGCCAAAAATCACAAAAAATGCGTTTTTCTCCAAAAACATAATCTGATCAAAAATTCCTGTTGTACTATTCCGGTTCACACCAATGTACATTACTTAGAATTTTTTCAGATTTTTAGTTCAAACCATCTGGGCTACAGGGTGTGGGACAAAAAAATTTTTGCACAATTTTGGCAAAAACCGCTTCAAAATAATTTATTTTGCAAAAATAAAAATTTGATCTTTAATCCACGTACCAAGGGCTTTCATTTGATACCCTACTCAGAATTATAAAAAAATATTATTTTTTTCGATGAGCACATATTTGTTTATATTTTTAGGGGGATATGTTTTTTAGATGTTTTAGTATTTTTCCTATGTGCGGGTCAAAGAGTTGTATAAGCATGCCAAATTTCAACTCTCTAGGTTTAGCCGTTTGGCTACAATTTTTACCGAACAGACAGACAGACAGACAGACAGACAGACAGACAGACAGACAGACAGACAGACAGACAGACAGACAGACAGACAGACAGACAGACAGACAGACAGACAGACGACAAAATGACGGTATAAGGGTTTTTTGGTCATACCTACAAAACCTTAAAAATAGATAACAAAAGAGACAAAAATTAACAAATTTAAGCAATATACAGACCGGTACTGACTTTCGGATGTGAAAAGTGGACGCTTTCAAGAAGAGAAAAGAATAAAATGCAAGCTGCATAAATGGAGTATCTAAGAAGAGTAAAAGGAGTGACGAAAATAGAAAAGAACTTATCATAGAACCAATAGATCAATTCATAGAAAATAGATAATTAAGCTGGTGCAAAGGCTACAAGACACAAGAAAAGTGAAACAAGTCTGCGAGATAAAAACATATGGAAAGAACAAAATAAGAAGACCAAGAAACACATGTCACAAAACATAAAAGAGATACTAGAAGAGAGAGGACAAACGAATACGGAAGCCACAAAATTGGCAAGAAATAAAAAAGAATGGGCTAAATTCGTATATAAATCTGAAACGCCATAAAACAAAGAAAAGAAAATAGAAAGAAATGCAGCCTACACCATATATGAGGTGCGTTCGGCATAACTGTGCAGTGTTAACTCTGTGTTGCGCAAGTTTTTTGTCACGTGACCACTGTGCACACTGTGCAAGAAAGTCAAAGACGAACGGTTTGTTCAGATTGTGTATAGTTATTCTTGTTATTTTAACCTTTTTTTTTGTAAACAAATAAATTATGTGTGTTTGATTACATGAAGTCTGTCTCCTGCTACTTGTTTTGTATGATAATATATGAAGGTTTTGGGATGCTTTTAAGTAATAACAAGTAAGAAGTTCTGTAACAAGTTTGGAATGAGAAAATTCGATGCGAGTGGAACATTCCGAGCGCGAGCCGCAGGCGAGCGTGAGAAACCATGAGCAACGAATTTTCTCTTCCAACCGAGTCACAGACCCTACTTTCTCCACCACCACAAAAAAATAAAAATAAATAAATAAATATAGCCAATTTATATTTCATATAAAATAATGAAATACACGCAAAATGCATAAGAAGATAAGTGCTTTAGAATGACATTCCAAGTCATTGTGTTAGAATTTTAGCTTTCTATAGTCAAAATTGGTAAATTTTATAGTGGTCGTGGAGAAAAGATATTTTATTTGATGAGGAAGACAATTGTTTGTTGTAGTATAAGTGAGAGAGTACTGTTCCAAACATGACTACATATCAATTTAAAGTACATTTCCGCTTGTATCCAGAAAATTTTGAGTCTTTTTGAGTGTATTTACATGTTCCATCATGAGGTTAATGACTGTACTATTTATTTTGCAAATGCTGCAGGCATAAACAATGATATTTTGATTGTTTTCACTCATATTGTTTTGTAGAAATAATAACTTTTATTTTTACCTCGAAAAACACTAATGCACAGATTGCCGCACGATCTGAACTTGTGACGATTGTGCAACACAAACTACACTGCATGATATTTGCCAAACGATCTTCGTGCAGCACAGAGCACACAGATACTGTATGCCGAACTTTTCTTGTGTGAATTATGCAGAATGTGTAGATTATTAGCTTATGCAGAACCTATGGGTGAAGGCTTATAGATACAGTAGAACCTCGATTATCCGGACCGCAATTATCCGAATTTTCGATTATCCGGATTCTTTTAAACGAGGATATTATTTTACGAATTGGCTGTGTTACGCCGCTGTGTATCGGTTTTCACGTCATGACGTGTCTGGACGTGCGATTTAAATATTTTCTTTTAATATTACCGATATGTCATCGAAAAGATAACGTGTTGTACTATCTTTAAAAGACATATTAGATATCATCAGTGCATTGAAATGAGGTGACTCAAGACGTTATTGGTCTGATAAATATGGTGTCGGCATTTCCACAATAGCGAATATAAAAAAACAAAGTGAAAAAATTACACAGTTTACTGAACGTGTATATCAATAAAAAAAGATTCATGCTTAATGTACGTAATTTTCCTTTCCTTTCTCCTCACTTTTTTTCGATTATCCAGATTTTTGGTTATCCGGACTACCTTCATCCCCGACCTAGTCCGGATAATCGAAGTTCTACTGTACATATATATGTAAAACGATGCTTTTCATAATTGATCTATGTAGAAAGTAAGTTGCTTATCAACTATTTTGTAAGTAAAATAGCAAGAATTTAATATAATAATATAATTTACAATAAGATTATATTGTTGGAAATTCTGCGTTAATTTAACAAAAAGTTTTGTTCTGTAACAATGAGTTTGTGAGCCACACATCAAGCATGCATGCTAAGAATCTCATCACATCTATAAGTAAACGGCGTCGAAATGAGACGCAGCATAACTGTCAGTTGAGCGCCAAGACGCCAACCATCGGTGAGGAGCGACGTTAGGGGGTTTACAGTCGCTATGCCTTCACTATGCTAAATTAAACGTAGATGCTGTCTGTCTATCTGGGCTGGATAAAGAAACGCATATCCTCTATGACGGTTTACAAGCGTTATAGGGACAACGACCCTTCTGTAAATATCACTGAATAAATGTCTTTGAATCATGAGATTATTTATAGAAGTGACATACAGCTGCAGCTGTCGGTATTGCAGTTAACTGCAATGCTTTCAAAGTCTGCCGTTCACTACTAGTGGCAGCACCGTACAATAAATGCAATCACATTATTTTTAGATGGAATTTTAGGATAATTGTAAGGAATTTACAAATAGCGGATAGAAGTTAGTATTAATGATTTAATTTTAGAATAGTGAAGCTAGATTTACAACAGAATGCTAAGATTTGGACTAATAAACAATAATAGCTTTCCAAGTGGCCTTAAAAACAACCTACAAATTTGTAACTTTATAACTCTAAATTAAAATTACTAATCTAAATAAAGGAATTATCAAATGAAAGAGCGTTTTTAAGCTTTTAAACGATATAGAAATCATATTAATATAGTACACACAAAACCTTTAAAAATAATATTTAAAAATTACCAACAATTTTGGTACAATTCACTTTGAACCTTAAATTTCAGAGCATCTTTTCTTTGGGAGTAGATTTGACGGTTCCTGATATCATCCCGTCTTTCAATACAAATGTATCTATCGGATAGTTATCTAACGGATAATGAGACTGATGTATTGAATTCACTGCTTGGTAATGACATTTATTCAGAAGATAAAGTTTCAGATAACATTATCTGTCGGATAGTTACCTAGCGGTTTAAATGAAGGTGGAAAGACCGGGTCTTAAGGTCATAATGTAATTTTCATTCCTTCATTCCTTTTTGAGATCTCAGAATTATCATTGATAGCCCAAAAGTCATCCTATTATCACCTCTGTCCTCCCATTTTACCATATAGGCCGTGTCTCCAACGCTATAGCTCTGAAATTTTAATAAATCCTCAATCAAAATGTATAACTATTTATATAAAGATACAAAGTAACAAAATATAAACTATTTTAGATCATGTAGTACCAAGTAACTTCCAAATTTAACGTTATACCTCATCTTCAATAATAAAAAAATAGTGTATTGGGCCCGGTAGTTCAATTTCAACCACCTGCATTCTATTGATAAAATATTAATATATGTGTTTATTCTCATAAAGAATTATTTTAAGCAATTCTGTTCCTTATGTATTAATTGTTAATGACTATATTCCTTAATGAGCTTTATCAGGATTAACCATCTTGATATGTAGTGATACGTGATTTTTGCAAGTGGCGTCTTTATTTTTTTCTGATGTTTTTAGTTATTTTTAAGTGATAAAAGTGCAGAAAATACTTGAAATAATGTGTTATAGTATGGACTTTAGTGTTTGGACTCCATGCAGACCAAAATTGGAGCGACTGGAAAGGTATTTGTAGAAATTTTTGTTAATTTTATAATGTAAGTCATTGTTATGTAGAATGTGCTTTTATGGACAATATACAGATCAATTCTGTAAAAAGTTACTGGGTAATAACGTTACTACAACATAAAATATTATAAAAAATACAATGACTTTCATTCATGATAGTAACTGACCTTGCTCATAGTGACGAATTTAGTAACTATTATCATAGTAACAGAGTTACAGAATTGGTCTGTAAGAAACACATACATGCATACACTATCGGCTATAACTAGAGAAACAAAACTATTTTTTAAATCCCGATTATTGACTAAATGAATATTGAATTATACTGGTATAGCAACAACAATTTATAAGTTAGAACCTGCTCTTAAAAATATTTGTTGTACTGGTACAATAAATAAAATAATTAACTTTCTGCTGCAGTAGATCATCTGCATATTTATTTTGTAAGACTTAATAATAAAACAATTTTTTGCGGTTAAATTTTTTCCTTTGCCCTAGCTCCCGTTCTTGTCCCGGTTTAGAGTTTCATAATTATGGTATATATATATATATATATATTAAATTTGTTTCGTTCTTTCAACCCTTTTGTAAAGTGTAATTTTGCTGTTGTTTAAGAAATCAGTCTCAACTTTTGTCGACATTTACACAAATGCCATTAGCGACACTAATGAAACAGTGTGGATCTAAATTTAGAGGCCTCTTAGTTAATGAACATGGTGTAAATTTGTAGATATTGAGTAGACTATTTCGAGAGATGCCAACTTACATTCGTAGGAACAAAATTAATTTAATAATAATGTAACAAATAAATTGAGAGTGATATTTTGATATTTACTGGTAGTACAGGGAACCAGAAATTAATTTTAAATCTTTCATTTCAAATCAATTAACATCATTGTTATTTAAACAAAAATCCCACTTAAATACGTTATAATTAAAGCTGGGACAAAAAAAAAAAGAAGTTTTTCTAGGAAATTAGGTCGTTTTTAATTTTTCGTTGTTAGGAGCCTGCAAAAATATTTGTATTTTTTATTGACTTTTCTAATGTTAGATTTAATTATCCGCAATTCAAACAAATCGAACTAATACCCTTTTCACACCAAAACTTTAAGACGAGTGAACTTAAAGTTCACCGATGTTTAAGATCGGTATGCTTTCACACTTGATGTTTAAATCTCTGGTGCTGTCATCAGCTACAGTAATTTTGTCCTTAAGTTACCGTCATGAAATTACCGGTTTTGAACTGTCTGCGCAGACGCACATTTTGAATTATTATAAACAAATATGGATATTTCATTTCATTCTACAATAAAGACACTACAATAAAGAATATATTACACCTGTATTAACATGTAAGTCGATACATTTTATCTCAATTATTGTAGCTCTGTATTTTATTAAACACATTATTAAAATAAATAATTTTATTATAACAATAAGTATAAACTTCTTATAACGTCGATATAATACAGTATTCTTGTTTATGATAATATAAAATGTTGACAGCACAAATTCAAGGAGTATTTTTTTATAATAGAAATTAAGTTGGCAATGCGGACGTTGTTTAAGACGCTGATCTCTGTCTTAAACATCGCTTGTATTTAGACGAGGCCATACGGTTTCACATTAGCGTTTAAAGATACATTCAGTTTAACATCCGATCTTAATGTTCTAGTGTGAAAAGGGTATAATACTATATATAATAGTCTATTGAAATCACAACTTGTACTCGAAATACAATCCATAACAAAATAATATAATTTAATCTGCCAATAAGTAATTGTAAATGGTAATTGTAAATTGTAATGGTATAAGCGAAAGTAAAGCAATATTTATTCTCGCTGGTCGGCGCAAGTTAGCAAGCGCTTATAGGTGCCGGTAACAATCTTTCTACGTGTTCGTGCTCTCTGTTTGCATGCTTTGGTTTGTAGGAACAGCACGACACATCTAACTATCGATTCAAGGCTTTCGTTTTTCTACTGTAATGAAAGATCATTATTCGTGGATCAGGAAGCATATAATCCGTATCCATATCCGTATCCGTGGATCTGGCTTTTATGTGATCCAGCACCTCACTACTTATTATTAACCATTTATGAAATATCATATATGCTATTCACTTTTGTTAAAACAAACTGAAAGGAAATTTTGTTTTGCACCTTTGATATTGTATGTCATGTTGGTATTAAAAAATGATATAAAATATCGCTTTCTTAATATGTCATTTCATTTGACATATGTCATAATGAAAATGTTATCTTTCATAACCAACAAACCTGAGGTATGTGTTACAGCATAAGCCATATTTTTAAATGACATTTAGAGTAAGATTAATAAATAAAACACTCGGTAAGTTTCTTAACTTACCGAGTGTTTTATTTATTAATCTTATTTTAAATATGTTTCACCGAGAATACACGGACTCCTCTGTCAATTACATTTAGAGTATTTTAATATACTATAAAAGTAATCAAAATAACAAGATCTGGTTCGCCCTTACAAAAGTGAACGCAATATGTAATATCTATTTGATACAAATGTTCAATATGCTGTACTATTCTAGCTTAGTACTGTCAGCAATATCAAACGTCCAAAATAATGGTGTCCGCATTAATACTAGACCATTGCAAAATTATTTCAAAGATATTAAAAATGTTACTTCCAATACGCCTTAATATATGTTACCCGCTTCACGTGACAGTACAATGAGTTGCATTACGTAAAAAATAACAAATAAGCTATGGCCTTTACACATTAGTGAGTAGTTAAATGTGTCCTTTGATTCCTATACAAAGGACATAAGAAGAATATATGCTCCAAGGACCCTGTTGTAGAATTGTCACATTTGTAGGCCCGTAGATAAATGATCTTAATTCTAAGACAATGATTAAGGTACTGAAATAAAACTGAACAATTTTTGTAAAATTAATTGTTTATTTTGTTATAAATTATTTGATATAAGGTAACAAATATTATAATCATATAAATATGACGTAATTAAAAATGTTAATCGTATTACTATGCTAGAGTAAAAAATATTGCACCTAGTCTAGTTTAAAAATTATAAAATATTTACAATTGCATTTTCGTTGTATTAGGAGTAAGCACATTATAATAATTACAAAATGTGTTAAATTTCAAAACTTTCCACAAATATACTAAAATTTATTTCAGTACACACGCCGATAGCTCTAAATATTCACTGGGATTTTTGATTCGACAAATATACATCTTGTAAATCGTTTAGGTATGTTTTAGGTTGTACATGTACAGAACTTGCTTAAAATAACCGATTAAAACCATTATGTTTTTTCAAGCAATAATTTTAGTTCAAAGAAAAAAATGATACGGTTGCTTGGGTATGATTGAATTATGAAGAAAATTTTCTACGCATGTTCCCTCATAACTCTCCAGGTAGAAAACTTCGATTCCATGACATTTGAACAAACGACAGATTAACATACGAAACTTTAACATGGACAGATTAACATGCGACAGATGAACATAGACACATTTTAACACACGAAAAATGAACACTGTGACATATTATCATAGTGACAGATGAACATAAGTCAATTGAACACACGACATTTGATCTTACATTTCATTTTTATTTTTATATTTTATTTATCCTAACATATAAGTTCAGCGGTTGGTCAATGGTTGGTCATCGGTTGGTCATCGTTTAGTCAGCGATTGGTCAGTGGTTAAATAAAAAATAAAAATGAAATGTGAGATCAAATGTCGTGTGTTCAATTGACTTATGTTCATCTGTTGCTATGATAATATGTCCCAGTGTTCATTTGTCGTGTGTTAAAATGTGTCTATGTACATCTGTCGCATGTTTATCTGTCCATGTTAAAGTGTCTCATGTTAATCTGTCGTATGTTCAAATGTTGGGATACCGAAAACTTCTGGCCGCCCACTCCAGTACGTCCTTTCCAAAAATATTACACATATGTATATTTGACGACACACTACTCATTTCAATATTATGAGCTTGGCCTGGACCAAAATCAGTTTCTGCGCTAGTAGCTCGGTTCTCAACATAATTTAATCACACACTACGTCCGAATATCTCCCATTACTTTCTTTACAATAACCTCTTAGCTACTTCTTTCGATTCTGTAAGGTGACAATCTTGCGCAAGTTTTAGAATATAATTTAATTCTTTATCGAATGAACTATTCTGTTTAGACGAATTCTGAATGCAAAACTGCATGCAAGAATGTACAGTTAGGCTATCTTAAGCTGGCCAGTGAAAGTCTGTAATGTGCAGTGTGCGACAATATCATGAGTGAATAAGACACTTCCCAAGTTGTGGCACCCGAGTACAGTCGGGAAAATATTTGATTTTTTAAGACACGAGCGCGTCCCTGTTGGCTTGAAAATTCATTTTTCGAGTGACTGCACGACTTCTATTTGAATTTTTAATCATGCCGTACCCAATTTTTTGGGTACTGCGCAACTGGCCAACATAAAATTGCTGAACTGTATCTTCGAAACGCTTTTAAGTAAACTTTTTTTTTTTAAACGCTTTTAAGTAAACTTTTTTTTAAAAAACGCTTTTAAGTAAACTTTTTTAAACAAAAACTTTTTAAGTATAAAATGTAAAACTCTTGCATTTTTAAAATCCTAATCTTGCCAGTCATCACGTCTTATTGTAAGAAAAGAGGCATCGTTGAAATGGAGCATTACAATCATTCCATAGAAGATGTCACTAAAGTCGGTAGTTCGTTAATATTTATGCTTTTTTTAATCGTTTCGATATTTTTAGTTTTCGTATCGTCAAGTTATTTGAGATATTTGTATCAAATAATCTCTTCGTAAATTTTCTTAAATGAACTCACAGTTTAACCTTTTGTACTCCAAATATGTTTCCCAATAGCTACTGTCCAGCATTCTACTACAAATATAATTTTCGATTGTATGTGTCGAATGCCGTGCAGAAACATCAAAGCACAAAGTATTGGTTAAGGAAAAATAAATTAACAGAGAAATAATTATCTCAGTACTTCTATTATTAAATCAAATAGTTTGCTTTGGATCATTTTTATTAGATAAGTCAAAAAAAAAATAATAATAATAATAATAATGAAAACGTGGTGATAAAAAATGTAATTTTTCTATAAATTTCTTTAATTTGGAAATAAGGATTTATTTTGGAGAGATCACAAATGATAAATTTTCCTTATTTAGTTTTAATTAGGTTAAGATAACTTGATATTGCGAATATAAATCGTCATGGCTTGACTGGGATTCAAACCCAGATATTCAGTACTCATACTTCTGCACTACCCAGGTTGTCAAAGGTCAAAGAAAAACCCTATATCAGTGGTTTTCAAGCCTTTACTGGTGACAGAACCCTCACATAATTAGGAAAAAATCACTGCAATTCCGCAAAATCCGTATAAATTAATTTAACTATTAACGTATTAATTTAATGAAATTCGGGGCACCTTTTTCATATGTCTACGGCACCTTGGTTGAGAACCGCGGTCCTATCTAATGAAACTACAATCTTAGAAATCATTTTATATAAAAAATAAAATTGAGTTTAATTTATTTTTCTCAGTGAGTTCATTTTGTCTGTCCTAATATCTATTACTCTCTCTATCGGAGTATTTAGCACTTTGCTTTCCAACACTATATCTGTCGCTGTATCGGTCGTCCTGATATTTGTCTCCCTGCCTGTAGTGTATTTCTGGTGGAGGAACTGTCCCTATGTTCTTGTGCCAGCGATGTGTCCAGTACAGGTCATCTCTTTCCGGAACTTCGCGACAAACCACCACACAGTAGATTAGACTGCCGATTAATGTCAGGAAACCGAAAATCAGGAAAACTATTCCCAGTACCCTGAAAAATAAATTAAATTTAGTAAAAAGAATTAGTCAGACTCATGCAGTTTTAAGTTTAACTAAGGTACAGTGGCTTGTGAGAAAAATCCTAGACCTGTGAAAACATAAATAATACTTTGATTTTGATAACTTTTAGTTCAAGATCTAAAATAAAAACTGATTTGAAAACTATGCAACATCCGGCGTTCAAGTATTTGGTTTAAACTGAAGTTTAAGGTTTACCTAAACTCATACTTTAAAGTTAACTACACAACTGGGCCCTAGAACTTATCTGATCTGCAGTACCATATTTTTTTTTGTGAAATAATGCTACCAAAAACGTTTGTACCACCAGTGTTGAGCATAGATAACTTAAAATGTTATCTGGTCAAAGATAAGATAATACCACATTTTTGTGATCTAAACAAAGATAAAGATATTTAAAAAAATAATTATCTAGAAAAGATAGGGATAATCTAAGAAAAAAACATATAATAAATAAGATAAACCCCTCCACATTTTTATGGCGCGAAACTCAAATTATCCATGATAAATTCATCATATCGCTTTCATCCAAGGGGGAATCAGTTAAAAGTATCTCGTTTAATAAATATTGTTGATTCATATTTACATATACGGTATATACCTAGTTTTGTCATTTGGAGAACACCACAGAATATTGAGGTTAAGTTTTAAATAGACCATATTAGTAACTACGTCAGAAAATGGGATTCAATATTTTCACTTGTCAAAGAACTAAAAAATTTGCAACTAAGAATGTGACTGTAATGGTCCCAATTTGGAGCAAAATAATACACCATTATGCATTCTGAAACAAAATATTAATGTTTACTTAGTTTTAATTAAATAAATACTAAAGATATTTCGATTTTCATATTATTTAAAATCGTAACCTATAAATATATATTCGAATCCTTATTTATATGTTTATAAAATCATTATTCTATAATATAAAGTATCTGAACTGTATATATTAGTATATACTTATCAAAGATATAAATTTTTTGCTCCAAAATTGAAAATATTCATAAAATTAAGTTCGTAAAATTAAGTAATTAAGTAAATCCAAAGGAAATCGTTGCCAGATGGCAGCACATGTATGTGACGTCACACTAGTATGATCTATTATCTATAAAAATTATCTGAAATTACAGATAAAGATAATGAAAATACCAATCTAAATGATATAATAGATAAAAATGTAAATCAGTATCTAAAAAAGATGATAGATAATAATAGTTCATCTAAATGCATTATCTAGATAAAATAATCTAGATAATGCTCAACACTGATTACCGGTACAACATTGATCGTTAGTGTCTTAATTTTAATTTTAGCATAATGCACCATAATAAATATTATAATTTACTTACCAAACGAACAGTGGCTCAAAGAATTGTATAACAATAACGAATCCCAATGTGACCAGTATCAGTCCTAAGTTTAAGAGTAGCATGAGACAACACATGCCACGTATGTTAGGACAGAAAGGGTTAGGTGCTGCCATGGTTTCCACTCTGAGACCAGCCTTGCGAGACCCCCTGCTCTTGGTTGTGCTCGCCATTGAAGGAGCCACTCCACTTCTGTAGGAGTAATGACTTGGGGCATGACGACTATAGCGACTGCCTCGACTGAAAAAAGAAAGTGAAACAATTAATTAGTTAGTTAAAATTTGTGGCGCACAGGAACAATAGCTATTTGGGCCTAACACAATTCATCAAATTGACTATTACTATTTTAAACAGAAGCATCCAAAATTTCAAGCTGAAACATATTCTACTGAAGAAGTCAATACAAATACTCGTTTGGTGCCGCTAAGAATTATTGTGAATCATTAGATACACAAGTATTTCGTCAACAATTACAAAAGTTATTAGCTGGCGTTCTTGAGAGAAATCATCATATAGTTGATATTATGTTCATAATCAGGAAATACAAAAGTTAGATAGATTACAGAACAGGGGCGGCTCGTGTATAGGCACTGCGGAACTGCAGCACCCCAGTTATTTTAACAGTCATCGGCCGTGTAAATTCTCGCCGAGTAAAATGTTTTTACATTTATAAGGTTAAACCAAATCTGGTTAGCTTAATTATTTTTATATTGTATTACTGACTTTAAATGTCATTTACAAAATCCTTTGCATTGTAAAACAGACTTCACAATTTTGGGGTTATGTTTATATGATCTAAGCAGGGCTTCGAACCGTTATTTTTTTCGTTTCGGTTTTCGTTCCGGTTCAATTAAAATATATATATATATATATCAGTTCGGTACCGGCAAAAATAACGAATTTTTCGGTTTTCGGTTCAGTTCCGAGAGATAAATTTTTAAATGGTTTTATTTGTATTAGAAATTTATTTTCTACTATAATTTAGAACATTTTATTCCTTATTTTGTAATAATCATACCAAGGCCGCTGCCAGGGGGGGTCTAGGCGTTCAACCCCATTTTTTTTACTTATCAGTTAAAAAAGTTACGATTTTTTCTGCTGTTCAGTTTAAAAAATAGTCTTGAATAAAATGTATTTTATATTCACTCACATAAACATTATCTGAACCGAAATAAACCGATATTTTTTCTCGGTTCAGTTCCGGTTTCCGTTCCGACAAAAATAACGGTTTTTTCGGTTTTCGGTTTTCGGTTCAGTTCCGGTTCGAAGCCCTGGATCTAAGGCCACATTAATAATGTGACATTTTGAATAATTTTTTGTGATACAAACATGGCATACGATTTCAAAAATGCAAACTATTCAAATCAAAATTTCATTTTAGTTTGTTATTACAAAAGTGAAAACAGTATAGTCTGTTTCTTTGATTTAAGCGGAACTAGATTTTGAAAACTAGAAACTTTTAACGTTTAAATGAGGCTTTTAATCAATTCGTTTAGCAAAGGTCCACTTTCGTCGTTCAAAAAGAAAAAAATCCATTTAGTTTCGCTTAAACGTTTGGAATAGCCTATATATAAAAGTATTGCATAATGTAAAAAATAAAAGAATACATTTTGACTAGTTACACAGGGTTGCGAAGGTTGGCCGCCTTTAATAATATATAGTAATTTTAATAGATAGATTGATAATGCTAGAAAATAATATATATAATATATATAAGAGGAAATAAAAATTCTTGAATACTCGTCAAAAGTTTATTTGTAAAATATTAAGAGACGTTTCGACTGGTAAATCCAGTCATCCTCAGTCCAAATGCTTTAAAAAACTATTGTTGTACTAATATTTAAATCTGAACTGTCATTTGAAATACATAATATATATTTAAAATATATATATATATATATATATATTTTAAATATATATTATTTCATCAGATTATCAGATTTAAATATTAGTACAACAATAGTTTTATATATATATATATATATATATTATCACGTTTCAATTTTTTTTACCACATTTTAAAATTTAAGGTCTTATTATATATGACTCATATTTATTAGGGCCGAATGAAAATATTGCAGTTGTCTTAAGCTTCATATAAATAAACAAATGATTATAATATGTAAACACTTACACATCAAAAGTGTTCAGTGATAAAAATCAAATATATACGGTTAATATATATATAACTTCAAAAAATCATGTATTCATGACAGTTTCGCAAAACACAAGAGAAGGGCTTTTCTCCCTGAGAAGTATTAGTAGTAAGTAAATAATTAATTGCCTTTGTCATAAAAAATTCTCCATATTTTATTTTGTTTTCTACTGAAGTTATTTATCTAAAAATATTATCCAGAATACTTTCTTTTGAGAATTACAAAAAAACTAGACGTGATGGAGAAAAACTAAAACTTGATATTTGTTGGGATTACGTTATTCTATGTCTAATACCCTGAACGCCGCAAGGCCTAGGGAATAAAGAATAAAGAAGAAGAAGAACGTTATTCTATGTTAAACAAGAATAAAATAAAAGTTTATTAAACAAAGTGAAAAGAAACTAAATAATAATACATATACGAGTAGTTGTTGCTTGTGAAAAATATAAGTAATGACTGAGATCTTAAAAAAACAGTTCCAATACAGCTTAAGCATTAACAAAATATGGACCCCAGATGTCGACTTAACTTAAAAGGAATTAGGGACTGCCATAAACCATTTCCTGTTAAGCCGTCCGTCGGTCTGCAAATATATTTACTAAACATAACAGAAATATAATTAATATTTCCAACAATATGAAATCAAGATTCACTATTCTACCTACAGAGTGATTATTTAATGGGCGAGACGACGTCACCGAATTTTACGTGCCTCCTAGCAGAATACTATGACTATAATAACCTTGAAGAAAATTTGATTATGAAGAAAAAAAGATTATGCGAATGCGCGCATAATCGCCTGCTACGATGTGTATGAAACGGCAAATTATTAAAACTTCCAGTGACGTCGTCTCGCCATTAAATAATCACTCCGTAAATCACCTCTTAAAATCAAAAGCGGCGGAAATTAATTTTTTGTTTCGCATCTCTGTATTATCTAGAGATATACAAGATACTAGGGAAAATCTGATACTTAAGGAAGCAAAGTCTGTGACTAAAAAACAACCCGACTATCAATATTTATGGAATGAGAATAAAATCAGTGCTAAAATAGACAAAGTTGGTAGAGCAGGCAACCATCATTACGATCATGTACTGCGAGTCAACTATCCAGATTCCCAAACACTTATGATAAGAATCAGAGTATCTCACACTAAACGCTATATTTAGTAAGACACTAATTATTTCACATCCCGCTATTTTCCATTCATTGCAGACGGCATGACCTTGCCTGTTTCCTGAAAACACAATGCCCCGGTACTGCTGGCTGGCATCACAGATAAACACTATTCACTAATTGTGTTTTTCTGTTGCGGTACTTCATTGTTTTGTGAATTTTGAACTTGGATGCTGTTAACTGACTTTAATTGTATTTCGGAGTGATATACATGAAAAAACTGTTAAACAACATAAATTATGGAACTTAACCTAGATTGTGAACAGTATTTTACTGTTTCCAACATTGTAAATTGATAGATATAACTATGATTGATATGTTAGAAATTATTACAGATTTTCACTAAAATTTCATTTTAGGCACACAATGGTTCTGAAATTCAGCGTTTAGGTTGTAATCCATCGATCATGATTTCATTTATATTTTCCCATAGTTTAGTCATTCATTTTAAGCAAAAAGCGACCATCTTAAATTTTGCAACTACATTTCTAGCGGTCACACTACTGCAATAATTGTTTAAAACCATTTACACATTGTAAAGAAGGGGTAAACTAAAGTATCATTCACAGCTCATGTTTTAATAGATAGTACGTAATTCATAGTGTTAATGTTAACGCATAAGAATGTTAGTTCTACACAAAACCGTATAAGCATTCATAGCTCCAATTTAGTGGATAAGCGTAAGAAAATATTTAACGCATAATGTTAGAAGTTTGTATATCTCAAACTTTTAACATTAACATTAACATTAAAACACTGACAACTGTCAAAATGAAGGAATATATTATACTTGAAATTCGAATAAGATTTGCGAATGCAGCTTGTGACATAATTATTAGTAAAAATGTTGAAACTAATATTGAAAAATAGATGTGAAGTGAGAATTTTTACATATTTCAGGATTTCGAAGGTATGCAGTGATACATTTCAAAATAGACGAATATATTATACAGGAAATTCTAAAAAGACTTGTGGCTGCAGTTTATGATGTACTAATTAATAAATGTGTTGAATCTAATAAATAATTGATGTGAAGTGTGAATTTTCACATATTTTAGTGTTTTTCAGGTATCTAGTACCCAAGT
Organism: Liopterus haemorrhoidalis; assembly: GCA_963971575.1. Lineage (NCBI taxonomy): Eukaryota > Metazoa > Arthropoda > Insecta > Coleoptera > Dytiscidae > Liopterus > Liopterus haemorrhoidalis. The sequence continues at coordinate 5,988,545 of OZ020619.1, read as the reverse complement.
TAAAGCAGCTATATGTGTGAAACTTTTTTTTTTGCGGTAATCAAGTCAAAATGAACAATATTTTGAAAATAATGTACCGTTTGTTATTCTATGTACTAAGAACTTTTCCTTAAAATACTACATGAACTTTTAAAATAAAATATGTATTTTTTCAACAATAAAAAACTTATCTGACAAAAATTCCTTTTGAACTATTTTAGTTTCCATCAATGTACATTATTGAGATTTTTTTCAGATTTTTAGACCAACACTTCTGGGAAATAGGGTGGAAGCAAAAGTTAACTTTTTTTTGTGAAATCAAAAAGTTAGGTTAGAGTGAGTAGCTTCAGAAACATTATAGTTATTTTATTTAATAATTAACTTAATAAATATTATTTTGGTTCTTTTTAGAAGTATATTTAATAAAAAAACAATATATATATTTAATAACAAGATATTTTTATTATTTTATTGTTTAGTAATTTCTATTGTGTGTAGATGGCAGCTAGATCGATTTATCTATTAAAACATGAGCTATGAATGGTACTAAACTGTTGTGCTTAGGCACTAACATTATCCATTAACATTATGCACTATGAATTACGTACTATCTATTAAAACATGAGCTGTGAATGATACTTAAATCGTATTGAATCTTTGATACTTATCAATCGTTTTAATCAGGGCGCACCGGTCCTCATCGAGCAACAAGATATAAGCCGCATTCAGACCTCTTTAAATTAATAAGTTATAGACTGTTCGTTGTGTTGCTCTGAGTTATGCTTTAATGCATTCTTTTAACGTTTCATGTACCGTTCACATCTGTTATAAATTAGTACGTTACGAATAGTCCTCCATCTGTGAATTTTGAGCTTCTATAGCTTCTATAACTATTTAGCTTCGTAAAATATTTTATATGTATTTTAGTTCTTATAATTCTGTTGTCTTAGATTTTAACTACCTAATTACCTAAATTGATCATATTTACTGTCCGTCTTTGTAATTTTGAGCAAGATTTGTTAATGATGACATTATGTTAGGTTATGTAAAGGCATTCGATAACTACGGTGTCACTGATAGAATGCGATAGCCAATGCATCTATATGTCTGTCTCATTAAAACATCTCACTATAGTCCGTTCAAAGGTGAGTATGCAGTACAGGACATATGGAGTAGTTCTTTTTCATACTCTCCAATGGGTTTACACAATGACGCTATCCTTTTCTTGCTTGTCGACGTTGCCAGCTCTAAAACGCGTTGATCTGTGAAGACGCAGTATTCTACAAATGGTCATTTGTTTTTGTTGAGTGTTATTTTGAGTTTTACAAGAGTTGATTTTTGTAAATCATACGATTTTTTCATATTATTATAATTGACACATTTGACACTTTTACAACATTTGGCAACACCGCTCCCATTTGCCATAAGAGCAATACTGCATTCTCACCTTTGAACAGACTATAGCTATAAGTTTAGAAAATTATGCACAGTAAAAATAAATATTACAGAAGCATAATAAATTATAAATTAGATAACCGATTTTATTTGATTAATTTAATGGCGAAACATGCTGTAATAAATATATAAAACAAATCTTCGGTACTAAATTATTTGTAGAAATTTATATACCTAAAACTAAACAAGTTATTTCTGGCTACAATTTAATTTTTTTTTTTTTTTTTTTTTTCTCTTAAGTATCAAATTTTGAATTAATATTAATTTCAAAATCCAAATTTCTCAACAATTTAAATAATTCTAAATTTAATTATTTGTTTCAATTCAAATGTTACGCATTGTTTCCAAATTTCACGCATATTCACAAACCATAATTCGAAAAACACAATGCAATCTACATGAAGAAACCATTAAGATATTTATAAAAATGACGAAAATGTATGAAATTATAACCTAAATATTATAAAATTTTCACACATTTTAACTGAAATTTCTGTATTTTTATATTCATAATTTATTTTAAAATAGGTCAACCGGAAATGAAAAATACAAGCTTATATTATATGCATTTTTATGACAGATTTGAGCGCAACTAAATATGCATCTACACAGATGATCATAGACATAGTAGTCTACAGAGCTGCATTCTACTACATATAACAAAAAAAATTACGAGAATTGGCTCAACTATAATGCAAAAAGTAAATTTTTTCAATTCAACAAGTCCACACTTTATTGGGTCATTGCATTTCAAGTGATCTGGGATTCCTCACTCGACTATCTTCGATTTTGGTGAAATTTGAACTAATTGTATAGCAATGTTATGAATGAACCTGTGCAAATTTTTATGTCTATATATTTAATATCTAGGGAGATATGTCCGTCTGTTTGAAAATCTGTCTTGCAGCGCAGTTGAACAGTTGCAGAATATTTAAAGTTTGACTGTCTTGGAACATGATAACTAAAGCAGTTGTTGATCTGAAAATGGGTATACAAGTTTATCCTTTTGCTGTGAATTACAAAAAAGCATGCTGAACAACCAAAAAATATTACCCTTTGCAGGATAAAGAAAGAAAATGGCCTAATTTGCCAATTTAAATCAATATTTGGGGTCCATTGTTTCAGAACGAACAAGCAAAGAAGCCTGCTCTTTGGTACACTTACTAATGATATATATGTTAGTGTATTGCTAAGTTATGAGCCTAATTATTCAACTGTTCCTAATTACTCCATTCAATAGTCCTTTTGTCCATCGGACATATTTTTTTCTAATAATATGAAAATACCGTCATTTTAATTTAATATATTATATACAGCAATACCGATGACGCGGGTTCTACTGTTTGTCAATGCTTTGAAATATTTCTCTTCGTGTCCTCTTCACCAGTCCATTTTAATTCAATTTTAATTCTATTATGTATGGCTAGTATGTTTGTCAACTTTGCTTAGAAGAAGAAATAAAAAACCTAATTTAGAGGTCTGAAGCCATTAAGAAGCTCACCCTTATTAGAGTCCGGCCCCCGCTTTAACGGGCGTTGCGGAGCCATAGTTACGCTACTGCCTCCATTACTTCTTGAATACCGTTCATTCATCTTCTGCATTAACAACCTATTATTTTTACGTCCTGTGAAAATCATTCCTGTATTCTCTAAGAGCATCTGCTGTCATTTGAACTTTTAATGTGTTTGTAACAATATGAGAGGGCTAATGTCAAAGTGGTGTCACATTTTATTAATTTTGAGGAACAAACCGTTTTACTTCTATTCGCTGAATTAAATTACATATAACTCCATTTGAAATTCTTATAAATTCAATTACAAGAAAAGAGATATGACTTGCTCTACCTTTGTATTTAAAATAGTTGTAATTTATAATGTGACTTACACCACTCTGGTTTTGCCTCCATAATACCGTATTTGCCCGAATACAACGCGATATTTTTTGACCAATTATTTTCTGTGAAAAAATTAACTCGCGCTAAATTCGAGTATTAGCCCGAATATAACGCAATATTTTTTGTCCAATTATTTTCTGTGAAAAAATTGACGTGCTAAATTCGAGGTCTAGGTAATGAAATGTAATATAAATAACCCTCCTTATTGGTACGCCTATGCCTCCGCACCACCTTAAGAAAGGTGAAAAGACGGTTTTATTGAAGTCAACTGAATACGATAAGTCTTCGACCGGAATTCGATTACAGAATCTTCGACCTTATGATATATTGAAACGTAAAGCAATGCCCAAAGAAAATTTGCATCCAGGAATCAATTTTTGGGCCCAAGAAAAAGGTTGACAGAGGAATTGGTATTAGACTGGTTGAATGTGTATTGGTCCAGGTTCTCTGAGAAAAACGCTCCTTGATGCATTTCGCGGCCACCTTACGTCAGGTGTTATGGAAAAAATTCAGGCATTGAACTAATCTTGTAATAATACCAGTTGGTATGACATCCCAGTTGCAAGTCTTGGATGTGGTGGTTAATAAACCATTTAAAGACAACTTACGAAAAGAATACAACAATTGGGTATTAGCGGGAAATCACCCATTCAAACCTTTAGGAAAAATTAAGAAATCCTCAGTCTCACTTTAAGAGAATGGATTGGGACCCTCTGGCAGAAGATCGAACCTGAATCGATAGTGAAAGGTTTTAAGAGATACTGCATTTTCAATAATTGAAATGGGTCTGAAGATGACATTTTGTGGGAGACTGAAAGTGTGGCATACCAACGATACTGATGCGATTTTCGGATTATTATTGTTTCTTCTAAATATCGTCAAAAAAATTTAGGTGTTTCGTTAAATTGGGGTCGCGGTATATTCGGGCTAATACGGTATATGTGGTATATTGTGTCTCTTCTATTCTTTCTACCGTACTTTGTTTTGTACTCATCCTTACACATAATTTTTCATGCAATCTAATCGAAATTTTCTACAACTTTGTAGACAGTCCATCTACAGAGCATTTAATCTTTGTAAGTGCAATTATTCTTCTCCATATTTGCCTACGTCTATAATGTAAATCCTATGCACATGTTCTGGTAATTTATAATAATCAGAGTATGGCATGGTGTCGCTAGCCGCCATCTGTATGCATGTAATGTCATTTTTACCGAATGTATCTACGGCGAACGGACTGCCATCTCTGTTTTTACAACAACAAAACATATTGTTGTTCTGTTACACATATTAACTTAATAATCATGTATTAGGAAATAAAACAAGCACTGCTATGTAAATACAAATGACGGAATGCTTTTTGGATTATTATTTTGACTTACTAGAATGTTTTTGTGTTTTTAACATGGTTTGCAAATTAGTTACTTGACATAGATTGTAGTAATTTTAATAAAACAAATAAAAAAGTTCAGTTTTGAGTCTGGGGCATCTCGGTTCGACGAAAAGAGCTCAAAGAGACTTTCTGCAGGACATAGTGTATTTAATAACCAACTCCTTGACAAGACAAGGGTACTTGCCCCGGGCCGCCATGTACTGATAGACCCTCTCTGCGCCCTCATTATAAAAAAAAAACTCCCTTCGTCCGAAAATATTATCCTGAAATACATTTTGATTTTTTTCTTGTCCGAAAATATGATATATATTTACAGTTTTAATTAGTAATAAGAATGATTTTATTTATGAAATAGTTACAAATATCTAGTAAAATAAAGAATAAGTTAGTTAGTAAGTTAAAATATTTGGCGCACAGCAACAAAGGCTATTTGCGCCAAACGCAGCCCATCTAAATGACTACACTACACATTAAAAGAATAAATAAGACAATAAATAAATAAATAAAATCATTAAAAATACACATATTCAATAAAAGAAATCTTGCACGGACCAATACAAATAAATAATATAAAAGGTCTGTTCGGAAAAATGAACAGACGCAGGGTGATGGTAAGATTCTGTAAAGGGGCCAATTACCATCGAATATCACAGTCAATAAAAACAAAGAATAATACAAAAGTTTTAATTTAACAAGGATGTAGCTGTCTCCACTGCTTGTATGGAACATGTTAATGTTGTTTGTACTCGTCCCTTACGATGAAGTTTTGTCTTATTAATGTGCAGAATCTTATAGGAATTTCCTCCTTTTGCTAACATGATTGCTTCTAGATAAGTTTACAATATTAGAAAAACATTATCAAAGGTTTGTTTTTTTAATGCATTAAATGCATTTTGTACGCATTCAATCAGTTCGTCGATTTTATTCGGTGAAGCTGTATGTTGTACGTATTTTATAGAACTGAAAAAGCCAGAATCCAAAACATTAAAATCTGGATTATTTGGCGGTTATGATTTAAGTCGATTTGGAACTTCTTCCTTGCAATTAAACAAAATTTTGTTCAAAATTCGCCATTTTACTAAAACAGCGGGTGTCACTTTAATTTGTCTAAAATACCCGTTTTTTTTTTTTTTTTTTCTCTGAATTACTTGTGACATATGCAAATTATTTCCATTTTGTTAGAACAGCGGGTGTCTAAATACGAACTTTAATTTGTCTAAAATACACATTTTTTTTTTTTTTTCTGTTTCGCCATTTAAATTTAACATTGATGCCTCATTTTCATGCGGGTGTTGGAAGTGTGGAACAAAAAATTCAACCAATAGGATCGCTTTATTTTGAAAAAACCCGTACCTTGGTATCGTAGGCGCGGTGTTATAAGCGCGGTGTCGCAAGTTCAGAAATTTCAACTCTAGCGCCGGCCGCACCGTCGAAACCATAGAAACAGATGTATTTTTACTTGCCCGACCTTAATATATAAGGGGCAAGTATTGTAATCGCGAAAATTTTCGATGTCGAGATTTTGACGGATGACCACGTTTCATGGTCCAGGGAATCCAGAAAACCTATTTTCGAAGTGCCGTCCGTATGTGTGTGTGTGTGTGTGTGTGTGTGTGTGTGTGTGTGTGTGTGTCTGTCTGTCTGTGTGTATACACGATAACTCAAAAACGGTTTAACTTAAAGAGTTCGTTCTGGTACTAAAAAATTCTCCTATTAAATGGGAAGAACCCTATTGTTTTTTATGAAAATCGGTTGACTAGAAATGGGAGTTTACTCGTGTCGATTTTAAGATTTTTGCGAATATTTAGCAACAGAAAAATATTTCGAAAAAATTTATTGAACAAAAGTTACTATAAATGCAATAACTAATAACTTTTATTTGAGACGTTTTTTGATAAAACGAAAAATTTCGAATTTTTTTTGTAAAATTATTTAAGTCTCAATTTTTTCATACTTATATGTAACGTTTCCATGGTCATGATAATTAATTCGTAACTAGTAAAGCAAGCCTTGGACAAAAATTTGTATAGAACATAATTTGATGTATTTTTGAAGATTTATCTAAATATTATTATTTTTTTTTTTTTTTAAATTTACATTTTATTTTTAAATATTTTTTTATGGGAGGGCAAGTCTAGCGGAGGTTTCCCTTCGCCACTGGTTTCGAAATGGTGAGATCTTTAGCGAGAAACTTATATTAATTTGCTAAAAAAAAAAAATTAAAAAAACGTAAATTGATGTAGCAAAATAGCGACTTTTACAATGTTGTCGGCAGTCATAAAGTTTATTATTATGGATTCCGTTTCAAATATCTGGTCTGCAGAAATGTCATGCAGTGGGTATACTAATAATATACCCCCAAGTAGGGGCCAACAGAATCTTCATTCTAAACTGTGATGTCAAATTTATTTCATTAAAAAAGATTGTGTATTAAATTATTTTCTTGTAATTGAAGTAACTGTCTGTGTACTTTGTGTCTCATTTCTTGCAACAAGTTAAAATAATCACCCTGTTGCCGTCTGTTTTTATATATGGGGCGTACCCACCATTGTTTTTCTTCATATCGCATTAAGTCTAAATATGCATAGAAAAGAGCTAGACGTCTCCTTCGATTTGACGACATATTTAATGAAATTTAATAACCGTTTACTCCAAACACTTGTATAAACTTTTAGGTTAAATTTGGGTTATATACAAATGTCAAAACCGAAAACAACCACCTATTTAGAAATAAAAACAAAAATGATCAAGATAATATTACTTTCGTTAATCCCACATTTTTACTTGCCCGACTTTAATATATAAGGGGCAAGTATTGTAGTCACGAAAAATTTCGATGTCGAGATATTGACTGATGACCACGTTTCATGGTCCAGGGAATCCAAAAAAACTATTTTCGAAGTGCCAATTCAACTGGCTCAGAAGTAGCTGTAAGATTTCTTGACAAGACGTCTTACTGTCAAAAGTTTTGTTAACGATACGAACAACATCTAGTAACTTTTCAGTAAACTGCCAATTCAAACGAACAGAAAATTTTGACGCAACCCTAGATGCAAAGTAGCGAAACGAACTGACCTAATAGTTAATTAATAAAGACAACAATATTTATTTTGCACCGGGGTGGCGAACAACACAGGAACGACCTTGCTCATGATCTAATGCAGTAATGAAAGGCTTAAGAAACAATTTACGTCCTTGCCTAACAACCACATAAATCTTTAAAACGATGACGATGAAGAGGAAAATGCCAAAAATTTGGTGAATATAAACAAAAACCTCCAGCGAAACAATCTTTTAAAACAAATAAGTACTTAGATATTTACATATGTAAATAATAATCCCACACAAATTCTCAATATGTGTACCTGTAGTTTAATTAGAAAGACACACATCCGCTGGAATCAGGTGTGTTTGTTTGTGGAGTGCAGCTGACGTAAGCAACAGACATCACTGCTATGGAATCACGTTCCGTAGGCACAGCCACAGCCACAGCCACAGCCACAGCCACAGCCACAGCCACAGCCGATTATTAATTATGAATAATGTCACGGCTTTATGGAAATAAGTGGATTATTAAGGTATGCGCGTTTACAACCACACACAGCCACCCCATAAATATGCATTGCAAAATTCTCATCCGATAAAAGATTGCCAGATGATGTCTTGATTAATACATTCTATATACATAGTGGAGCGATAAATGTAATGCAAAATACTGTCGCCTAATCAAACCAAGAACAGGGGTCTATTCTATAAGCTTTTCAGAGTGGTACTAGATATTATACTGACGTAGATCACGTGCAGCAGAGGTGTTTGGCTTCCGCGGCAAAATATAATCCTGTATATTTTTCAATTTCAGAAACATATTTCTCAATATTAATATTGAGCTATTTGTTTTATAAGAATTTCATTACTATACATGATTTATTCCTCTTTTGATACATTAAAAACAAAACGTATAACGATAGGCGCTCCCCTTACTGATCGAGAATGGGATAGGATCTGAGGATGCATTTTTTGAGCTGTCAGCATTTTTAGGGTTTTGTAGGTATGACCAAAAAACCCTTATACCGTCATTTTGTCGTCTGTCTGTCTGTCTGTCTGTCTGTCTGTCTGTCTGTCTGTCTGTCTGTCTGTCTGTCTGTCTGTCTGTCTGTCTGTCTGTCTGTCTGTCTGTTCGGTAAAAATTGTAGCCAAACGGCTATCCCTAGAAAGTTGAAATTTGGCATGCTTATAAAACTCTTTGACCCGCACATAGGAAAAATACTAAAACATCTAAAAAACATATCCCCCTAAAAATATAAACAAATATGTGCTCATCGAAAAAAAAAATATTTTTTTATAATTCTGAGTAGGGTATCAAATGAAAGCTCTTTGTACGAGGATTAACGATCAAATTTTTATTTTTGCAAAATAAATTATTTTGAAGCGATTTTTGCCAAAATTGTGCAAAAATTTTTTTGTCCCACACCCTGTAGCCCAGATGGTTTAAACTAAAAATCTGAAAAAATTCTAAGTAATGTACATTGGTGTGAACCGGAATAGTTCAACAGGAATTTTTGATCAGATTAGGTTTTTGAAAAAAAAACGCATTTTTTTGTGATTTTTGGCTAATAATGTACACAAGTTATAGCTTTGTAACACGCCACACTTTAACGTGTTTGCTGGTCTAGTGGTATTTGACGCTGATTTTTCATCCAAGTAACCCGATCCGAAAGGGATCGAACCCTGTGAGAAGAGACTATATTATTTGTTGTTTTTTTTTATAATTTTTATATTGTTTAAATTATTTTTTCAAAATTCTAGTTATATTTTGGCAAATGTTGCATTTAATTTTTAAAAGCGTAAATTTAATAGCCAGTGGAAATTGTTTAAATTATAATTTAATTCTGTTTCAATGTACACGAAATCAGAGGGGCGGAACTTATAACAACCATTGGAAGCCATAGGCGCAATTTTTAAAATTCTTAATGAACCTTGCTATATAAAAAAAAAAACTGCACATATTTAGAAACCTAAATAATGGTATTAGGCGTTCGAATTAAAATTAACAAAAAAAAATTTTAATATAAAATTTGTTTTCGCATCCAAAATAATCATCATTCACTTACTAAATACCTGCAAAACCCTGTAATGTGTGAAAATTCACACTTCACATCAATTTTTTTCCTATGTGTGGGTCAATGAGTTGTATAAGTATGCCAATTTTCAACATTCTATGTTCAGCCGTTTGCACACAATTTCTACCGTACAGACAGACACATGAGTTATAAGAGTTTTTTTGTGGTCATACCTACAAAACCTAATAAATGGTTTCCAAGAAAATAACGCTTAAATTAATATATCGAGGACCTCAATACCTGTACTGTTTACAAATTTGGCAGTCGGCTAATTTCATCTGTAAACAGGGTGTGATGGGAATAATAATTTATTTAAATTTAGTTTATGATATGATAATGTATGAAATGATAAACGTGTTAAATTTTGTTACCTTATTTCGGATGGTGCTTTATATGCAGCGCTTGTGACGTAGATATCTGAGTTGTTGTCTCCATAAGCACTACTCCTGGAGTGGCTCATGGCAGAAGGCGCCCTGGATCCATTCCTGGATTTTTCTCTGCTTTTCCTCGCCGCAGAAGAAGGCGCTGGTGGAGCTAACCTCTCGTTCACAACTGTATATGGCTGTAAAAACAAAGGATATATAATTTTGTTTCTATGTTCGTAACTTTGTAATATATAACGAAAAGGCCGTATCACATTAGCGTTAATAATAACGTCTTGACTTGGAAATTTAAAGTTTTTGCATTCGAATCATTTGTCATGTGTGGTAGTATGACAAAACCTAGGTTTTAAACACTAGGCAAATGGAACATGATTCAACTCCTCTGTCTTTCTATTCAGGTTCCTCTATCTCGCTCTCAACTGTTGCGTCTTTGTCTTTGTTTACGTTGAGGTTAGTTTGTTGTATAATTGTTATTTTCGAGTATAAAAAAAAATGATGTTAAGTGTAAATTTGCACACATTTCAGGGTTTCGCAGGTATATAATAAGTGAAGGCTGCTGGCATGCTGAGTGTGTAGGACAAATTTTGCTTTGTAGTAATCACGGCAAAATGAACGATCTTTTTAAAATAATTTATCGTCTGTTAAATATTTTAACATAAAACAAATTTAATGTTAAAATATTTTTTTATTAATTTTAATTCGAATGCCTAATACCATTATTTTGGTTTCTAAATATGTGCAGTAATTTTTGCAGTATATAGTAAGGTTTATTAAGATTTTGAAAATTGCGCCTATGGCTTCCATTGGTTGTTTCGAGTCATATGCTCCGCCCCTCTGGTTTCGTATACATGACACATATAATGAAAATATAATTCCAACAATTCCAACTGGTTATTAAATTTACGCTCTTAAAAATTAAAAGCAACATTTGCCAAAATATAACTAGAATTTTGACAAAATAAAAATGGAATAAAACAAAAAATAAAATTGTCTCTGCCCGGGAGCGAACCCTAGTTTGCTGAGTAATAAGCGAGCAAGCTAACCATTAGACCACGATACGCCTTCTAGTATAGTGTGTCACATAACTATAACTTTTGTACATCGTCAACCAAAAAAAATGCGTTGTTTTCCGAAAACATAATCTGATCAAAAATTCCTGTTGTACTATTCCGTTTCACACCAATGTACATTACTTAGAATTTTTTCAGATTATTAATTTAAACCATCTTGGCTACTGGCTGTGGGACAAACATTTTGGCATAAATCACATCACAATAATTTATTTTGCAAAAACAAAATTTTGATCGTTAATCCACGTACTGAGGGCTTGCATTTGATACCCTAATCAGAGTTTAAAAAAATTTCTTTTTTTTTTTCGATGAGCACATGTTTGTTTGTATTTTAAGAGGAATATGTTTGTAAATGTTTTAGTATTTTTCCTATGTGCGGGTTAAAGAGTTGTATAAGCATGCCAATTTTCAACTCTCTAGGTTTAGCCGTTTGGCTACAATTTTTACCGAACAGACAGACAGACGACAAAATGACGGAATAAGGGTTTTTTGGTCATACTTACAAAACCCTAAAAAACTAGGTTTTAAAGACTAGGCAAATGAAACATGATTCAATTCCTCCGTCTTTCTTTCCAGGTTTGTCAAAATGCGCGTGCGCCAACTGGTGTTCTCTCGCTCACATATGTTGCGTCTGTCTTTTGTTTAAATTGAGGTTAGTTTGTTATAATAGTTATTTTTGAATATAATTATAAAAACAAAATATTTTGGAAGAACAACTAATTAATTTAGTGAAATCTCACAAATAAACTTTTCAAAGTAAAACTATCAACTCTCATAATAACAAGATGTACGCATGTGCTAACAAAGAAGAAGAAAAATCAAATAAAATGCCTTAAACATATTAAGCGCTCTGAAAAACTCACTTTGCGCCAGCCAAGGTGACACTGAAGCTAACTAAGATGGCGCTGAGAGTTGATCTTTGCGGGCGCTATATTCAAAATTTCTTTACTTTGTGGACGACCCTCACGTTATTGTTAAATTATGTCCCACGATTATATTACGCACATATTATTAACAAAAAAACATCTATCATAATTAACAATCAAAAGAATAATGACATACGTTAAAATTCATTCGTGGGAAAGACATAAGATGGAAACAACGTTATTGCTAGTCTTAATTATTATTAATTACTTAATTATTATTTTAACGACAGCTGTTATAAGTTTATACTTGACAATAACAGTATTTATAAGATAATGCATCTCTTATTAGATATACAGGTAGGCACAAAGGTTTAATTGGACGTTGCTTTTAAATAATCGTTTAGAAGTGTGATAAGGTTTATATTATTAATAATAGCTAACAAAAATATACAATAGTAGAATAGCTTTCACACGGTATATCAATGCGTATTTAATTCTTTTTTACAGAATTATTAGATTTGGTAAAAATTTTACAAAGAAGAAACAATATTTGTTTGAAAATAGGTAAAATCTGATAATAGTAAATATTAGAAGTTGAGTTAACGTGAAATTTAGTATGAGGTAAACTAAGGTGACCATACGTCCCGAATTTTCGCATTGCGACCCGAATTTTTACAGAGGCAATATTTGTCCTGAATTGTCCCGAATTTTAGAAAAGGTATTTATTTTCAATTTTTATTTTTAATATATTTCAAATAAATTTATTTTTACTAAACTTGAACTAAAAAAAAATCTACCGAAAGGGTATTTTCCTTGATGAACAGCTTTTGGACAAGTGACAAGACTCAACTTGATGTAGACACGCAATAAAAAGCAATTACTGATTAAAGTAAATTATGAAGAAAACTGTGCGGATTTTTATATAAAGCTTCAAAGCAAAAAAGACCTACTCAAAAAGATCCATAGTTCGTAAAAATATAAAAAGTTTTCTACTGAGTAATTTTAATGAATAAATTTTGAATTCAATTAAAAAATACTGTGATTTTAATAAGTTAATTATATGTGATTGGAAATTTTTATTTATTATAAATTATAATTATTTATTGTATATAATTTGTATTTAAAAAAATTAAATAAACAATTATGCTTGAATAATTAACCCCCCCCCCATACACGGATGTACTTCCGTCCCGAATTTTGAACTAAAAAATATGGTCACCTTAGGTAAAGCTAAAAATTGATGTGAATTTTCACACATTTCTGGGTTTTGTAGGTATTTAGTAACTGAATGATGATTATTTGGGATACCAAAACAAATTTTATGTTAAAATATTTTTCTATGAATTTTAATTCGAATGCCTAATACCATTATGCAAGTTTCTTAATATGTGCAGTATTTTTTTTTTTATATACAAGGTTCATTATGATTTTGAAAATTGCGCCTACGGCTTCCATTGGTTGCTTAAATCATAAGCCTTGCCCCCTGATATCGTATTCATTCAAACATAGAATTAAATTATAATTTCAACATTTCCCACTGGTTATTAAATTTACGTTTTTAAAAATTAAATGCAACATTTACCAAAATAAAACTAGAATTTTGGGAAAATAATTTAAACAAAATAAAAATGCAAAAGAACAGAAAAATTAAAATTCACAGGAATCGAACTCTAGTTTGCAAATTACAAAGAAACGACGAAACACACTACGCTACGAGCACTTACTTGTCTACTATGTTACATAGCAAATTAAATATTTGACATATTTTAATTAAAAACACATAAAATGCGTTATATTCCGAAAACATAATCTGATCAAAAATTCCTGTTGTACTATTCCGGTTCACACCAATGTACATTACTTAGAATTTTTTCAGATTTTTAGTTCAAACCATCTGGGCTACAGGGTGTGGGACAAAGTTTTTTTTTACAATTTTGGCAAAAATCGCGTCAAAATAATTTATTTTGCAAAAATAAACTTTTGATCGTTAATCCACGTACTAAGGGCTTTCATTTGATACCCTACTCAGAACTAAAAAAAAACATTTTTTTTTCGATAAGCATATATTTGTTTATATTTTAAGGGGGATATGTTTTTTAGATGTTTTAGTTTTTTTCCTATGTGCGGGTCAAAGAGTGTATAAGCATGCCAAATTTCAACTCTCTAGGTTTAGCCGTTTGGCTACAATTTTTACCGAGCAGACAGACAGACAGACAGACGACAAAATGACGGTATAAGGGTTTTTTGGTCATTCCTACAAAACCCTAAAAATAATTCTTTACTTCACAAATTATTTTATTATCATTAGAAGTACAGGCTATTCCAAACCTTTAAGCGGAACTAAATGGAATTTAAATTTTCTTAAATTGTCACTAGCTAACTTTTTATATATTGAAGTTGGCTTAAGAATAAAACTTACAACGGAGGTATACTCGGAGACGGTTCTCTCTGAAGGCGCCCTTTGGCTGTCCTCTCCATCTGTGGAATATCCCCTGTTGGCCAGTCCGCTCCTCGGCATGTGTACTGGGGTGGGACTCTCTGTGTTCACAGGGCTCGGGGCCACGTAGTGATTCTTGTTGATTCTTCGAGCCATACCCATCTTCACTAATCACGGCTGTATTGATATCGATGGAGAATCGGTAGGTGTTCTGCTAGATGTTTTGCATATTTTCAATCCTGAAAAAAAAAAGAAACAAATTTTAGTTAACATTCAATTATACTAGAATAGAATAGAGTTGCCAACCAGTCACTTTTTAAGAGAACATGATCTCTTTTTTTGTTCAAATACTTTGTTCTCTATCTTTTCTTCTAAATAGTATTAAGTGTATTAGTATATTAAAATAATATTTTACAATAATAAAACAAAAGAAGATTGATTATTTATTGTTTCGTCTTGATTTTTCGTATTTGGCATAGTAGCAGACATTAGCCTTTTGTTTTTGTTTTAAAAATATAGAAATTGAATTTTTTTAAGACTGAATCGGTATTATGATATTCGGGTGTACAATCCGCTGTTACTCTATTTTCGACTGTCGGAAATATAATTATTTATTAGCAAGTGTTAAATTAAATAATATAAATAAACTCTCACAGTGTCATTCACTATAAATATAACGTGATTTTTATCACTTAAAAAAGTGTCTGGTATTCTTGTTCGACAGCATATGTTCATTTGGCATCTCCAAGAAGCTTCTTCAGCATCTGGGTACCCAGAGAATCATCTGTCCATCAGCACAAAGGTTAGTAACATATGTCTGTTAAATAAACGCTTAGACACTGTAGTCAAACGTCCGTCGTGTCTATGGTATTATTCGATAGCTCTGGGTGGTGCGCTCGAAATTCCACACCAGTTAGCGGTTTGCCTAGAGCCACTACATATATTTTTATATTTTGTTTTCGAGATGTTCGACATTAACTTCAGATGACAGCCGCTGTATGACGAGTGTATGGCTGTTTCCAGTTTTTGCTTAAAATTTGGGCACCGGATGCCCATGCGTACCACCTTTAAAGTTTTTGAAGAATCATTTGGACTCTGTAAGACCGTTATATACCGCTGTAATGCTAAGCGGCCGTTGTTCGACCATTGTAAAGTCGCCTTTTATTTTTACTCGGGTATCCTTCGTGAAAAATTCATTTGTCGTCGCTAATGTTTACTCATTCTTCTAAAATAATCGGCATTTCCTTAATTTCCAACATAAAAAAATCTGTTTATCTGATATTTGTGTAAAATCGTCTAACGGAAATTTGTGTTGAAGTAATATTATATAAAATATATGTATGTTATCTTCTGGATATATATGATACCATCTATTGTCTTTATTTAGTAATAACATATATTACTTGGCAAGTCATTTATTTAATACAGGCTGACGAGTCCGATCTACCGTTCCAATCAGTTACAATCTACAATAATGTTATCATTTCAGATTGAGATCAAAGATTATGAAGAAATGTTCAATTTGCTTTGCTGTATAATTTAAATTATTTTTAACATTTCAAGTCAACGCAGACTGGACAATATTCGAAACGCAGATTTAAGGCGGCGCACAACCCTATAGCTCTCAATAGTTTCTTATACAAAACTAATAATCGGCAATAAAATAAATAACAATCTATATATCAAAATTTGCAGCGAATTTTTATCTATCTAATAGGATATTTTTAATTGCAGAAGAAAATGTTATGTAATTGTAAATAAGCAAATTGCATTATAGACGCCATCTTGTAAACCAATTGACGTATATTTGCGTACGATGCGGCAAATTGTAGCTAAAGCTTCATTCTACAAATATGTTTATAGCTATTTTACTCTATTGTGAAAACTACTTATAGTTATTGTACTTGGCAGTCTATTTTTGCCGCCATCTTGAATCTTCCGCGGTTTTCAAAATAGGTGTTACAAGAAAAATGATTTAATCTTCGTAAAGAATACGTGTACCAAGTGGCATTCCATTATCATCAAGTATAATATTTTTCGACGAAAGTTCTAAACTATAAGGAATCAAGTCGAAAAAAATGTTGACGTATTATTTGAACATTTCTACACAAAACTATATAAATATAAAAGTTATTCGAAACCCACAAATAGATTTAAAAAATTACAGAACAATATCGCTGATGTCTATTTTTAAGTTATTGAGCGATAATATTTTTACAATAAATGTTTCTACAATTAAAAATATCTTATTAGATAAATAAAAATTCGGTGCAAAATTTGATGTATAGATTGATACTAATTTTATTTTAGATTTTTAGTTCTGTATAAGAAATTAGTAACCACTGGGAGTTAAACGCAGCCTTAAGTGAATATTTATTCTGTACTGGATAAAATAAGAACATACACATAAAACTAGCTACAATTTGAAAGATTATTTGTAGAATTCTTAAATAATAACTTTTGTCAATGCTGGTTTTGAAACCGATTATAATTGGGCTGAAAATTTGTACACGTAATATTTCATACAGAATATATAAAATGAAATATTCAATGCGGTGAAACATACAATAATACCTCAGCAGCATGTTTTTTTTTAAAGGCAGATCAGTGGAAACTAGTCTTCTACTTTATACCCAACAAATATTTAATGCTTTAGATCACCGTGTACAGGTGGATACAGTGTATACCGACTTCAATAAGTCGTTTTATAAAATAGATATAACTTAATATATTACTTAAAAAACTTGCTGAGGCTGGTGTACTTCGTTAACTCGTATATACAGAATCGGTCTCAGGCCGTGGTTGTCCATGGATATAAATCTGACTTTTATATTACGACTTTGGGTGTCCCTCAAGGGTCCCAGCTTGGTCCGCTTCTTTTTATAATAAAAATTAATAATACTTGATTAGATGAGTTACGTACGTAAGTTAGTAATTATAGTTGATAGTTAATGGGATTCGGACCAGTCAGAAAATAAAACAAAATTTATTAACTTCTCTTACGTTTCGATTTAATTTAAATCTTCATCAGAGCTTAGTTAATAGTCACGATACCAAATAACAATTTAAAATTAATAAAAAACACATCATATTGTCCGGTCATTGAACTCAGTACTAAACTGTTGGACTCTGCAAAAAAATGACAGTTGATTTGATATTTTATTTTTTTTGCGTAACAAATGAATAAATTCAAAGTGAAGATACTTTGCTTTACATTTTGTATTTTCAAAATTTTACATGGCAACGCAGTTGTTTGCAAAATGCAAAGTGCAAAGTTGCAATGTATAATGGTGCAACAGGGACACACTAGGTTAGGTAGTTTGGCCACAATATGACAGACAGGCAGGCGGACAGACAAAAGACAGACAGACAGGCAGACATAAGGGATTTTTGGTCATACCTACAAAACCCAAAACAATTAATGCGAATTGGCACGCGTACCTCAAGTTGATCATCACTGACATAACCCAAAATCAATGATAATAATAATTTTAAAAAAGAAACATCTTCATTTTTCTTCCTCTCGCCTTGTGTTATTTTTCTTTCTGTTGGAAAGTGTTTGGTTTATTGTTAAAATATAAACGTTTACAGCGGGATTAATTCCATTAACCACAACGCGTCGTGAAAAATGTTAATGAAGAAGTTTATGTAAATGAAATATTTAACACGCATACCTCTCCATTATATTCCATCAGATTAAATTATTAACCTCTTTACATAATGGTAAAAATGTTTTGTCTGCCTCTGCTGTTAACCGCTAATCACTAGAATATTTTATAGCGACTGCACAACGCGATATCTTCTCTAAGATTTACAAATCAAATTTATTCATTTGAAACATGTTTAATTTGTGAGATTTAGAACAGATATTTATGGTTCGTTTAGAGAAATTTGCAACGAACATGAAAAGATCTTATTTTACGAATTTAAATAAATTAAAATACAGAGAAAGTTTGTTGTATTTGAAAATAAACTGCAGTGAAATTTAATATTAAATTCATCAGAAAAAAATATGGGTTTTCAATATATTATTGAGGACGTTGAGAGACGAGGTACAAATTACTGGGAAGTATCGGGCAGGGCCTGGGACTGCATTTTTTTACAAATCACTATCTATTTTTTTTTTTTTTTTCATTATTTATTATTTTGTTGCATATTTTTTTTACGCCTATTACGAAAAACGTAAGTAGTTAATTTTTAAATTACTTCATTGTAAACAATGTTGGCAATTTTTATTTATTTATTTTTTTTCGCATAAATAAACATTCTTTTAAGATTGCCTACTCTTGATAAAGTGACATAATTATTGTTCAAGTGAAAATATATCACTTTCCAAATATGCTCCAACGAATAATATGAAGGGGAGCGTTGATCCTTTTTCCCCCTGACACATCGAATAAAACATTTGCCCAGTCAAATAATAAAACTGTTTTAAACAACTAATTACTCGATTCAGATAAGATAAAGTCGAAATCTGACTTCGGTATAACCTTCACACGAGTCTGTTCGTTCGATACAAATTGTGGCCAAGCGGCTGATTTAGAGAACTGAACACAAGTAAGAAAAATATTGAGACTTCAAAAATATATCCCGCGAAAAATATAAATAAATATGTATTTATCTAAGAAAAAATCAAGTGAAAGTTTTTGATACATGGATTAACAATTACATTTTTTTATCAACTTATGGAATTATTATTTGATATAAACATCAATATCCAACAGCAGGGGTGTCGAACTGATTTGGGTTGCAGTCTATTTTACGAGGGATGTTTCCTAAATTCTGGGAATTATGCTATAATTTAATTACGCAGAACTTATAGGCCATATTATTGGTGCCAGACAAGTGATGACATGTTTATGCAACTATCTAGTGCAATATTGTTCAGTCTGATTTAGGTGTTCGACTGATATAGACGCGTTTTCATAGCACTGTTTTTGTAACCATGGAAGACGCAGCAAAATTTCAAAGAGCAATAATTTTCTTTTTGTGGAAAGAAGGTGTGAAAACATCGGAAATTATTCAGCGTCTGCAAGGAGTATTTGGTGAGTCTGCAGAATCCAAAAGTTTTTACTGTTTATCGGTGGATCGATCGTTTTAAAACCGGTAGAGCATCACTAGAAGACGATCCACGCAGTAGGCGCCCAAGCACGTCGGTAAATGAAAGAAACATTACTGCCGTCGAAGACCTACTGAAAGAGGACAGGCGAATGACTATTCGTCAAATTAGTGTGCGCCTAGGGATAGGTACACGACAAGTTCATGACATCTTGCATGATTGTTTGGGCGTTAGCAAGGTTTCGCCGCGTTGTGTGCCAAGGCTGTTGGAATAGGTGGATTGAGGAGACACCGAAAAAGTTCAATGAGGACGGTTTAAAAAAATTAGTTTATCGTTGGGATAAATGTATTCAGTTAAATGGAGACTAACTAGATAATGTTGAAAAACTAGATTGTAATATTGACGAAAATTAACAAAATAATAAAAATTATAGCTAAATTCCCAGATCTTTGGAAACATCCCTCGTACATACAAAATGATAAGCAGTGACGGAACTTTAAATATCCCGAAGGGTTTCTTGACCTTTTTAGTTACCCGACCTTAATATATAAGGGGCAAGGAAGCAAGTAATCGCGAAAATTTTCGATGTCAAGATTTTGACTGATGACCACGTTTCATGGTCCAGGGAATCCAAAAAACCTATTTTCGAAGTGCCGTCCGTATGTGTGTGTGTCTGTGTGTGTGTGTGTGTGTGTGTGTGTGTGTGTGTGTGTGTGTGTGTGTGTGTGTGTGTGTGTGTGTGTGTGTGTGTGTGTGTGTGTGTGTGTGTGTGTGTGTGTGTGTGTGTGTGTGTGTGTGTGTGTGTGTGTGTGTGTGTGTGTGTGTGTGTGTGTGTGTGTGTGTGTGTGTGTGTGTGTGTGTCTGTGTGTATACACGATAACTCAAAAACGGTTTAACTTAAAGAGTTCGTTCTGGTACTAAAAAATTCTCCTAATAATTGGGAAGAACCCTATTGTTTTTTATTAAAATCCGAAACCGGAAAAACCGGAAGTTATTAAACTTTAAAATTTAAAAAAAATCGTAACTAGTAAACCAAACCTTGGACAAAAATTTGTATAGGACATAATTTGATGTATTTATGAAGATTTACCTAAATCTTATAATTTTTTTTTTTTTTTAATAATTTTTTTTTATGTATTTTTTTTTATTATTATTATTTTATGGGACGGCAAGTCTAGCGGAGGTGTC
Organism: Liopterus haemorrhoidalis; assembly: GCA_963971575.1. Taxonomy (NCBI): domain Eukaryota; kingdom Metazoa; phylum Arthropoda; class Insecta; order Coleoptera; family Dytiscidae; genus Liopterus; species Liopterus haemorrhoidalis. The sequence continues at coordinate 5,967,701 of OZ020619.1, read as the reverse complement.
CCTTCGCCACTAGTTTTATAAACAGAAAAGGGGAAGAGAGTATATTTTACATTTTTAAATATATTTTCCCCCTAAATAAGCTCAAGTGATTTTGATTACCGCTTCAGGGGCCACAAAAAATAAGGTTGAGGGCCGTATGCGGCCTGCGTGCTCTCGAAATTTGATTCGGCCCTCCCCAAGACAAAATCCTGGCTGCGCAATATCCACAATGATAGATCCATATGATCCATAAAATGAGTATAAAGCAACTGTATAAATAAATAGAACATGCGTTTAGACTTGCAAAAAAGGATTATTAATAGTTAAAGAACCACATAAAAAGCATTAAAGAGATGCATGAGTTTCTTGTGCCATAATTTGGCCACTTGCTGTAGCTGTACGTAAATCTAACGCTGCGAGCCATCAATCACTATAGCCGGTCATAGTTTTGTGAACTGTTTTGTATTTTGCTCAGATAAATCAAGTACTTTATTTACTTCCTATAGCAACATCTCCGTAATAAACATTGCTCTAGTTGTCGATTACTCTCCGTCTGTTCCTGGTTGTATGTACCGTTATGAGTGGCCGGCGTTGCTCGCACGTGGGACGCACGGTCTAACTGTACCCGGCACCAGGGCCGGGGATCGCTCCATATATCTCTGATAATAAACTCTCTCTCACCGCTCGTTCACATCTCCTCGCTCAGGGAAATGGATGGCTTCACCGTGAAGATAGCGACTGATGAATTACTGTTTGTTGAATATAGATTATAGTATTAAATGTTTAAATAATATATGGAAATTAATTACATGTCGTTTTAACTAGGAACAGGACGGTTTGTAGAAAATGACAAATTACAATAAATTTCTTGTTATGGCAGATCTGATTAGGAACTAATTTGTAATAACTAGTTCGTTAGAAGTAGTGCTGGGAACTTAAATTGGTTCTTCGAGTAACCCGATTCTGGCCACCCGGTTCCGGATACCCGATTCTGGATACTTCATACGGATATCCGGTTTCAGATTTATGGTTCCGGATACTTGGTTCCGGATACCCAGTTTCGGATCGCTTGTTCCGGATACTCGGTTCAGAATACTCGGATCCGGATACCCGGTTTCGGATTACTTTGTTCCATATATATATATGTGGTTCCGGATACTTGATTCCGGATACCCAGTTCCGGATAGCTTGTTCCGGATACTCGGTTCCGGATACTCAGTTTCGTACCTTTCCTCATCATATCCAGGGATTTTTTATTTATTTTTGGGAATAATTAACAAGCACATGATGTTAAATTAGGACCATGTGGAGGATAAGTCAATAATTTGTCAGTTCAGGGAGAGGATCGCACTAAGATAAATTCGCGCCCCGAACATGCATAATAAGTGGCACCCTTTTTTAGGTTTTATAGATATGACCACAAAAAAACCTTATAACGTCACTCATGTGTCTATTAGACCGGGAGCTCATGACATTTTTGGTCTCCGATTTCATACAGCATGCCTTTTGGAGGAGAGAATATTTACCCTGTGACAACAAAAAAGGGATGGTACTAAACCCCTGCACGCTTTCCGGTCATAGGGAAAATTGCATTTCCACTTGCACAAAATTTTTGTGTTTTTCTCTGACTTAATATTGCTTGCCCTTTTGTCAAAAGAAAGTTATAACAAATTTAAAGTCTTTTAATTATAGGCATGCTGTATGAAAACGCGGAAAATCATATTTTTTTATTACAAGATCACATGACCGTTTGAGCCATTTGGGACCCTCCGAATCGCATGCATATATTTAAAAGACTTTAAATTTGTTATAACTTTCTTTTGACAAAAGGGCAAGCAATATTAAATCAGAGAAAAGCACAAAAATTTTGTGTTTAAGTGGAAATGCAATTTTCCCTATAACCGGAAAGCGTGCAGGGGTTTAGTACCATCCCTTTTTTGTTGTCACAGGGTAAATATTCTCTCCTCCAAAAGGCATGCTGTATGAAATCGGAGACCAAAAACTGTCATGAGCTCCCGGTCTATATCTGTACAGCAGAAATTGTTGACAAACGAATGAACTCCGTCACCTCCGAAACTCTTTGACCCACATATAGGAAAATTATAGAGTTCAAATAAATACAGCACTGAATAAATATAAACACGTATAAAGTTTATTTGATACATATTTCGGCTTATGAGGCCCTCTTCAGAAATACAAAAGGTTTAAGAAATACCTTTTGTATTTCTGAAGATGGCCTCATAAGCCGAAATACGTATCAAATAAAATTGTTTTATCTTTGAAACTACCGAATGTTTTATTCTTTTCCTGTTATTCAATATGTTGAGAGCCTACAACTGAATCTATCGATTTAAATATAATCTGTCTAGGGAGAATTATGATCCCTAAACTAAATATGTTACTTCTGTCGTGAGTTCGCAGATATAGAAACGGAGTTTCTCTCTTGGTCGTGGAAAAAAATAATTTTGTATTCTAAAATAATGAATTTCTTTTCGGTTTCCCTAACATTTAGGTAAAAAATACTGATTGAGTCTAGGGGTGGACTCACACTGACACAGTATCGAAAGGTGTGACTTTAGTTTACATATTATTCCTATACTTTATATCCTACAACATAATATATATTTCGAGATCATATTACATTGCTCCTATGATAATATCACTCGATTATCTCTGAATGAATCTATAATAAATCTCTTTGTTATATCTGTTGATTCGATCAATCTATAACTTTGTAGCCCACACAGCTCCGGCTGAATCAGTTGACCTGACCATTCACTTGTCACTACACGCATGCTAACTAATGCAACAACGAGTCTTTGCTAACATCTGTAGGATATAACTTATGTCGTCCTGCCGTGCACAAGAGGTTATGTTCTGGACATAGGAAGTGAATGCATGTAATAACACTACATGTGCTGTGTGTGATACCCCAGCCTCAGCCTCAGCCTGCTACACACTTAAATCAGATAAATGATATATAAAGCCCATGCAGGTGGGTTGTTGAGCTAATTTTTATTGCTGTGCACGTGAGATAATATAATATGAAGAATTATATTCCTCTGTGTTAGTTTTGACATTCTGTTTAATTAAACTATATTGAAACTCTTCCTATCTATCTATCTCAGTCTTGTTCTTTCATTATGTTTAAAAAATTGATGTGAAGTGTGAATTTTCACACATTTCAGGGTTTTGCAGGTATTTAGTAAGTGAATGATGATTATTTGGGATGCCAAAACAAATTTTATGTCAAAATATTTTTTTATGAATTTTAAATCGAATGCCTACTACCATTATTTAACTTTTTAAAGATGTGCAGTATTTTTTTTTTATATATCAAGGTTCATTAAGATTTTGAAAATTGCGCCTATGGCTTCCATTGGTTGTTTTTAGTCATAGCTCCTCCCCTTTGATTTCGTGTACATTCAAATATATAATTAAATTATAATTTCAACAATTTCCACTGGCTATTAAAAATTAAATGCAACAATTGCCAAAATATAATTAAAATTTTGAAAAAATAATTTATACAATATAAAAATGCAAAACAAAAAATAAAAAATAATATTGTCTCCTCACGTAGGACTCGAACATGAGTACGAATATGAATTCTTGGACAGAACGCTAGTATCTTAGCCACTGCACCAAGAAACACGTTACTGTTTAGCGTATTATATAACTATAAGTTGTCAACATTATTAGCAAAAAAACACAAAAAATGCTTTTTTTTCCAAAAACATAATCTGATCAAAAATTCCTGTTGAACTATTCCGGTTCACACCAATGTACATTACTTAGAATTTTTTCAGATTTTTAGTTTAAACCATCTGGGCTACAGGGTGTGGGACAAAAATTTTTTTGCACAATATTGGCAAAAATCGCTTCAAAATAATTTATTTTGCAAAAATAAAAATTTGATCGTTAATCCACGTACCAAGGGCTTTCATTTGATACCCTACTCAGAATTAAAAAAAAATATATTTTTTTTCGATGAGCACATATTTGTTTATATTTTTAGGGGGATATGTTTTTTAGATGTTTTAGTATTTTTCCTATGTGCGGGTCAAAGAGTTGTATAAGCATGCCAAATTTCAACTCTCTAGGTTTAGCCGTTTGGCTACAATTTTTACCGAACAGACAGACAGACAGACAGACAGACAGACAGACGACAAAATGACGGTATAAGGGTTTTTTGGTCATACCTACAAAACCCTAAAAAGAAGAAACAATCTCTGACAAAATCAAAATCCAAATATTTATTTTATCTGTGAATTTTCACACATTTCAGTGTTTGATAGTTATCAAAAAGTAAGGATGCAAAGGATGGTGGACAGAGACACGGAAGTACAGGACTAAGAAATACAGAACAGAATAGACAAAACAAGATACAATGAAGATAAAAGAAGAAACATTACCAAGATACTTGAGAGACAATAACAGAAACCAGAAGACGATTGTCAGATTCAGATGTGGGAACGAGGCGGCAGCCAATCAATTTTGGAGGGATGAAGAAGAGAAGAAGTGCCGGTCATGTAGAGAAGAACCAGAAACCATGAACCACTTAAGATGCTGTCCAGAAATAGGGGAAGAACCAGCACGGTTGGAAAAATTTTGGAGGAGGCAGGAAGCGGTATAAAATGGATGATGAGAGTCAAAAGAAGCCGAAGGCAACAAAACGGAAAGAAAGACTAGACGTTCCAGAGGCCACTTTTAATAGTTTATTTTCGTAGTTATAAGATTTATTGTTAGTTAGTTAGTTATTTATATTTTTGTAAATTAGGAATTAGATTTAATTGGGATATTTAAGTTATACACATATTTTTGAATGTAAACAAGAGAAATAATGTACTCCAATTCGAGGCCGAAAGGCCAGAATAAAGATATTATTGATTGATTGAGTTATCAAAAAGTTAAGCTGGCCAACTGAATGTCTGGGACAACATTTTTAGGGTTTTGTAGGTATGACCACCAAAAACTCTTATAATATCAGTCATGTGTCTCTGTACGGTAGAAATTGTATCCAAACGATTTAACATAGAAAGTTGAAATTTGGCATGCTTATGCAGCTCTTCCACCCACATATAGGAAAAATACTGAGCGTTCATAAAAAACACACCCCAAGATAAATATAAATTAATATATATTTGATAAACGCTTTCTAGCGTTTATAATAATATCAATTAAAACACACAGATCCAAGCACAAACTAGCATTTATTACCACGTCTATTTACAATCTATCACACATTCATATATGCAGTTCCGTCTTTTCCATAAGAGCACATGGGATAAGAGCCCAGGGCCCCCGGCTTGATGGGGGCCTCAAAATGCCGAGGTCGTCGTTTACACGGAAAAAAGAGGGGCTCAATTTTAAGTACAATTTTACTAATTTTATTAAAAAAACCTTGCAAATGACTTAAGTATCTCAGCCTTACATACTCTAATAAATACAGATAAATTTGAATAAATTTTCCCGAATGTGGAAGTTGCTACAAGGATATTTATATGTCATTGAATGGAAGCTCTTAAATGTGATTATAAAAAAATTGATGTGAAGTGTGAATTTTCACACATTTCTGGGTTTTGCAGGTATTTAGTAACTAAATGATGATTATTTGGGATGCCAAAACAAATTTTATGTCAAATTTTTTTTTTTATGAATTTTAATTTGAATGCCTAATACCATTATTTAAGTTTCTAAATATGTGCAGTATTTTTTTTATATAACAAGATTCATTAAGATTTTGAAAATTTCGTCTATGGCTTCCATTGGTTGTTTAAATCATAAGCTTGCTTAATCCGACCTCTGATTTCGTCAAACATAGAATTAAATTATAATTTGAACACTTCCCACTGGTTATTAAATTTACGCTTTTAAAAATTAAATGCAACATTTACCAAAATATAACTAGAATTTTGACAAAATAATTTAAAAAAAATAAAAATGCAGAAGAAAACAGAAAAAATAAAATTAACAGGATTCGAACTATAGTTTACAAATTAAGTTACATTATTAAGCGAACGACAAAACCAACTACGCTACTAGAGCTACTGATCTGGTGTGTTACATAGCGAATTAAATATTTAACATATTTTAGTTAAAACCTCAAAAAATGCGTTATTTTCCGAAAACATAATCGGATCCAAAATTCCCGTTGTACTATTCCGGTTCACACCAATGTATATTACTTACAATTTTTTCAGATTTTAGTTTAAACCATCTGGGCTACAGGGTGTGGGACAAAAAAATTTTTGTACAATTTTGGAAAAAATCGTTTTAAAATAATTTATTTTGCAAAAATAAAAATTTGATCGTTAATTCACATACCAAGGGCTTTCATTTGATATATTAATATTTTTCGATGAGCACATATTTGTTTATATTTTTAGGGGGATATGTTTTTTAGATGTTTTAGTATTTTTCCTATGTGAGGGTCAAAGAGTTGTATAAGCATGACAAATTTCAACTCTCTAGGTTTAGCCGTTTGGCTACAATTTTTACCGAACAGACAGACAGACAGACGACAAAATGACGGTATAAGGGTTTTTTGGTCATACCTACAAAACCCTAAAAACGGTTAATTCTGATGTAATTATAGAACAAATATTCCTAGACATCCAGCTTCTTACACTTATGAAATACCTGCAAAACCCTAAAATGTGTGAAAATTCACACTTCACATCAATATTTTCTATATGCTGGTTCAAAATACACCAGTGATGGTATAAAAGTTTCTTGGATTTAACTATGAAGTTCTAACAAGAAATCATCTAGATATTTGGAGTTACACAATCTCTCAAAGTGTACTATTTATCAGCAGAACAAAAACTAGTCGGCAATTTTTTTGTCTTTCGTTGAACATACTCTGTTACAATGTAGAAAGACAGAATAACATAGACAAATTTACAATAACATATATTTGGTGTGATGGAGCAAGAAACTTATGAATGTGTACCATTGTGCTGATTCTAAAGATCGTAAAGTTACATTTAAATCTGACAAATCATGCACTATTTCATGTTATGAATTACAACACAGTTAAGTATTTAGCAATATATCTGTAGAGGCGGCCGAACAATACATCTGCTTGCGTTAAGGTCTCTGACTTCACAACTGGGAAGTGGTCACAGTAACACAGTGTTTCAAAACTCACTAGTAGACAGTCTTGAAAATTTGAAAAATGGATCATGGATGCATCACGCAATACACCAGCTCATGTTTCTCTTTTGATTCGCAGTCTTTGACGAAGAACAAAGTTACTCTCATTCCTCGGCCATCATACCATGCTCGTTTGTTAATCTAAAAACTAAGAGCTACGTTAAATTAATTTATTTTTCTTTTTCAAAAATACAAAGCTGATATAATAATAATAATAAATCTCTTTATTGGCAAGGTTCAGTTTACACTGCTCTACCCAGAGCCGCAGTAAGGAAAATTTGCGCTAGGGGCAGAGCCGTGTTTTGGCGCCCTTGGTAAATAAAAACAAGGTTCTTACCTCTCACAATTTAAGTGATGAGCAAAAAAAAGGTCCTCACCTCCCAAAATTCAAGTGATGAGCAAAAAAAAGGTCCTCATCTTTCTTCACAATGGCGCCCTTTAGCAAGCCCGTCAGCGCCCTTTTCCTTAGTGCGCTAGGGGCCGTTGCTCCTTCCCCCCCCCTCTCTTACTGCGGCTCTGACTCGACCACCTAACCTTAAAGTTATTTTACAATCGAGTACATACAATGTTTTAATGTTAATAAATAAAAGAATTGTTTACTAAGTGCAATATGCAGTCTAATTGAACACGGATCGATCCATTGAGCTCACACTGGGACCATTTGCTGGCGGAGTCGCTTTTTGAATTGGGCAATTTTAAGAGTTTTAAGATTTTTCGGAAAGGAATTGTATATCGTGGCAGCGTTGTACGAAAATGATTTTTTGAATAAGGTTGTCCGGTGTTTGGGAATATGTTGATACGATTCACGGTAAGTTCATCGAAAATCAATTAATCGAAAATCAATTCATCGAACATCAATTCATCGAAAATCAATTCATCGAACATCAATTCATCGAAAATCAATTCATCGAAAATCAATTCATCGAAAATCAGTTAATCGAATATTAATTCATCGAATGATCAATTCATCGAATGACCAATTCATCGCAAAAAAATATTTTGTAAATATTTGAGAGGAATGCCGAGGGAATCGGAAAGCCAAAAAAGCAGTGGTCAATAAAAGTTGACAGACTACACTTATTAAATAACTATCATACTTGGTCTATTAATAATTTTTAAATTTTCCATTCAGAAAATACGCCAGGTAAAAGATACCTGTTGGATTATTTTGAAATCGAACAGAGCTCCTTAGATCAGAAAACCCCGGTTAATGGGATCATAAATGTACTTAATACACCCATTCCTAAAGGATTATAAAAATGGTATTTCCCCATCTGTTAAGTCTTAAGGGTTTTGTGTTATGTACATAGTTTTACTATTCATATTTACTATACCACACATGATTTGTTCAATGTACGGTGATTCTGAACCGGTGGCATTGTTAGTGTGAGTTTGTTTTGTCATTAAACTAGATGATGGGTAGCTCGTTTCGCTCGGCTTCTTCTAACCAAACCCTTACTAACCTAACCTAACCTAAGATAGTGTTTTGACATTAAACTAGAAGATGGGTAGCTCGCTTCGCTCGGCTTCTTCTAACAAAACCCTTACTAACCTAACCTAACCTAAAATAGTGCTTTGTCCTTAAACTAGAAGATGGGTAACTCGCTCCGCTCGGTTTTAGACTTTTACTAACTAAACCTAACCTAATTACCTTGTTTTTAGGTGCATAGCACTTTATTTTCCCCCATATTAGCCCAATTAAAATGCGTATCATTGTGTATGAATTTATATATATTATTTGCGGGCAATTGCCCATAACCTGTCTTATTAAATCTTAAAAACAAAACATTTATTTCTTTTATTATATAAGTTTTCTTATTATATTACTTTATTTGTATTCAAACACTATGTCACTTTATTTACCTTTTTTTAAACCATATAAAAAAAATTACGCAATTATGTCTTAGTCTGTCTACTTTTATTGACCACTGCTCTTTTGACTTTCCGATCCCCTCGGCATTCCTCTCAAATATTTACAAAATATTTTTTTTCGATGAATTGATCATTCGATGAATTGATCATTCGATGAATTGATCATTCGATGAATTGATTTTCGATGAATTGATTTTCGATGAATTGATTTTCGATGAATTGATTTTCGATGAATTGATTTTCGATGAATTGATTTTCGATGAATTGATTTTCGATGAATTGATATTCGATGAATTGATTTTCGATGAACTCGTCGGTTACCTGTTGATACATGTGAGTGTTCCTAGTATTTTTACTGTTAATTTGTGATCTTTTAATGATTTTTTCGACTAAATAGCTAGGTTCATTTGTGAAGGTTTATATTTCACATAAAAAACTATAATTATTGCTAACTAGGGTATCTTCGCTTCAAATTCCTTCTTCTCTCCAAGACCTCTTCCATCCATGTACAGCCTTGGCCTGAATCACACAGCACATCTTTTCTTGTCTCTTCTTTATATTTCATTTCTCCGCAATTCTTCAGTATGTGCTCTGTGGTTTCTTTCTCCTCTCCACACAACCTGCACATTCTTTGTTCTTCCTTTCTCCAGTATTCGTTTTCCCTTTCCTCATTTCCACACCTAAAACTCGCTATTATTTTCTTCTTATCTCCGTTCATTTTTGTTTTTAGGTACTCTGGTATCTGTGTCGTCCAAGTCTTTACCTATTTGCCGTTATATCTGGAATTTGTTAGGCTCTCGCTTCTTTCTTGCCCTTGGATATCCCTCATTCTATCTCTTATTTCCAGTGTCACATCTTGTCCTCCCAACCTTTTTATAGATATCTCCCTTGTTGAGTAGCCGTTATATTCGAGTCTTTTTCTTCTTTTTACTTCCCATTTGGATTCAATCTTTCTTTGCTCCAATTTTCTATTTCTGCCCAGCATTATAGCAATTGGTGAAAAAGGTTTAGCAATTGGTGAAAAAGCAAGTACCGATAAACGTTCTACCTGTCCGGGTACATTTGGGTACATTTGACATTAATTCTCAGTCGTTGGCGCATGTTAACAAGCGCCTATAGATGCGGCAACAATCTTTCTAAGTGTTTTCTCACCTCTCTCGGACAATCTCGACCTGCACGCACTCTTTTATAATGTTATTGACTTCTTTAAATCTAACATCTGTAGTTCCATAAAATAAATATTTAAAAAAAATTATTCATAATTTTCTCAAGTGTGAAATTTGCACAAACCAACAGTGATCCATTAAACGTGAAATGACATGTTCCGAGCAACGGAAATGACAAATAACGGAATAAATAGTGAGGAGACGAGACGAGACAAGCCGAGAGAGAATTGTTATGAAGCTGAGTATTTCTTCACGTTGCAGATACTGTTATTGCAGGTACGTGCCCGCTTACATCTCCTTTGTACCTACCACAAGAATACAAAATATATCTCTTAATTAACAGCTACGATGAATATAATTATTTTTTGTTTAAATTATATATGAGTTAAAGAAATTATATATGAAAGTTTCTACGTGTGTTATGTTAATTTCTTAAAATATACTTAGAGTGTTGGATTTTGATTTTTTAGCTCTCTTAATCATAGGAATTCCGACCTCAGTAGCGTGGAGGTACGAGGGTTTCCTTTTATGTTTTTACAAACAACCACTAGATGGCAATATTGAAATGTGTCAGTAATATATTCGTAAAATTTAACATTTCGTCGGCTGAAAATAATAAGATTGTATGTCGAAGTGTATTACATTTGAGAAAACAAGCTTCAAAAATTTTGACCAATATATATTGGAAAAAAACAATATAAGGTTACAATACAAGGAAGAATTTTTTTTAATAACTATATATATATGTTATTGTCAATAACGCATTATTTTGGGAAAAAAAAATTGAATAATACCATTTTAACAATTTGAAAAATGAACATACAACTTTGTGATTAAGAAAAACACGATACTTAGTACCTTAACGTAATCAGGATGTGCTAAGTCATACAAAATTAAATGATCCTTTACTGATCTATGATTTTTTCTGTTAAATTATCTATTTTCGACATTATATTCTTAAATATATTCACTCTGTGGTATATAAACAATGAATATCGCGCGGCCTAACGCAACTTGTCGAGTTCGGCCGCCAGTGTTTGGTGATCGCTAGACTGAACGCTGCATTCGGTGGCGTTCTCAGATAGCTGAACGCTTGTATGTGCGTGGTCTCATTGTATTGTATAGGTTGCGTTAGGCCGCTGCCGTATCGCTACCGTGAACGCCACCGCGGCCGCTTTGGTGTGTGGAATCCTTAAGTGAGATGATAAAAAGCATTTTAGCATTTGAATAAGTAATAACAATAACTAGATAATAGAATAGTAACAGCTACTATTAATACAATAACAAATTTCAAAAACGACTTCCCATAGAAAATACAGTTCTCGTGTAGCATGTCACTTTTTCTAATCTAACGATACATATCTCGCGCCAAAACCGTTATATGGACATCCTGCCATCTATTTGTAAAAACGTGAAACTGCAACAACGGTAATGTTTTTATTATGAATTAAATCTAAGTATAACAAGATTAATTACTGTGAAAGTACTTTTACTCTTATCAATTAACTGTTACGTTACGTTTGCGTTACTCTTGATAATATATGGAAAGTAAGTTGTGTTTAGTGTTTTCTGCAAATATGACGCTCCACTGCATATCACTACATACAGAGAGAGTTTAATTAATTATAACTTGATATTAAAATTGTTATCTCTGTTTGCTAAAATGTTCTGATGTTTTAGTGTAACGTTTAAAATATGTTCAGAAAATTTCAAACTAAATTCCAATAGACTGCGGTGGTGGTAAAACTTTAGCATTATCCTGCAGATTTTACGTTTCTCAAATATTTTTGTTGTTCATACCGACATTTTAAATATTTTTACCGACCGCCAACATATATAAGGGAGGTATTGTGATCATACCGATTTTGACGCTTCGAGATTTCGTTGGATCTCCACGAATTGAGGTTCCTACATAACGTTTTGACTATTTTTAGCATGATGTCTGTCGGTCTGTCTGTTTGTCCGTCCGTCTGTCTGTCTGTCTGTCTGTGTACACGTGCAGAGCAAATTCGGCTGAAAATGTTTTTATGAAACTTCATATTTAAGCTTATGCCATCAATGGCACGAGTTGATCAACTTTCGGTAAAAATCGGTTGACTAAAAATGGGAGTTTACTCGTGTCGATTTTAAGATTTTTGTGAATATTTCATAACAGAAAAATATTTCGAAAAAAATTATTGAACAAAAGTTGCTATAAAAGCAATAACTAATAACTTTTATTTGAGACGTTTTTTGATAAAACGAAAAATTTCGAATAATTTCTGTAAAATTTTTGAAAATTTTGAAAACATTGAGACAGGCTGGGCGGGGTTATGCTATTTTCAAAATCTTAATGAACCTTGCTATATATATTTAAAAAAAAATACTGCACATATTTAGAAACCTAAATAATGGTATTAGCCATTCGAATTAAAATTATCAAAAAAAATATTTTAACATAAAATTTATTTTGGTATCCCAAATAATCATCATTCACTTACTAAAACCTGCGAAACCCTGAAATGTGTGAAAATTCACGCTTCACATCAATTTTTTAATTTTCAATTTTTGGTACTTTTCGACAATTTTATTTGATGGCCTATTAATAAAGTTGCGTGCTAGCCACTAAATCTTCAATTTTTTTCTAAACTATTTAAAGTCTGAGGATTTCAAAAATTCAAACCGCAGGTCTCTATCTCTTACCGTTTTTGAGATATTATGATTGTTTGGAAAATTAAAGTTGGCATTTCCATATTTAAAAAAATGATAAATACATAATAATATTAAAAAAATTGATGTGAAGTGTGAATTTTCACACATTGCAGGGTTTTGCAGGTATTTAATAACTGAATGATGATTATTTGGGATGCCAAAACAAATTTTATGTCAAAATATTTTTTTATGAATTTTAATTCGAATGCCTAATACCATTATTTAAGTTTCTAAATATGTGCAGTATTTTTTTTACATAGCAAGGTTCATTAAGATTTTGAAAATTGCGCCTATGGCTTCTATTGGTTGCTTAAATCATTAGCCACGCCCTCTGATTTCGTATACATCAAACAGAATTAAATTATAATTTCAACACTTCCCACTGGTTATTAAATTTACGCTTTTAAAAATTATATGCAACATTTGCCAAAATATAGCTAGAATTTTTACTGTTAAATTTTTTAATTTTTAATATTAAATAATTTAAACAAAAGAAAACTGCAAAAAAAAAATTAAAATTGACAGGATTCGAACTCTAGTTTACAAGTTAACAGTGTTTAGCAAATTAGAAAACCAAGGACTAAACACACATCGCTATCAGCGCTGACGTCTGAACTTGGTTACATAGCGAATTAAATATTTAACATATTTTGGTTAAAAACACAAAAAATGCATTATTTTCCGAAAACATAATCTGATCAAAAATTCCTGTTGTACTATTCCGGTTCACACCAATATACATTACTTAGAATTTTTTCACATTTTTAGTTTAAACCATCTGGGCTACAGGGTGTGGGACAAAAATTTTTTTGCACAATTTTGGCAAAAATCTCGTCAAAATAATTTATTTTGCAAAAATAAAATTTTGATCGTTAATCCACGTACTAAGGGCTTTCATTTGATACCCTACTCAGAATTTAAAAAAAATATTTTTTTTTTCGATGAGCACATATTTGTTTATATTTTTAGGGGGATATGTTTTTTAGATGTTTTAGTATTTTTCCTATGTGCGGGTCAAAAAGTTGTACAATCATGCCAAATTTCAACTCTCTAGGTTTAGCCGTTTGGCTACAATTTTTACCGAACAGACAGACAGACAGACAGACAGACAGACAGACAGACAGACGACAAAATGACGGTATAAGGGTTTTTTGGTCATACCTACAAAACCCTAAAAACAAAGGTCACACTCCAAAAATACAAGTGATGAGCAAAAAACAGAGGCCCTCACTCAAAAATACTAGTGACGAGCAAAAAAAAAAGGTCTTCACTCCCAAAATAGAAGTAATGAGCAAAAAAAAGTATTTTTTTTATAAAAAGTAAGAGTATAGAATATATTACTCAAAAAGGAGTATAATACTCTAAAAAAGAGTACGTCTGGTCACCCTAATTATACCACACAAACAAAATAATATCGTAAAAAAAATTATAACGTAATCCAGAAGCAGAATCAATGATACCAAATAAACAATAATACCAAAAGTAATGCCAAAAAGATCAATTAAGGAATAAGATAAAACTATTTGCACGAAACAAAGTTGTGATGTGATTACAGCCAACAGTAGACTGCATATGTTAACAAATTTTTGTGTGCTTGTATCACGTGAGCGCTTTATTCCTATACAGCGTTGTCAATTTAACGGTTTTCGATTTTTAGTTATTCATTGTATTAAAAACAAAAAAATTTATAACTATTTATGTACATATAATATTTATTATATATCTATAAATTAATTCTAAAAAAAATACATATTTAAAAATTTTCGTGTTAATTGTTAATAAAAATAACAAAAAGATTATTAAGACTTGGCAACATGGCTCCTGCAGCGCTACTATGTAATGCGCCAAGTTATCACACTAAACTAATTTATTACTAAAAACGGAATCCCAGTTACCAGCCAATAAATATTTATTTATTATAAATGCCCTAAATATAACAAAACAATGTATTTTTTCCATTGCATGAATATTTAGAAAGTTAAGGAAGTCCTTATTATTGAATTAACATAAAACATGTGTATAACAGAACATAAAGGAATAAACATTTGTATTTAATACATTTTTAGTTTTATAAAATTCATATTTGTGAGCTATGAGCGATCGCCCAAGGTAAATTCGACTAAATCCCGAAGGAAGTACCGGAACCTCTGCTAGTACAAACTATGCGCCATAAATTCCTCTTAGATAGATATATAATCTAAAAATATTAAGTGAAGGCGGAATGCTGAGTGTGTAGGACATATTTTGCTTTGTAGTATTCACTGTAAAATGAACAATATTTTAAAAATAATTTATCATCTCTTAATCTAAGAGCTTTAAAAACAAATTTTATGTTAAAATATTTTTATGTTACTTTTAATTCGAGTGCCTAATACCATTATTTAGGTTTCTTAATATGTGCAGTATTTTTTTTATATAGCAAGGTTCATTAAGATTTTGAAAATTGCGCCAAATGGCTTCAAATTGCGCCAAATGGTTTCATTGGTTGTTTCTAGTCATAGCTCCTCCCTTTGATTTCGTGTACATTCAAACAAAATTAAATTATAATTTCAACAATTTCCACTGGTTATTAAATTTACGCTTTTAAAAATTAAATGCAACATTTGCCAAAATATAACTTGAATTTTGAAAAAATAATTTAAACAAAATAACAATGCAAAAAAAAAAATAAAAAATAATCTTGTCTCTTCTCGGGGATTTGAACACTCATTTTCTCGGTCAGAACGCTAGTACCGTAACCATTGCACTAAGAGACACGTTATACTTTAGTGTGTTATATAACTATAAGTTTTCAACATTATTAGCAAAAAAACACAAAAAATGCTTTTTTTTCCAAATTCATAATCTGATCAAAAATTCCTGTTGTACTATTCCGGTTCACACCAATGTACATTACTTAGAATTTTTTCAGATTTTTAGTTTAAACCATCTGGGCTACAGGGTGTGGGACAAAATTTTTTTTGCACAATTTTGGCAAAAATCGCTTCAAAATAATTTATTTTGCGAAAATAAAAATTTGATCGTTAATCCACGTACCAAGGGCTTTCATTTGATACCCTACTCAGAATTTAAAAAAAATATTTTTTTTTTCGATGAGCACATATTTGTTTATATTTTTAGGGGGGTATGTTTTTTAGATGTTTTAGTATTTTTCCTATGTGCGGGTCAAAGAGTTGTATAAGCATGCCAAATTTCAACTCTCTAGCTTTAGCCGTTTGGCTACAATTTTTACCGAACAGACAGACAGACAGACAGACAGACAGACAGACAGACAGACAGACAGACAGACAGACAGACGACAAAATGACGGTATAAGGGTTTTTTGGTCATACCTACAAAACCCTAAAAAGAATAAATAAAATAATGTAAACCTATGTTTGTTAATAATAATAATAATAATAATAGTTTATTTATTTAGCTAATGCTAGTAAGATCCATATTAACAAACATAAACATAAAAACATTATAATAAACATTCAAATCAAATTTAATCCTTATTTTGTCAATTTAAACCATTATTTGTCCAATTAGTTCATGCAAGACGTGATTTTTGTCAAATTTAAATATCGGTTTTTCGTAATTTAGCGCTTTAAAATTTTAATAACATATTTGAATTAATTGTTTGGGACCTTAAAAATAAGTAGGTTGTAAAATTAGGTTGCACATTGGTTTGTAATGTTTTCTACAATAATTTCAAAACTGTATTACTGTGATAAATCATATTTTGAATGTTATCTTCTCAAATATTTTTAATATCAGGCCTGCCTACGAAATCCTGTAAACTATGAAAATTCACAGTTTATATATTTTTTCAGATAAACAGGTTTCGTCGCATCAATGTTTACGTAATTCCTGCTAATGATATAAAAATAAAATTTCCTTATCAACTTATTTAAGAGGATTAATTATTTTTTTAATCCCATACTAATTCATTTGTGGTTAGCAAAACATCGAGATAACATTAAAATGTCTTTCTTATAAATTCTAAGTTATTTTTTGTGCGTATTTTAACATTGAATATATTGGGTCTCGTGAAAGTGTAGTTATTTTTGGAAATTTGGGTATTAAATCAAAAACTATATCTCACAAATGGTAAGAAATAGAGACTTAAGGTTTAAATCTTTAAAAAATGTAGTTTTACGATGTTTTTTCTGTAATATTTGGTCCGTAATGACCTAAAACTAATTGGTAAAATTTTGATTTTATTTTGTAAATTTCAAAAATTCATATCTCAAAAATGGTAAGAGGTAGAGACTTGAGGTTTGAATTTTTGGAATACTAACACCTTGTTTTGTTTAGAAAAAATTAATGTTTGGTCCGTAATGACCTAAAACTATTGAAAATTTTGATTTTTTTGTAATTTTAAAAATTCATATCTCAAAAGAGGTAAGACATAGAGATTTGAGGTTTGAATTTTTGGAATACTCACACCTTGTTTTGTTTAGAAAAAATTAATGTTTGGTCCGTAATGACCTAAAACTATTGAAAATTTTGATTTTTTTGTAATTTTAAAAATTCATATCTCAAAAAAGGTAAGACATAGAGATTTGAGGTTTGAATTTTTGGAATTCTCACACCTTCTTTTGTTTAGAAAAATATAATGTTTGATCCGTAATGACCTAAAACTATTAAGGAAAATTTTGAAACTTTTTGTAATTTTAAAAATTCATATCTCAAAAAAGGTAAGAAATAGAGACTTGAGGTTTGAATTTTTGGAATTCTCACACCTTGTTTTGTCTAGAAAAAATTAATGTTTGGTCCGTAATTACCTAAAACTATTAGGGAAAATTTTGATTTTAATAGAATTTAACAAAATCTTATCTCAAAAAAGGTAAGATATAGAGACTTGAGGTTTGAATTTTTGGAATTCTCACATCTTATTTTGTCTAGAAAAAATTAATGTTTGGTCCGTAATGACCTAAAACTATTAAGGAAAAATTTGGAATTTTTTTTCATTTTTTTTTTCGTTTTATCAAAAAATATCTCAAATAAAAGTTGTCGTTATTGCTTTTATAGCAACTTTTGTTCAATAATTTTTTTCGAAATATTTTTCTCTTGTAAAATATTCGCAAAAATCTTAAAATCGACACGAGTAAACTCCCATTTTTAGTCAACCGATTTTTACCAAAAGTTGATCAACTTGTGCCATTGATGGCAGAAGCTTAAATATGAAGTTTCATAAAAATCCTTTCAGCCGAATTTTCTCTGCACGTGTACACAGACAGACAGACGGACGGACGGACAGTCAGACAGACAGACAGACAGACAGACAGACAGACGGACGGACAGACTGACCGACAGACATCATGCTAAAAATAGTCAAAACGTTATGTAGGGACCTCATTTCGTGGATATCCATCGAAATCTCGAAACGTCAAAATCGGTATGATCACAATACCTCCCTTATATATGTTGGCGGTCGGTAAAAATTGGGATTAACGAAAGTAAAATTATCTTCATCTTTTTTGTTTTTATTTCTAAATAAGTGGTTGCTAGGCAACTAATAAACAAATTACGCGCAAATAGTTTTGCATATGTCAAAAGTAATTTATAGAAAAAAATCCGCTTATTTTAGACAAATTAAAGTGACACCCGCTGTTCTAACAAAATGAAAAAGTTCCAAATCGACTTAAATCACAACCGTCAAATAGTCCAGATTTTATTGTATTGGATCTTGGCTTTTTCAATTCTATACAATCCTTACAACATACAGATTCACCGAATACAATTGACGAACTAATTGAATGCGTACAAAATGCATTAAATGCATTGAACCATACAAACCCTTGAAAATGTTTTTCTAACATTACAAACTTGTCTAGAAACAACCGTGTTAGCAAAAGGAGAGAATTCCTATAAGATTCCGCACATTAATAAGCCAAAACTTTATCGTAAGGGACGATTACAAACAATATTATCATGTTCTATACAAGCTGTGGAGACAGCTACATCTTTATTAAATTACAACTTATTGTATTATTCTTTGTTTTACAAGATATTTGTAACTATTTATTTATTTATTGTTTGGGTGGTCAAACAGAACATAGTTCCTATAGACCTCCACGAAAAATTTACAATAAGATATTAATTATAAATACAATGATACAATAAAAAAAAAAAAGAAAAATATTTACATAAAAAATTAATAAAACACAAAGAGTTTTTTTATATATAAATATAATACATATCGTTGAGTTAAGCTCTCAATTTACATTCTACTAGTTTTCTAAAGGCAGAAAATGACAGGAAAAATATATCGCAAGTATTAAAATGATGGTTAAATGTGCACATAGTTCTATTTAGAGATGAATTCTGTCTAATATTTGTATGATAGTGTCCAGAGTAAAACGTATTTATTTGCCTCAGATTTGTAGCTGGTACATTAAAGTTTATCAGACTCAAAATATCTTTAGAATCAATCATACTATTTACAATTTTATAGACAAAATTCATCTCTAATTTAGTTCTACGGTCTTTCAAGGTATGTAGGTTATATCTGTTTAATTGAACATCATAATTAGATGGAGTATTGCAATCAAATTTATAATCTAAATACCTTAAAAAGCGTTTTTGAATGCTTTCAATCTTGTTTGAGTATATAGTATATTGCGGATTCAAAAATAAATAATTATGCTCTAACTTACTACAAACTAATGACTTGTATATAGTTATTATACTCTTAGATTTAGAAAAATGTTTACATGAACGCATGATAAAGCCAAGTTGTTTGAATGCTGATTTAGTTTATGTTGCTACATGGTAGTCAAATTTGAATTTTGAATCAAAATGAATTCCTAAATCTTTCATTGTATTAACCTCAATCAGGGGTGTATTGTTTATCTGATATTTAAATTTGATGGGGAACCGTTTTCTAGTGAATGATATACTGTGACATTTTTAAAAATTTAGATAAAGATAGTTTGCAGAGCAGTATGAATGTAAATGTTTTAGGTCGTTGTTAAGATCTTCGCAATCTTGGATACAAGATATTTTCCTATAGATTTTAAGGTCGTCTGCAAATAACAGAAAATTTGATTTTTTTATTACAGTATGAATATCGTTAATATAAATAATGAACAGGATTCCATAATGAACACTATTTCATAAATAAAATCATTCTAATTAATTAAAATTGTAAATGTATATAATAATAATAATAATAATAATAATAATAATTTTTATTTATATAGCTTTTAGCTAATAATAGAAATTTACAAAATATTACTTATATATAAACAACTTTACAAAAAATATATTTACATGGTTAATGATAAAATATAATTATAGCCTATATTAATTATTACTCTCTAAAAATATTCTTAAATTCTTCTTAAATATAGTTAGTGATCCTATTGATTTTAATTCCCTTGGTAAACTATTATATTCTAAAGCTCCTCTATGCATAATGTTTTCTTTTTTTTGTGCTTACTTTCTTTGTACCCGTTATGTAAAATGACCCAGTCTGTCTCGTATTATACGAATGTATTTCCTCAATCCTTTTTAAATTTGACCCCAAATACTGTGGCAATAAACCTTTGTCCAATTTATACATAAAAATCATACCATTATATTTAATAAATTGTTTAATATTTAACCATTTTAAATCATTTAACATTTTTGTTATACTAGTGAATCTGTTACATTTTAGGATGATACGCATCGCTCTATTTTGTAGTAATTGTAATTTATTAATGTCACTGTTGTTAGGTAAATACAGAACAGTGTTACAATACTGAAAATGGGGCTTTACGATAGTGTTAAATATTTGTAAAGCACACCATTTTGATATTTTATTTCGGATTCTACGTAAATAGTTCAATTTTTTACTTATTTTTTTTGATATAAAATTTATATGTTCTGTACCTGTTAAGTTTTTATCCACTATAATGCCTAAATATTTTATTTCGTTAACATATTCTATGTTTTCCCCACCTATATTTAACTTCGTTATATTTTGCATCAATTGATTTTTGTTACACATTAACATAGCTTT
The DNA here is from genome assembly GCA_963971575.1 of Liopterus haemorrhoidalis. Taxonomy (NCBI): domain Eukaryota; kingdom Metazoa; phylum Arthropoda; class Insecta; order Coleoptera; family Dytiscidae; genus Liopterus; species Liopterus haemorrhoidalis. The sequence goes on along the minus strand of OZ020619.1, from coordinate 5,946,842 downwards.
AGTTTTTTGAACGTTTAGCTTTAATTTGTTATTACACAGCCAGTTACTTATTTCTGCCAGGTCATCTTTTATAGTCTGTATTGACCTATTTTGTATTTATATTTTCGGATGGAGGGAGTATTAAATTATACTGAATTAACAAAATGTCATACATCAAAAAATACTGTGTCGTAAAATATTGTGTGAACTTATTTGGCTAACTAATGATTCATAAACCATATATGCGATAGTCATTGATGAATAATATGAAAGCATTTTAACAACATACCCATACCTGCCAGTACCTTGAATAACTCGAGGTATTTACCGGTAATTTAACTAAATACCTGCATTGTAACTTTTTCAAATGTTAGATAATTTTTCCTCTTAACATTCTTCATCATTTTCTTTGAGCATTCATAACATGTCGTTAGATCTATTATCGAGTTAACTACTGTTAAAATTCCATTGAAGTTTATGTAAAAAGAAGTTTCCCAGGAGACGAGAATATTCTAAATATCATTATATAGATCAATGTGATTAACTCTATGTATGGAGTTCGTCTGCGAACTTGGTTACGTTACGTTAAGTTACTCGCATGATAAGATTAAGATATTGTTATGTTGAAGATAAAATAACTTAAATCTAGAGATATGTTAAGCATACACAAAAACAATGAAGATACAAAATAAAGCCTGCATAACTCAGTTTCAGCTTAACATAAAAAATCATCTGTGGCCACCACAGGACCGACTGCCATCAAAGTACTTGCATAATAGTATAGGGGAAAAATTTTAAGATCGTAGCGCCACGCGGTATTTTTTGAAACCATTCTAAATCAGATACCACTTGACATTTACTAGTAAATAATAGCGAAAAGTGTATCAAAAAACGACAAAAAATAAATAATTGTTTGAGATTTTCTGATTTTGTGAAGTGACATTACTTGTAAACATCTAAAATACTACATTTTGTGATCTGGTTTTAAGTTATGGCGGTTTTCCATTGTCGATTATTTTAACTATATTGGGGGAAATAATAATTCCCGTGTTGTTTACCAAGGGGTAGAAATCTACAATGCTGGGCATATAATATTGTGTGGAGTCACTGAAAAAAACAGAGTTCATAAAGATTTATGCATTATGCCTACAAACTTGTGCATTACAAACCCACACACAATAACAGGAATTTTCAAGATATGCGATAATAAATACAAAATTGAAAATATTTTTTGTAGTCACTATCATTAAAATGTAATGAGCAAACTTTGATATAAGGGCTCACTTTTTTTCCAATTTTTAAATTGTTTATCTAAACATCGCGTCGATTCCTAACCTCTTGCTTTCCCAATTTTGTTTCGAACCGTACGGTGTCTGATATTAGTGGAAACAAATGAAACGATATTTCCGGGTTTCTTCTTTTCAATGAATTGCACATAGGCACACAACAATATGTATTATACATTTTTTAATGATTATAATAAAACTTTAAAAACAAACTTCATACAAAACCAATACACAAAACGAAATGTTATCTGATGTACACAAGTTCATGAAACGCTCACCAGATGGTAGGGTGCTTAGCTGCAAATCCCTATATTCTGTAACAAGGTTGGAATGAGAAAATTCGATGCGAGTGGAACATTCCGAGTGCAAACCGCAGGCGAGCGTGAGGAACCACGAGCAACGAATTTTCTCATTCCAACCGAGTCACAGACCCTACTTGCTCCACGACCACCAAAAAGAAAAACAAATAATTATTTTAACAAACATTTTATCTTAACAAATAATTTATATTACATAACAAATTAATCAATTAATTAAACTTATTTTTTTATTTATTATTTGTTTAATTTTAATTTAATTTGCCGCACATCGGCCACTATTTTAGGTTAGGAAGTTATGTTGCATTTATTTAATGTAAACGTTGCATATATCTTAATGTAACCCTTCAAAAACAAAAGACAACAAGTATGGAATAGTTATTCCATAACAAGTGCTGGAATGAAATACACGCAAAATGCATATGAAGATAAGTTCTTTAGAATAACATTCCAACTCTTGTGTTAGAATATTAACTTTTTGTAGTCAAAATTGGTTTTGGAATTGTTAAATTCAATAGTGGTCGTGGAGAATAGTATATTCTGTAACAAGGTTGGAATGAGAAAATTCGATGCGAGTGGAACATTCCGAGCGCGAGCCGCAGGCGAGCGTGAGGAACCACGAGCATCGAATTTTCTCTTCCAACCGAGTCACAGACCCTACTTTATCCACGACCATCAGAAAGAAAAAAAATTAACAAATAATTATTTTAACAAACATTTTATCTTAACAAATAATTTATATTACATAACAAATTAATCAATTAATTAAACTTATTTTTTTATTTATTATTTGTTTAATTTAAATTTAATTTGCCGCAGATCGGCCACTATTTAAGTACTTTTAAGGAAGTCATGTTGCATTTATTTAATGTAAGCGTTGCATATATCTTAATGTAGCCCTACAAAAACAAAAGACAACAAGCATGGAATAGTTAGGTTAGGTTAGGTTAGGCATGGAATAGTTATTCTATAACAAGTGATGGAATGAAATACACGCAAAATGCATAAGAAGATAAGTGCTTTAGAATAACATTCCAACTCTTGTGTTGGAATATTAACTTTCTGTAGTCAAAATTGGTTTTAGAATTGGTAAATTCTATAGTGGTCGTGGAGAAAATACATTCTAGCAGCAGAGTAGAAATAACTTGGCCTAATATTTTCTAACAGACATATTATTTATCACGACCATGGAAACCTTACATATAAGTATGAAAAATCAGCTATGGCCACCACAGGACTGACCGCCATCACAAAATACTTGTAAAAAATACATTCTAGCAGCAGAGTAAAAATAACTTGCCCCAATATTTTCTAACAGATTTATTATTTATCATGACCATAGAAACATTATATATAAGTATGAAAACATAGATACTTAAAACATAGAAACAGAAACATAAAATTTCGTAAAAATTTTGAAAAATTTTTCGTTTTACCAAAAAATTTCTCAAATAAAAGTTATTAGTTGTTGCATTTATAGCAACTATTGTAAAATAAATTTTTTCGAAATATTTTTCTGTTGCTAAATATTCGCAAAAATCTTAAAACTGAGTAAACTCCCATTTTTAGTTAACCGATTTTCACCAAAAGTTGATCTATTCGTGCCATTGATGTCAAAAATTTAAATATGAAGTTTCATAAAAATCCTTTTAGCCGAATTTACTCTGCACGTGTACACGGACCGACAGACAGACAGACAGACAGACCGACAGACATCATGCTAAAAATAGTCAAAACGTTATGTAGGGACATCAATTCGTGGAGATCCATCGAAATCTCGAAATGTCAAAATTAGTATGATCACGATACTTCCATTATATATGTTGGCGGTCGGTAAAAAAAAAAAACGCATATGACTTGTTATTATTCGAGTTTTGCCCGAAATAAAATAAAAAATCTAACATATCCGGTCGGAATGGCTGTAAATTTTAGCATTTAAGTAAGACGCTCCATGTAACGGGTGTTTTTTTTAGAGGTATAGAACTTTAAATTGCAATAAAACAACGATGGATTATTCGATTGACATGAATTTTTTTTTATTCGAAAGATAATCTTGTGGCATTACATTAAATCATACCAACAAGACGGCGCAACATGTCACACAGCTCGTGCCACAATCGATTTATTGAAAGACACGTTTGGTGACCGCCTAATTTCACGTTTTGGACCTGTGAATTGGCCTCCAAGATCTTGTGATTTAACACCGCTGGACTACTTTCTGTGGGGCTATGTAAAGTCATTGGTCTATGCGGATAAGCCACAAACGCTTGACCATTTGGAAGACAACATTCGCCGTGTTATTGCCGATATACGGCCACAAATGTTGGAAAAAGTCATCGAAAATTGGACGTCCAGATTGGACTACATCCGAGCCAGCCGTGGCAGTCATATGCCAGAAATCATATTTAAAATGTAATGCCACAAGATTATCTTTCGAATAAAAAAAAATTCATGTCAATCGAATAATCCATCGTTGTTTTATTGCAATTTAAAGTTCTATACCTCTAAAAAAAACACCCATTATATACAGAATACATTTATTTGATTAACTTTGTCCACAGCAGCTGGTCTCACATGAAACCGATTTCGAAATAATGCTCGGAAATGGAATTTTGCAATTTAAATCTAATTTGCTGAGTTTTATATCAATTTCGGGTATTTTTTCGAAGTCGTAAGTCGAGTTATTCGAAAGATATGATGTATTTAAGATTGTATTGTGCCTGAAAAAAATAATTAACTGTATTCTTTACAAACAGTGAGATTCATTACACGACAGTTAAGTGTCTCTCCATCCAAAAGAGTAATATATAGCAATTCTGACCATATAATATAGACAACCACACTAAATACGATTCTAATGGTGGCCGAAATATATTCTGTTGGCCGGATTGTGCGGATATTTTTGCGAAAGCGAATTCGATGCGTATATTTATATTTACAAAGGCTGTAGATGTGGATTCTGGAAGTATGGTTGCGGTTACAGAAAAACGTATCCGCGCAGGGCTCTATTTACTGTGCCCAGGATACATAATAAGTAGAAGTGTTATCACTTTTATATAAAAAGAGTCGCAACCAAATGAAACATCTGTGAGGCACAGTGTTGCCCTACAAACCATAGGTTATCTACCCTTGCTGTAGAATATTATCAACATCACCCTTCTAAATTGACCATATGGCATTAGCAAATATCGTCACATGTGTCTATATAAGGCCTGGTTGGTGTTGTGGAGGTTGGCTGGATAGTGCGATCGTGTGACCGTGTTAGCAGCGCTCACGCAGCCACTGAAGGACACTCATTAAGCAGTGCAGCCACCGACACACACACACACACACACACACACACACACACACACACACACACACACACACACATACATTGTCTTGCATACTCAACAACAAACACCTTCATCAACGGACAATTGCAACTGGCCACATGGAGACACATTCCAACAATACCACCACGCCGCAAAGATTATAGAACTAGAAGCTTTGATTATGAAGATAAGAATCAATGTAATAGAGTAGATAGTCGCTGTCTGTCGGTATTTTTTACTCAATAGACAAATATTTTGTGAATTTATGGTTTCGAGGATCAATTAAAAGAACTGACTCTCAATTTTGATCAATTCTAAAATCGTATGTCATATATGCGTTACGTACTAGCGAGGAACAATGGGGCTGAACTACACATAATAGTATAGGAGAGAGGAAGTTTAATGACGATAGATGGAGATTGAGGTTGTTTGACGCCGTGGTGAAAAACATCCTGCTATATGGGATGGAAATTTGGGGATGGAAGGAATGGAAGGAATGGGAGAAGGTAGAACGAGTACAGGAGAGGTATTTGAGATGGATCTTAGGGGTAGATAGAACAACACCAGGGTATATTGTGAGAGAGGAATTGAAAAGGGATAAGATGAAAGTGGGTACAGGAAGGAGGGTGGTTAAGTACTAGGAGAAAGTTAGAATAGAAACAGACAAAATAATAATGAGGGAATGCAGGGAGGAAAGAGCCAGAGAGGAACAGAAAGGAAGATGATACGCATGGGGGGAGATGAGAAAGGAGTATTACTGGAGATGCGGAGTGGATGCGACAGAGGTGGAAAGGAGAAGAAAAGACTGGATAAGCGTGATTGAGGAGTTGTGGAGGAGGGATAAGGAAGTGGGGGAGCAAGAAAAGATAGGCAGAATAGACAAATCAAGGAGCGCAGGGAGATATAAGAAGGTCAGAACTATAGGGGTACCAAGCTACTTGAAGGGAGAAAGAGGAAGATCAGGAGGGGGGGGGAGGAGGATTGCGAGGATAAGGTGCGGGAATGAAGAGAGAGGAAATAGATATTGGAGGAAACTGGAGGATAAAATGTGCAGGATGTGCGGGGAAGAGGAAGAAGATATAGAGCCCCTCGCGAAGAAATGTAGAGAGATGACAGTATGGTTGGGGAGCACATTAGACCTGTTGCACGACGATGGAAGGGGGGAGAGGTGGGCGAGGGAATTAGAGGCAAAAAGGATTGAGATTGGGGAAGGATAACAGGAAGGGGTAAAGGAAGGAAGGAAGAGGCCCGGTGGGCAGCAGCAGGGGAGAAATGGAAGGAAGGAAGGGGGCTGAGGTTACCTGGAAACAGGGAGGAAGGGAGATAGGAGGAGGGGTGAAGAAATGGTTGGAAGGGAAGAGAATGGAATAAAATAAATTAAAGATGGGCGAGAGAACTGGAAGCAAGAAGGAAGGAGATCAGAGAGGGAAACCAGAAAGAGAATAGGAAGAAAGAGAGGGACATATATGTGTGCTGCCATAGGCCTTACGACAAGATTTTTCGTTTTTCTATCTGTCGTTTCAGCACTGAAACCAGATATAAAGCTTATTTTTGTTGAGAGATTTCAATGATACATTAAGACACCAAAATTTCTTCATTTAGAATTCATTCATAATCTAATACAAATTTTCAAGAATCAGGTTTCTTTAATTAAAGATCAAATCTCTAGTACTAATGGCTGGTCACCCCTTCTAAAGAATATAATTTTATAATTATTTTCGTAAACCGTAAAAGATATAAGTAAAAGTTGCGTCTCTTTAAAAGCTCTATCCAAAGATACCCAGCTCAACATACGGTCATCCTAGAATAGATGAGTTTGATTTGCAAAACACGTTTAAAAATTACTATGTTCAATTGGTTTCAATTGGTAATTATAATATATAATAAAAATTATAGGAGTATTAATTTTGAAGTATTATTTTGAATATTTATCTGTAATTAATAAAATATAGTTAATTTCTTTGGTTTAAGCGGAACTAAATGGGAATTTCGTATTTTTAAGTTATCACGAAAACAGACCTTGGCTAGATTATATTCTATTTCAGATTGGCATTTGTTATTAAGTGATATATTATAGAAAATAAAATATAGTCTATTTCTTTGGTTTATGCCGAATTAAATGGGAGTTTTGTTTCAGGGTTGTTCAGGGTTGTCAAAATCATTTCAGGCCCGGGCCATTTTTTTAACAAGTAAAATTCAGGCGGGCCGCACGATATGTATTTATATTATTATTCATTCTGTTTTTCATTTTCCACCATTTTTATGTATATTTATTTGAAGGAAGTAAAGAAATAACATTTAAATAATAATTATTTCACAGCAGTTGCACCTATAGTATAGTGTGTTACATAACTATAACTTTTGTACATCGTCAACCAAAAAACACAAAAAATGCGTTATTTTCCGAGAACATAATCTGATCAAAAGTACTATTCCGGCTCACACCAATGTACATTACTTAGATTTTTTTCAGATTTCTAATTTAAGCCATCTGGGCTACAGGGTGTGAGACAAAAAAAAATTGCACAATTTTGGCAAAAATCGGATTAAAATAATTTATTTTGCAAAAATAAAATTGATCGTTAATCCACGTACTAAGGGCTCTCATTTGATACCCTACTCAGAATTAAAAAAATATATATTTTTTTTTCGATGAGCACATATTTGTTTATATTTTTAGGGGGATATGTTTTTTAGATGTTTTAGTATCTTTCCTACGTGCGGGTCAAAGAATTTTATAAGCGTGCCAAATTTCAACTCTCTAGGTTTAGCCGTTTGGCTACAATTTTTACCGAACAGACAGACAGACAGACAGACAGACAGACAGACAGACAGACAGGCAGACAGACAGACAGACAGACAGACAGACAGACAGACAGACAGGCAGACAGACAGACAGACAGACAGACAGACAGACAGACGACAAAATGACGGTAAAAGAGCTTTTTGGTCATACCTACAAAACCCTAAAAAAGACCACTAGAATAGAATGGAGTAATGGAAATTAGATAAACGGTAGAGAATATATAAATCATCTGGAATGCAGTTCCCCCATAAATTTTCTCCCCCCATAAATACGAAGAAAGTAAAATTGAAATTAAATTAAAAAAGCCGAACACCAGAAATGGTAAAATATAAGATGAATTCAGAAATTTTGAAATAAATTTAAAACTAAGTGCAATATCTTGTCATATATTCCAAGTTATTAAATGTAAATTAAACAAATCTACATCAGAAAGTTGAATTTGTAAAAAAAGATTATCCGTTCACTGCTAAACTAGTTTTAAATATCTTAGTCACTGCATGTTTGTTCCACGTATAAACGATGATATCAGTTCCTGTTTTCCAACCAATACACTTCCACTTTCCATTTAAACATTTTTCCAGAGTGAGGTTATGATATAGAGAAATGTTGCGTGGGCATTATAGACAATAACATCTCGTCATTTTACTGTTATTTTCAGTACTTTGTTTAATGTACTTGTGCCTTCTTCCTGCTCAGTATTTAGAGAACATAAAATATTTCCTATTAGTTTCATGGCGGTTCTATTTGTTATCTCTACAGGTTGGCATTTGAAAGTTATTTCTTCCGAAGTCTTGACAGTTTAAAATGCATGTAGTTTGATAAAAAAATCGTTGACGAGCGTTATTAAACTTTATTAATAATAAATAGAGGTAAAGAGTTTCGTACGTATTTAGTATGGAAAGAACGCTTACAGATTGCAATGAATAAGACACGTGATAAGAGTGAAAGAAGATGAAATGATGCAGAATTTGGGAAGAAAAATTCAGCATCCGTTAACTCAGCGATTCCCAAACTATGCGCCGTGGCACCCTGGGGTGCCGCAGATGGGTTACAAGGGCGCCGCGAAAATATTTCATTATTCCTACAACTGCGTTAGTTTTTACTTGGGGTACCGCGGAAAAATTCTAATAAATTAAGGGCGCCGGGAACCGATAAAGTTTGGGCATCACTGGGTTATAGGCATCTAAAATCTAAAATCTCCGTAGTTTATTTAGTAGAGAAAAAATTTGGGGCTTTAATACTTTAACGTGTTTTAAGATTACGACATTTTTTTAATAATATAATTTACATTATTTGTGAAAATTTTGAATTAAAAAAAAGCACAACTCAAAAACGGTTTGAGACAGCGACCTCCGATTAAAATTTTTGGATTCTCCGTAGTTTATTTAATCTAGAAATAATTTGGGGCTTTAATCGTTTAATGCGTTTTGAGATTATTTATGACTAATATATTTAATGGCATAATTTACATTATTTGTGAAAATTGTGAATTAATAAAAACTCAAATAACGGTTAGAGAAAATGACCTGATATTAGAATTTTTGGATTCATCGTAGTTTATTTAGACTAAAAAAAATGTGAGGCTTAATTGGTTTAGCTTATTTTAAAATTATAACAAATTTTAATATGGCATGTTTTATGGAAATTTTCATCTTCGCATGGACATATTTCGAAAACAAAATGCGATAAAGACCTGCGGTTAAAATTTTTTAAATCTTGAGGCCTAATTGACATTAATTTTTTATTTATTTTTTTTATAAATCTAAACTATAAAATGGTTAGGGATAGAAATCTGCGGTTTGAATTATTAAAATCCACATAGATTGTTTAGTTAAAAAAAAAAAAAAATGGGCATTAATAAACTGTTTATTAAGTTTTGTATGGGCAGTAATCCAAAACCCTTGAAAATGGCCAAAAATCGAAAATATCGTAAGGGGTAGACCTTAAAAAAATCGTGAATATTAAGCAAAACATTTCTGTCTCCGATTTTATTGAAAATTGGTACAAATATGTATTTTTGGTCATAGATCAATAAAATTTAGTCCATTTTGAAGTTTGGGCAAAAACTTTGGAATTATTGGCGAAAAACTGTCCCAAATCGGTTCTGACTCAAAAACTAGGAAAGCACGATTTTTTTCAAATATTTTTTTCATAATCTTCACCCCAAAATTATCATAAAACAATATTTTGGCTAAAATTGGAGTCAAAAATATTTTGACCAAATTTCAAAATTTTAGTAAAAAAAAAAAAAATTTGAATTTTGTTGGTAAATTGGTATACTTATATATTTTTAGCTTTAGATCACAAATATATGGTCACTTTTGAGTTAAGGTCTAAAATTATAACATTTTCAGTAAAAAAAAATTTAAAAAAATAGTCCACAATAAGGTTTAGAGCCGATGAAATTAACTATCCTTTTTTAACTATCTTTATAAACTAATACCCTTTTCACACTAGATCTTTAAGACGAGTGAACTTAAAGTTCACCGATGTTTAAGATCGGTATGCTTTCACACATGTTTAAATCTCTGGTGCTGTCATCAGCTACAGTAATTTTGTCCTTAAGTTACCGTCATGAAATTACCAGTTTTGAACTGTCTGCGCAGACGCACATTTTGAATTATTATAAACAAATATGGATATTTCATTTCATTCTACTATAAAGACACTATAATAAAGAATATATTACACCTGTATTAACATGTAAGTCGATACATTTTATCTCAATTATTGTAGCTCTGTATTTTATTAAACACATTATTAAAATAAATAATTTTATTATAACAATAAGTATAAACTTCTTATAACGTCGATATAATACAGTATTCTTGTTTATGATAATATAAAATGTTGACAGCACAAATTCAAGGAGTATTTTTTTATAATAGAAATTAAGTTGGCAATGCGGACGAAGTTTAAGACGCAGATCTCTGTCTTAAACATCGCTTGTATTTAGACGAGGCCATACGGTTTCACATTAGCGTTTAAAGATACATTCACTTTAACATCCGATCTTAAAGATCTAGTGTGAAAAGGGTATAATACTTACTTCTTATCTATATCAGCAATTCCCAAACTATGCGCCGCGGAAATATTCCAATATTCCTCCAATTGCGTTAGTTAGGCCAATGTTTTGACTTGGGGCGCCGCAGAAAAATTCTGATACATTAAGGACGCCGGGAGACGAAAAGTTTGGGAACCACTGACAGTAAAAAATTAACACGTACTATTTTATGGTTAAAAATAAACAACAACAAATGGCATAGTTTTCTTTTTATATTGTAGTTCCTTTAACGACACTAATAAAGAGCATTGTTTAAGTCCTATAAAGTTATTATGACACTATTTAAAAAAATCAGCTGTGGCCACCACAGGACCGATCGCCATCGTAAAGTACTCGTATAAAATACATTCTAGCAGCAGAGTAGAAATAACTTGGCCTAATATTTTCTAACAGAGATATTATTTGTCATGACCATGGAAACGTTACATAAAAGTAAGAAAAAATTCAGAACAAAAAATTTAAAAAATTTTACAAAAATTTGTCGAAATTTTTCGTTTTATCAAAAAACGTCTCGAATAAAAGTTATTACTTATTGCATTTATAGCAACTTTTGTTGAATCATTTTTTCTGAAATATTTTTCTGTTGCTAAATATTCGCAAAAATCTTAAAATCGATACGAGTAAACTCCCATTTCTAGTCTACCGATTTTTACCAAAAGTTGATCAACTCGTGTCATTGATGTCAAAAGCTTAAATATGCAGTTTCATAAAAATCCTTTCAGCCTAATTTGCTCTGCACGTGTACACAGACGGACAGACAGACAGACCAACAGACATCATGCTAAAAATAGTCAAAACGTTATGTAGGGACCTCAATTCGTGGAGATCCATCGAAATCTCGAAATGTCAAAATCGGTATGATCACAATACCTCCCTTATATATGTTGACGGTCGGTCAAAATTTGGGAACTGGTAATGCAATTGTCTATGATTTGTCAATATGTGACCTGGTCTCTTTTCTCAGCAAGCCCATGATATTCCTATAGTCTAGTTTTCAAATTTAACCGGAATTAGTTGTACTCGTATATACGTATTATTATGGTTAACACAAATCCGTTTAATTTGGATTCTAACACCGGGAATTATAGTTAATTCTCTTATAAGGCCATTACAACCATTTAATCCCGTGACTTACACCGATGCGAGTTTCTCCGCATGCTTCTGTCCAAGTGAACAATGACCAACAGTAGTGTGAGGTATGTCCAGCACACTTCTTCGGACAGCGTGTGTGTACTTGAGAGCTACGCGCTGTGTGATATATTCGTGTGACCCGCAGAGAGAAACATCCGTCCCCGATTGTCTTATATTGCAAGTGATCTTTCTGACCGAATTGCCCTGCTCTTAATGCACTTATAATGCGGCTCACAACCATCAACTCGATGTTATGTATGTGTAAGTTAACGAGATATGTCATATGCACACACTTTAAACAAGGGATTCTTAATTACTGGTGATTAAAGACTCTCTTACACTAGCTTAAACATACAGGATGGTAAATAATGAACTTTACAATTATCATTTCAAATAACTGTTATAATAAATAGAAAACAATAAATATTTTTATATAAATGCTTTATCTGGATACTTTACAGGAATGTTAACTTGATGATTTTAATAATTATAAATAAAAACACTATATTCTCTTCACTTAATTTATTAATTTTCTAAATATACTGCTTAGCAGTCATCTTCAGTACAACAGTAATTTCGGGCAAGTTTTAGAAAGGATTAAATCTAATAAAGTGTTGGACATAAGACTTAAGTCGTTATCACAGAACACAATATATTAAGAACGGACACTGGCAGCAAAAAAAAATTAGTACGTTCCCTCTAGGAATGTACCAATGAACTAAACAACAACAACCGCCAAATTTAAATTTTACTATCTGATTTACGTTCATAATTACCATTATTATATTAAATATATTTTATTATTTATATTATCAAACGTTTTACAATTAACAAAGAAATACATATATATTTAATAATCCATATACATTAATATAACATATAAATAAGGAATATAAATAAATAAATCTAAATAAAAGGTGTAAGTTATTTATTTTTGAAACACAAAATTATACACAACATTATAATTACTAATTACAAAAACTATATTAATAAAATTGGAGGCTATACAGTCTGTTCCAAACGGTTAAGCGGAACTAGATTTTGCAATCTAGTTACTTTCATCGTTTAAATCGTGCCTTTCGACCGTTTTGTTTAAGCTTTGTAAATCATACTTACAATAAACATTTTTTGGGTAAGGTTAATATCATTTTAAAATGTCATTTTCTTTATATTTTGATTTTTTGTGTCTTTCTTAATACAAATTTCCCATTTATTTATTTTTTTGTTTAATTTAATTTTGACATATGTCATTCGTTTTCATGGTTTCATTGTTGGAATTTTAAATTTTGACATCCCAACGTGAAAAATGAAATAACCCAAGCAAGGTCCCTTCTCGTGACAACCTAAAAGAACTAAATTCCCATTTAGTTCCGCTTAACCGTTTGGAACAGACTGTACCTGTTTTTTTATTTTTTCGGCCTCATATTTGGTTTCTACACATTTCAGATCATTATAAGACAATATCCGCAAAAAATCAATTTTTGTCCGTCTTCCCGAGATGTACAATGTATGTATCAAATATAGTATAAGATGACCAAAATTGGAAATAAAACTCTATTATTTGAACCACGTATTTGAAAATAAACAAGCTTAAATGCGTATTACTTCAACACCAACTGCCATATGTTTGACAGCTAATGGCGGATGATCTACAGCTAGAACACAAAGTTTCTGATCGTTTGAAGTCGGGTGTATTCGTAATTTATTTTGCAATCTTCTGCCATCTACCAATGTACCAGAAAACTAAAACTCGAGCCAAGGTCATTCCATGCCAGTGTCACCCGGGTGGTCGTTATTTAGAAATCGTTTACAATATTTTTTCATATAAATCGCCTCTACCATGTTCAAATTAGTGTTAGTACTCGATTTTAGTAAATTCATATTCTGTTAATTTAAAACTGTTCTACTGAAGATGACTGCTTGGCATGTCGAAATTTACAAACTTCCTTGGGAAGCCACACAGCGCTAGAGACGGTTTTTCCAATTCTCATAGCAGTGCTGGAACTCGGACACTTGAATAGTTTTCAGCTATTCAGTTACAGATGTTTGAATGTTTTCGAGTGTCCCAAAATAACGTCCCTTGAGGTGATTTTTCAATCTTGGGAAGAGGAAAAAGTAACAAGGACTCAAGTCAGGCGAATAAGGAGGCTGCGGAGTCACAGGAATATTTTTACTGACCAAAAACTCGTTTATTGTGTGACAAGACGAGATTGGTTAAAATCTGATGAAGGGTAGTGTGAGTGAAATTCAACTCTTCCCCGATCATTCTGACTGTCAACCCACGATCTAAATGCACAAGAGCCAGGATTCAATCGATATTTTCATCGGTTCTTGAAGATGAAGGCCTTCCGCTGCGTGATTGATCTTCAATCAATTCTCTTCCTTCTGAAAATGGCTTAAACCACCAAAAAAACTGAGTCCGTGACAAAATACTGTCTCCGTAGGCCTGCTAAAATTTTGCATAAGTTACCGTTGCGTGCCCAAGCCTGAAGCAAAACCTGATAGCACACCGTTGCTCGAAATGATTGTCACTCATTTTTAGAATGCACTAGAAAAAACTGTTTCACGAAAAAAATCGCTACGGACAACAAAATTACTCTAGCGAATTCAAATTCGTACGGAAGGTGTATTACATGTTCACCTGCCGCCCCGCCAAGTCCCGCGTCCCAAATGTTACCAGATTAAGCGCTATGTAAATGCACATAGTGTAAACAGCAATAATATAAGACCGAAAACACTTCAGAGTTGTATTATTTCAAGATTCAATGTTGGGAACAATCTCATATATGTGTACAAGCTCGAATTTTTCGTATTCACACTAACGTAAGTCTACTGTAATTGAATATTGATTAGATACCTATTTTAAATTTTGCAGATAGACGCCAATAAAGATGTTTGACATCAAAACTGCATCTATACATTATTATATCTAATATATCTCCTAATCTAAACACACAATCTATTCAACAATTTCCACGAATCAATTTCTCCGGTAAATTTATATCCTAGTTTATAAAAATGATGAGTAATGCCAATATCATTGTCCCGAATAACAGTGGAATCGTGCATATCTGACCCAGACAACGTAGACAATGCGAAGATGCATGCAGCCTTGTCAATACTGTGCAATTGTGTCACAAAATGGCGGACAATAAATCACCACACTCCAGCTTTGGTGATGTACTTAATAATGTGGTCACGTTTAGCATCTCGTCCTATATTGTTACCGCGTTTGATGAGACATTGAAAAATCTAATACATTATTCTAATAACACAATTTCAATAGCACAGTAGAAATAAATCAGAAATTTAAGGAAATTTTCATATATGAACCTATAGGCGTATTTTAGAGCAGTGATTTCCAACTGGTGTGTCGCGACAACTTGTTTTGTCACGACTAAGTAGTAAGTGTTTAGTTTTACCAACATACGTTACCTTCGATTTTAGTTATTTAATTTAAGAACGTTTAATTTATCAAAATAGGTGTGTTCGATTTGCACATTTGCAATTACTGTTTACTGCCGCGTTAAAAAAATCTGTTCGTTTTGTTTCGCAGTAACTGCAAATCTGTTCGATTTGTCGTAATTTACTGCCAGTTTATGACGCTACTGCGAAAAAGTTACAGCTGCTTCTCTTGCGGATTATTTGGTACGGCTGTGTTTGTTTACCTTTTTGAGTTGGTACCATAGATAAAGAATAAATGGTTGGTACTTTGTTTTTGACTTTTTGACAGGAATATGGCTAGCATATTTGTTTTGATATTTATACTATATTCTTTGATGGCTAATGTCTTACAAATTCTTTTTTTGAATATCCTGGGACAATAGTTTCTACAAAATTTTTCAGTTTTTGTATCCTGGGGCATTTTGTAAACCTCACAAATACAGTTCATAACTTCATCATCCGAACTCGAAAAATCTAAATCTGAATCAGATGATTCGGGATTTGATAATATTTCAAGATCCATTAAATATATCTAATATTTTTTACCCTTTCGACACTAGGCTGACCAGATTTTCTTCACAGAAAAAGAGTATACTAAAAAAAAAAAAAGGTTGCACTCCAAAAATTTAAATAATGAGCAAAAAACCGAGGTCCTCATTCAAAAATACTAGTGACGAGCAAAAAAAAGGTCTTCACTCCCAAAATAGAAGTGATGAGCAAAAAATAAAAGGTCCTCACTTCTAAACTAGAAGTAATAAAAACAAGTGACCATCAAAAAAGTGTGTATTCAGGGTTTTTTTTTTTATAAAAAGTAAGAGTATAGAAAATATTACTCAAAAAAGAGTATAATACTCTTAAAAAGAGTATGTCTGGTCACCCTATTCGACACACAAGATAATCTCCGAACCAAATCGTAAAATGATTCTTAACCTGGAAAGTTATCTGACATCTGTCTGACATTTAACATTTACGTCAGACGTACTTCTTATTCTTTACGTATAAACAAATCGAACAGAAAATTAATCTCGCTGTATGTTACCAGTTTTTAGTAGTAAACTGCTAACTGCAGCGTTTTACTGCTAGCGTTTAGCAGTATAACGCGAAGGTGCAAATCGAACATACCTAATAGTTTTATGTAGGGTTTTAACAATGTACGATCTCTCATCAATTGGTACGTGTAATGTGTAAACAGTACTCATTCGGCAGTAACAATATTTTTACTTTTAACGATTTCATTGTTGCTATTACGGCAATTCTATTGCGCATGTCCAAAACAAGTATGATAAATGATTAACAAAAGATCTAGTGTAATAAAACACAATATTGAAGGAAAATTGCGAAGTGAGTATTTAATATAATCAATACAACAATATACAAATAACAAATAATCAAAACACAATTAAAATTCTACTTCAACCAAGCATAACTTGAATTTTTTAACCAACAGTATTGTTAACACGCCGGCAGACTGACCAGTAGCATCTACCAATACACTCATCAGATTAATTTATTTACTATGATGTTCTTTCTGTGATTACTTCTGATCTATAAACTATAGGTACATGGGTCAAAGGGATTTTTTTTTGTGAGCAAATACTCTTTTAACGATTTAAATTAATTTTTCTTCGTAAATTTCTTATGGACGTAGTTTTTGAATTTCGAAAGAACCTCGCTAGCTTAATTTGTTCACTAATTTGACAAAATACTGCCTTCTCGGCTGAGCTCTATCAGGATACCTTTCCTGATAGAGTCGCTGGGTCCTAACCGCATTTCTTTGGCACTCTCCGTATATCATAACCATATCCGTCATCTCTTTGTTGGTATATCGTACATAAACCATAATTAGGTACAAATAACGACTTACTACCAAAAATACAATTTTATTTTCAAAAAAAAATAAGCAAAATAAATTATTAAACTCTTGTTATTTATAAAACAATTAATTGAAAAATTAAAATTTAAGTTATTTCATGTTATTCATATAATAACAGTTTATTTTAGATATATTTTGTTTCTTTTTTTATTGTTTTCAAAGCTTGCTACGTTCAACTTTGTAAAACTTATGTTGATTATTATTTTGTAAATAAATGGTCGCCATTTTGAAATGGTTAACATTAAAATATGACTTTTTGGTGTCATTGTAAAGCTAATTTATTGTACTTTTAAGAAAAAAATATAAAATTATCGATTCCCTATGCTAGATTAAAAGTTGACATCATTTCCGGTGAAACCGGAAGTGCCTCAGAATTCTTATAGTAACCTTGAGATGGGCCTTTTTGTCTAGTTTAACTTTTGTTCTGAAGATTTTTTGTATCTTTACAAATAAAGGAGATTTTTGGGGTGCCCCGTTTCAAACAAACACCCTGTATATAGATATTAATAATAAAATCAAATATAAAATATTTATATTAAAAACTGTAGCCAGCAAAGTTTTTTACAATGGAAAAATTTTGTTTTTGAAATCTGTTTTTGATTTCTTGTTGAATCAAATTTTCCACATCCATCATAGAATTCAAATAATTGAAGGGTCTCTATCAAAACTTTGTCTTCTTCTGTCATAATTAGTATTCACAATTTGAAAGTATGTCATTTAGTCATTTACGTGTTTTAACAATGTGAGTTAATTTTGTAAAAATCTCCCATCCACTTTAGCTAGTTATTAAGTTTTCATCAGTTGTCTCAGTGGTGGATATATTGTTGCAGACGGCTGGGACTGCCGGCGAGTTCTTAATGACTAGCTACGACCCGTTCCTCCATTTAGACGTCACGATTAGGCATATTATGACATTGTTGATGCACCTACTTTCCGAATTATTGTTATTATGCCTTAATTGTAGAATGGATACAAACTAAATTGTTGGGAAATGTTATGGTGTTTAATAATAATTTGAGCAATTGTAAAGAAATTTAAGAGAATGTGGTGTTTCATTATTTAACTACTTTTGGTTGTGTGTATTAGATACGTGTTTTCGATGTTGAAAATGACAAAATTCGAAAGACTGCAAACCAATTGATATAAATAATTGCATATTGGAAATTAGCTACCAACTTTTGAAACAGGAATTTCCCCACTATCAGATCTGGTCAAACTACCATGTAAAAGTAGCTAACTACCAACTACTAGCTACTTTCTAGAAAGGTAACTAAATTATCGGGTAGTTAAGCTATTGTCTATAAAAAATAGAATAGTAGAATAGTTATTTAACGTCCAATTTGTATAATAGTAGAGTTAGGAAATAATTTCATTCAGCTTTTTGGACAAGAAGCGTTTATTTAAACAACACAACGTTTCGCCAACAACATTGTTGGCTTCTTCAGGTGCTATGTTAGTTAAACGTCACTCTAACAACATGTACATCAGTCATCTCCAAGGATGGTGAAATTGCAAAATAAACATTGACGAAATATTTTGTACTTGAAAAATACAGAAAGATAGGAAAACAGGAATAAATTTTAATATTGTAATTATAAAAAATTGATGTGAAGTGTGAATATTCACACATTCAGGGTTTCGCAGGTATATAATAAGTGAAGGCGGTATGCTGAGTGTGTAGGACAATTTTTACTTTGTAGTAATCACGGCAAAATGAACGATATTTTTAAAATAATTTATCGTCTGTTAATCATATAATAAGACTGGTTATTAAATTTACGCTCTTAAAAATTAAATACAACATTTGTCAAAATATAACTAGAATTTTGACAAAATAATTTCAACATAATAAAAATGCAAAAAAAAAACAGAAAAAATAAAATTCTCTCCGTACTCGAACTCGAAACCCTTCGTTCCAGCGCATTTTAGCTTACGACACCAGTGCTCTAACCCATTACGCTATCGCACGCCTTGCATGTGAGTGTCTTACATTGGTATAACTTTTGTACTTTGTGAACCAAAAACCACAAAAAATGCGTTATTTTCCGAAAACATAATCTGATCAAAAATTCCTGTTGTACTATTTCGGTTCACACCAATATACATTACTTAGAATTTTTTTAGATTTTTAGTTTAAACCATCTGGGCTACAGGGTGTGGGACAAAATTTTTTTTGCACAATTTTGGCAAAAATCGCATCAAAATAATTTATTTTGCAAAAATAAAAATTTGATCGTTAATCCACGTACTAAGGGCTTTCATTTGATACCCTACTCAGAATTTAAAAAAAATATTTTTGTTTTCGATGAGCACATATTTGTTTATATTTTTAGGGGGGTATGTTTTTTAGATGTTTTAGTATTTTCCCCATATGCGGGTCAAAGAGTTGTATAAGCATGCCAAATTTCAACTCTCTAGATTTAGCCGTTTGGCTACAATTTTTACCGAACAGACAGACAGACAGACAGACAGACGACAAAATGACGGTATAAGGGTTTTTTGGTCATACCTACAAAACCCTAAAAAATCAAATGGAAGTGACTGTTAGTTCAATTTTAGACAAAAAGACTAGTAATTAAATATAACAATATTAAAGATTAACAATATTCAAACATTACGAATGATAATCAAAACCGACTACTGCATCAATATGACAGGCAGTCACACTATCCTCCCTGACAACCTGGTACGCACAAATCGCAGAATTGACAGTGTCACACCCTGTACAACATGATGCAATAATGAATCTGGAAATCATAAACTTCCACAACCAGGTAAAACACTGAAAGAACCCAAAACAGGCAATGAAATCCGGAACAATCATACAGTTCGACGTACCAGTCCCCCAAAATCAATGGTACGCACAAGGATAATGAGAGAATGGTACCTCAAACGGTATATCAAGACCAAAATTCAAAACCCCCTGAGAGCTAAACACCTGTTAATTACATAAATTGTACAACGATAAAATTTATCGGTAACAAGCATCGGTACAAGCACTGGAAAAAACCATCAAAATAACAGTGAGAAAACCTAAAAGGACATTGAGAAATAAATCATCATACAATCCGACGTACTAATTCCGCAAAAATCGATGGTACACACTACCATCTACCTTTTATATACAGGTACTTGTCAAAATACATGTCAAATATGTATATTATGTGTTAAAGAAACGTTTTAAAGAATAGTCTAATGAATTCTAATTTAATCCATTCAATTCATATTTCAATCATGCACTAGGTGATTTGTAGTGCTACATATATTTTCTATTAAGCTATCAGTTGTGCTAATAACACCTTATACATCAATGACTTACAAATCGTACCATTAAACAAAATGTAGGTTGTGTAATTAATGGCTATTTCAACATTTTCTGTTTGAGATTTTAAAAGTCATATTAACATACACTTGTAAAAATATACCGAATACTGATTATGTTACTTTTATGAAAAATATTTGTTTAATGGGATCGTCATCATACATCGACACCACCGTTGATAGATATACGTTGACAACCGACCTCTTGAAATTGTCAACTAATAAAGTTGAAACATTTAATCCAGTTGAGATGGAGATAAATAGAAAGCAGAAATTACTCGAAAAATTGATGTGAAGTGTGAATTTTCACACATTTCAGGGTTTCGCAGTTATTTAGTAAGTGAATGATGATTAGTAATGATGGTAATAATAAAAAAAAAAGGTGTCAAAATGATTTATTTTGCAAAAATAAAATTTTGATTGTTAATCCTCGTGCTAAGTGCTTTCATTTGATACTCTACTCAGAATTTTCAAAAAAATATATATATATGTAAGGGTCAGATCTAGTTCTTGGACGTCCATTGTAATATGTTACGACAGTAACGATAACATAATGACATATGTGTGACAGATTGTAAATAGACGTAGTAATAAATGCTTGTATGTGCTTGGATTTGTGTGTTTTAATTGATATTATCATAAACGCTATAAAGCGTTCTATCATCAGAAGTGGGATGCCTACACCTACAACTAATTTTGGCCAGTATTTGTTGTTCCATACATAAAATATTTTGAAAATGATTAAAATGAAAAAAAAAAAAAAACAAAAAAATGACAGAAAGATTGACAGTTGCAAAAATAAATTGAAATGTCAAAAATTGGGTGACAAGAGTTTTTAAAATGGAAAACACAAGTACTATATTATAATTAAACTGTAAAAAAATAATTAACCCCAAAATATTGCGTACCCATATTATGGTGAGCCACAATGATGCGTAGTTGAAATGTTCTAAAATGAATTTGGATAAAGTACGTTAAAACTAATAGCAAGGGCAGGAAACATATCAATTAATTGAACATATCAATTAATTGAATATCACCTTTTTCAATTAATTGATCAATTAATTGAATCGTGTAAAACCCACTTTAGGGGCAGCCTATTTCCAGGAATGGACAATAATAGCGTGAAGAAGAAGAAGAAGGGATCTTAACCAACAAAAGACAAGTATTTTGGATTCACAAGAAAAATATTTGACTGGCATACGAACCGCTTAACTGGACAGTTCTTTAAAATTCCTAACATATAAACCCAGAAGTTCTTAGCGATGGTATATTTATGAGACAGGACGTTACAGATAAGTGACACACTTCACACGTGTATTAATACGTGAAAAGTAATGTCAGGTCGTGAGTGAAGCTGTTAAATGTAGATGACATAAAATCATAGTCTACCTATCAGATCGAGTTTGTGTCTTGACCGATCGTCGATGTCTCCAGATAAGGACATGAAAGTACATGATTTAAGCCGGATATCAAGGTCTTATTTTACGAGTTAATGAAAATAATAATACATATACATCAATAGTGAAAACCGAATATATTGTCAGTAGACATAGTCATGGGAAGGTGATCAGTATGCAGATAAATGGCATTACCTTGGAAATAGTTCAAATATCTGGATACCATTTAGTCCACAAAATTAGTGTTCAAATCAGTGGTTTTGGAGAAAGTTTTGCGTGATTTTGAGAAATTGATGCGATTAATAGGTACTGTTTTCAAGGTCACATTTTGCTACTAAATTTTTTGCAGACTGCAAAATTACAGTAGTATATTCTGTAACAAGGTTTGAATGAGAAAATTCGATGCGACTGGAACATTCAGAGCGTGAGCCGCAGGCGAGCGTGAGGAACCACGAGCATCGAATTTTCTCTTCTATCTGAACATTTCTACACAAAACTGTATCAATATAAAAGTTATTTGAAACCCACAAATATATTTAAAAAATTACAGAACATTGTTGTGTGATGCCTATTATTAGGGCTGCGTATAACCCCTGGAGGTTACTAGTTTCTTATACAAAACTAACAATCTGAAATAAAATTAGTATCAACCTATACATCAAATTTCGCACCGAATTTGTGTCTATCTAATATGATAGTTTTAATTGTAGAAACATTTATTATAACAATATTATCGCTCAATAACTTAAAAATAGACATCAGCGATATTGTTCTAAAATTTTTTAAATCTATTTGTGGGTTTCGAATAACTTTTATATTTATATAGTTTTGTGTAGAAATGTTCAAATAATACGTCAGTTTCTTTTTCGACTTGATTACTTATAGTTTAGAGCCTTCGTCGAAAAATATTATAATTAAAGATAATAGAATGCCACTTGGTACACGTATTCTTCACAAAAAATAAATCTTTTTTACCCGTAACACCAATTTTGAAAACCGAGGCAGATTCAAGAGGGCGGCAAAAATAGATTACCAAGTACAATAACTATAAGTAATTTTCACAATACAACAAAATAGCTAGGATCATATTTGTAGAATGAAGCTTTAGGTACAATTTGCCGCATCGTACGCAAATATGCGTCAATTGGTTTACAAGATGGCGTCTTTAATGCAATTTGCTTATTTACAACTACTTAACAGTTTTTTCTACAATTAAAAATACCCTATTAGATAGATAAAAATTCTCTGCAAATTTTGATATGTAGATTGTTATTAGTTTTATTTCCGATTATTAGTTTTGTATAAGAAACTATTGAGGACTATAGGGTTGTGCGCCGCCTTAAGTTATTGAGCGATAACATTTTTACAATAATTTTTCTGCAGTCAAAAATATTCTATTAGATAGATAAAAATTCAGTTCAAAATTTGATGTACAGATTGTCACTAATTTTATTTCAGATTGTTAGTTTTGTATGCGAAACTAACAATCTCTGGGGGTTATACGTAGCGTTAAGTTGTTCCTCGTTAAATGATTCACGATTTTCTCTTGTTATCATATTATTATTTTCTATATGTGGTAATAAAACCATAAAATTTTATTAACTTCAGAATGTTTCTATTATTATAAAAATCAGCTGTGGCCACCACAAGACCGACCACCATCACAAAGTACTTGCTTAATTTATGCTGCTTTATCAAAAAATGTCTCAAATAAAAGTTGTTAGTTTTTGCTTTTATAGCAACTTTTGTTAAATACATTTTTTCGAAATATTTCTCTGTCGTGAAATATTCGAAAAAATCTTAAAACCGACACGAGTAAACTCCCATTTCTAGTTTACCGATTTTTACCAAAAGTTGATTAACTCGTGCCATTGATGTCAAAGGCTTAAATATGAAGTTTCATAAAAATATTTTTAGCCGAATTTGCTCTGCACGTGTACACGGACCGATAGGCAGACAGATAGACAGACAGATAGATAGACAGACAGACAGATAGATAGACAGACAGACAGACATAGGGTGACCATTCGTCTCGCATTTTAACATTTTGTCCCGCATTAAGATGCGTCTCGCAAAAGTCCCGCATTTGGATTTGGGAGGTGAGGACCTTTTTTTTGCTCTTCACTTGGATTTTGGGAGATGAGGACCTTTTTTGTTTTGCTCTTCACTTGGATTTGGGAGGTGAGGACCTTTTTTTTGCTCTTCACTTGGTTTTGGGAGATGAGGACGTTTTTTTTGCTCCGTCCCGCATTGCCTTCTTAAAAAAATGGTCACCCTAGACAGACATCATGCTAAAAATAGGTAAAACGTTAAGAAGGAAACTCAATTCGTGGAGATGCATCGTAATCTAGAATTGTCAAAATCGGTATGATCACAATACCTCCCTTATATATGTTGGCAGTCGGTAAAAATGATTTTAAACATTTCAGGAACTGTACACAAAAATTGTTTAACGACTGAAACGAATGCTGCTCTCTTATACTTCGTATATCTGATTAAGTATGATTTAGCTTAAAGCTATAGTACAAAACATGATTAGCGAAAACACCATTTAAATTCAATTGCTTGCCAATAAATATAATAGATATTTAAATTTATAGGTTATAATTTTATTACAGACATTCCTTTCGTAATTAATAAACAACACTATAAATACAAGCATATGTTGATGAGACGGCCATGGTCTATTTTACTATATTTGTGCCCAAGGCTAGTAATAATTGAAACTCCAATTTTGCAGTCCATTAGCATTGAATAGACAATTATTTTCGGATAAATTATACAGACAAGTAATTAAAATAGTTTTTAGAACAAATATTTATAATTTAGGTTTCAGATTTGGGTTTGTTGTGGGTCATGACTATTGCTTCCTGGATATTTTAAGCTGAAACTTGGTCACTCAGGCGTTTTCACTCAATTGTACAAGCTGTTAGTTAGTTGGCGTACAGCAACAAAGGCTATTTGCACCTAACGCAGCCCATCTAAATGACTACACTACTTATTAAAAACAATAAATTAAACAATAAATAAAATCAATAAAAATACGCATACTCAATGAAAGAAATCTTGCACAGACAAACACAAATAAATAAGATAAAAAGTCTGTTTGAAAAATTTAACAGGCGCAAGGGGATGGTATGAGGTTATATAGGGGCCAATTACCTTGAGATATCATGGTCTATAAATAGAACACATTAAAATAAGGTGCAAGACTTCATAAAAAAACAGTAAAATCAATTGTCTTAGGAAGAGTATTAGCCTGTCTATGAATACTCTGTCGTCACCTAAAGCAAATGACAAGTCATAGAACAGGCCTAACCTCTCCCTGACATCCTCGGAGTTAAATTTACACACTGAGTTAAAATGTGTAACGCAGACAAATCTGTATTACACGTCTCACACATAGGAGACTCTTCACCTCGAAGGAGGTGTCCATGATAGGGTTACCAACCGTCCTACTTTAGTAGGACATGTCCTACAATTTACCTTCTTGTCCTTCGTCCTACCTACTGTTAAAAAATATCGGAACTGTCCTACTTTATAATATTTTTACTTTTGAAGACGCCTTTACCGCTGAGTCGACGTTTGCCGATGAACGCGATCGAGGCATAACATTTTGACTAAATTTCTATGATGTCATTAAGGATAAAGCTTTATTAAAAAAAGCAGGTACATCTAAAAAATATGATTTTATTAAAAAAATAAAAATAAATGTGAACGTCAACCAATAAACATATCTAATTATATTTTTTATTACCATATGTATTTAAACTTGATTGTTAATTATTTATTGGTTGTTTCTTATTAATTATATACAAAGAAAATTTAAAAAAATGTCTTATGATTTATTTTATATTTTTATTTCTAAAATGTGGTTTTGTTAAATATAAAGAAAGATGTGAACCAATAAACATATAATTTAATTTTCATATTAGTAGTATCACTTATTATTTATTGACTGTTTCTTGTTAATTATATGTTATGTTGGATCCCATAATAAAGCATTTTTTCATAATGAGGCCTTTTTGAAAATTTGTTTAATAATATATAATCTATAATAAAATGTTTTTATAATATTTTTAAACAAATTTTAGAAAATGCCTCATTATGAAAAAAATGCCTTACTATGAAAAAAAAGGCCTTGTTATGGGATTTGAACTTAATTAGGTACCTATATATTTAGTAGCATAATAAAAATTAAAAAAAAAAACTGTCCTACTGTGTCCTACTAAACTACTATTTTTAGTTGAAATATCCTACTCTGTCACGAGAGACATTTGGTAACCCTAGTCCATGAGTCTACCAACAGTGACCTATATCAAGGCGTGTGATGGCGGTTTCCTCCCTGCGGTTATTCCTGCAGGAAGAACCCCATGGCTTAATGTCTTAACTTAACATCCTGTATGCTGATCCACTCCTGCTGCCACCTGGTTAAAAGAATTATAGACTAATATTGCTCTTCACTGCTTTATTTTACTAAAGTATACCTATTGAAGTCATATTTAGTTTGTATTCGATAGTCATTTTAAAGATATACAAATTTTAAAAGATTTTATTTAATATAGGGACATTTGTATTGGTATCGGTAAATTTTATTTTGTTTACATTTGACGACATATTACGTTCTAATTTGTTTTGACACTTGTGTTCACATATCAATCTTATAGTAATTTTGTGTATCTTTTTTTGTTTAGTTAGTTATTTAATTAGCAGTTTTGTTTTTAGTTACATATTTTCTTATAGTTATCTTATATATTTCTATTTTAGACATTGTGTGTAGTATGTAGCTTTTTAGTTTAAATTCAACTTATTTCTATTTTGGATGCCATGTAAACGTATCTAATATGACGTTTAAAGTGACACAACTGCATTGACTGGCCGACTAGCCTATACCTACATCGAGTCACTGTATATCATTACTTGTTGAACGAACTATTTGTTTTATGCACAACGCACAACAATAGTGAGAGTTTTTAATTTAAAAATAAGTAAAGCTAACGAGAGAGATAGAGAGAGTGAAACCAATGGCGAAGGAATACCTCCGCTAGACTTGCCCGACCATAAAAAAAGATAAATTTTCAAAAATACATTAAATTAAGTTATATACAAATTTTTGTTCAAAGCTTGGTTTACTAGTTACGTTTTTTTTTTAATTTTAAAGTTTAATAACTTCCAATTCCGATTTCGGATCTTCATAAAAAACAGTAAGGTTCTTCCCAAATAATGGGAGAATTTTTTAGTACCAGAACGAACTCTCTAAGTTGAACCGTTCTTGAGTTATCGTGTATACATACAGACACACACACACACACACAGACACACATATATTGACAGCCCTTCGAAAATAGGTCTTTTGGATTTCCTGGACCATGAAACGTGGTCATCAGTCAAAATATCGAAATGAAACATTTTCTCGATTACAATACTTGCCCCTTATATATTAAAGTCGGGTAGATAAAAAATCCAGTAACATTACGATCTGTAATACTCAAATTCATTTAATTTTAGGGGTGCTGCAGCTCTGCAGCTCTTATGTACCAACCGCCACTGTTAAATACGAATGTGAAATTTACAAAACAAGGCGAAACCAACTTTTGTAAATTAGTTAAATAGTATAATGACCCAATTTGACCCAATAAAATCTGAAGTCCCATGGACAGTAATCTCATACAGTAGGCCATGACCTTAAGGTTAAAAAACAAACAATTAAACACTTCCTACACACGCACAAAAAATAAAATTGTAACATTGCCCCAGTACACGCAGATATAATTAGAACAGTTCTTTTATTACCCATTTCTCTAAAAAGACAAAAATCCCATCTTATAAGTCACGAAATGAAAGCTTACCGCTTGTTCATCTCTTGTATACGTGATTAATCGCAATTTACTTTCAAATCATAAAAACACAACACGCGCTTTGAAGTTCAAACAGTTTTTTGACTACCAGAATTCGCACGATTTAAGAGAGACCGCAAACTTACTGAAATTGATGAGTCATCTGTATGTTTACAAAGGAATACAGGTGTTTATATTTATGCAAAATGATATTCTTAATGATGAGTCAGAAGTTGTGTCATTTTGTTTTGTTATTAATATAAGTGCATCCAAATGCAATGCGATATTTTATTCCTTTGCTGTCTTTTGTTTCTGACCTAATATCATTGAATAAAAATACTAAAGGGAGGTTTTACATGTTATTTGGGAAGAACAAGATGCAGTGATGGCATCCTACCGGTTCGGACCGGTTCGCGCGAACCGTTTCTTAATATTTTTGAAACCTTAGGGAACCGGTTGTTAGAATTATTAAAAATAAATGAATTCCTCTGACTTCAGTTTTGAGTCGTGCGCCGTGCCCTGCAGTCATCGCCTCCAACTTGTTTTGGATTATTCTAGCAAAGATATAAAGTATGTGAATCACTTTAAATCGTTTATAGATGAAATATATAAAATATTTCACCAGTCTAATAAAAACCAAATGGCACTGAATTCAATATCTAATACATTGGGAATTGAAATTCTGAAAATTGGTCGAGTTTTCGGTCCAAGATGGGCAGCATGCAGTTATAGAACAGTAATTGCAACATGGTGATCTTATCCAGCATTATATGCCTTTTTTTTCACCAATAACAAATTTTCTGGAATGACCAAGCGTCTCGGAAACAAATATTTTATTAAAGATTTGGCCTTAATGATCGATATACTGGAGGAAATAATAATAATAATAATAATAATAATATTAATCGACTAACTCGACATAATGCTGCTCTTCGCGTGCTCTACTATCATCTTAGACATGCCTATGGTATTGACCAAATACCGGTTATATCGTACGTCCCTTCTGACATAGAATCGGTGGTGGAAAATTCCAAGTGCCGTATTTATTGGAATTACTCCTTCCCCACCTCGAGGTTACTGACAGCCACTAAGCCGGACATAACCCTCCTGGATATCGAGACCAAACAGATGTTTGTGATCGAATTCCAGCTGAGAAGAATATCTCTCTCAAGGAGGAGGAAAAGAGGTCCAAGTATATGGATCTTTTGTCCGAGCTTAAAAAGCTGTATCCCGGGTATAAAGTTAAGCTTCTAGTCCTGATAGTTGGTGTTTTGGGTGGCATGAAAGCCTCCTATCGAAGGGAAATCGAGTCCATTCCCGCCTGTAGATCTTCTGCCAACTCTTTGATCTGCAGGATGCAGAAAGCAGTGCTGCTCGGGTCGCTCCGCATTGTGCGGGCACTGGATCTGGCGTAATTTCCGCGGCTACATATCGCCAGGGTTTAGGATGCAGTCGTGTGTATTTAGCTCTACTAGTCTCTAGTATGACGCGGCTCAAAAGGTTGCTGAAGTTTGAAATTAGTGGACGCTTGTCAAGACCTGACAAACCCTAAAATAATATTTATTAAATAGCACAATTGGCTACATATTTTACTACATAGTAAAAAAAAATATACGAAAATATTCTAATAGTAAACAATATATACCCATTCTAAAAATACCATATAGAAAAAAGAAACAATAATAAAATATCATTTAAAATCTACATAATACTTATAAAATACTGTTTTAATTCTATCTTAAATGTATTAATATTATCCCTATCACAATTTTACTTGGTAACTTTTTATAGCTTACTAAACCATTAATACCAAATATTATCCGAGCTGCTCTATTTTGTAAGACTTGTAATTTATGTAGGCTTCCTTTATTTGCCATATACAATACAGTTGAACAATAATTAAAATGTGGCAAAATAATTGTATTATATATTGTCGTCTTAGTCCAGCGAGATAAACATTTACTATAAGACAAACAACGTCTTAAAAAACCTAATTTTTTTGCAACTTTCTTTTCTAACAATTGCACATATTCCTTAAAATTTAATTTATAGTCTATTATTATACCTAAATACTTAATACTATCTACTACTTCTAAATTGCAACCATCCATTTGTACTTTAAAATTACTTTCTTTGGTATGTCCAAGGAACATGCACTTACTCTTATCTATATTTAACTTAAGTTTATTATGGCCTAAATAACTATGTACCCTATCTAAGTCAATGTTAATATTGGCAATAAGTTGATCTTTGTTATTAACCATAACATATATAAGGGTGTCATCCGCAAACAGGTGTATCTTACAATGTTTGATCACACCTACTATATCATTAATATATACTACAAACAACAATGGTCTTAATACACTGCCCTGAGGTACTCCTAATTTATTTGTAAGTTCATTTGACTTTGTATTCATCCATTTCACCTTTTAATACCTGTCTGCTAAATAACTTTCTAACCATTTTAACACTTTGCCACCTATCCCGTATTTCCCTAGCTTATTTAGCAATAACACTCTGTCTATTGTCTCAAACGCACGTTTCAAGTCCAAAAAACAGGCTACAACACATAAGAATAAAAAGTTTTTTTTTACGTTTTATAGAAAATATATTATTTTTCCTTTCGTTACTTGAAAATATTGATTTTTTTTTTATACGATACCTGTATCGATAATTTTTATTCGATATTATCGGTACCCAAATATCGATACTTTCTCAGTATCGCATATCTCTATGTATGACTTGTTGAGTATTTTAAAATTGGAATTTTGAAAAGAAACAGTTTTTGCGTATCCCAAAGGGTAAGAAATGTTTAGACTACCCAGCAAACATTCAACTAACGGCCGAATGCCGGCAAACTGCTTTTACTGCTGGTAAATTGCTGGCACCAAAAGTAAGTGCAACGCCAGCATTAATAATGTACTTCACATTTGCATTTCGCACTCCTCCTATACGAAGTACTTTACCAGCATTTTATAAGCACTCCTTATTTGTATTAATCCAAGCAAACATTTTTATACGGGCTATCGTCTCTTCTTCACTCATACTTTTTACTTAAAACTAAACTTTTTTTGAATGTAATAATTTGAAAAGTCTGATTGTTCTTAGTCATAAAACGCCCTAACCGCGTGACCTTCGAGGGCCAGTACAAGTTGATACGTGTTGGTGGACAGTTTGTCAAGATTTATGCAAGATTTGTGTATTTAAATAGTTATTGTTTTGTGAACATTATACAGTTTTTTATTGTGATTTGTGTGTGTTTTGTTAGATTTAAGGACGTAGTTTACACAAACTGTTTCATGTTAAATTGTTTAATTTTTACTTTAGTTAAATCATAGTTTTTTCATGTAATAAAATTTTCAATTATTAATAAATCTGTTACAAGATTATAAATATGTCATTTAAAAAATATAATTTGTCATATTTTTTTCTGAATAGTGACATCTTAAATATTTTGTAAATATAATACTAACCTAAAATAATACAAACTTAATCCAAAACTGTAAAGCTTTTTTTACAATATAACCAAGTTTCTAAAAGTCATTAATACACTATAAAAATCACCAAAATAACTAGATGTAGTTTGTTCTTACAAAAGTGAACAGCTTATAGCATTAATGCTTATAAAATTTGATAATTCAATTTATTTTAACAAGTATGATTTCTTTAGGTTGGCACTCTTCAAGTCAGGGGGAAAAGATGTGGTAGATAATAAAAGCCGAATATTGGCGAAAATTATTAGTCACCACTTATCTTTAGGATGCATTTTTTTGGCCGAAAAGGCAGAAAACCATTTTCTTAAAATTCTTCATTAAATTAATAAATTAAATAAACTGATTCCTGTTATTCCTGAAATTATATTTATTTAATATTTATAAATAAATCAATAAATTATAACTGTTAATACAATTTACAATCGGCCAGTTTTACCATCGTTGAATAAATTTATTTAACAACTTAAGTTAACAATATCGCATCATTCTATTGACAACAATGTTAATTTCTTCATTAATAGTTTAAAACCGATGCGACATTGTCAACTTTATTTGTTAAATAAATTTATTCAACGATGGTGAAAATGGCCAAATGAGTATTTATTTTACACCTAACCATTAATTTATTTTAATACTGGGTAAGTGCACATATGTTACATTTGAAACACTAGAGAGTGGGTATAAAATATGCACTGGTCCGTCAGAAATAAATCTTGCAACTAATGCGATTATTTTGCACTTAAACGTTGCTGGGGCAGCAACTGATACATCAATCGGCCAGCTAACGGCCACGGGGACACCGGGGTACTGGCCCAGTGCGAAATGCCAGCACTGGCCCAGTGCGAAATACCAGCACTAGCCCAGTGCGAAATGCCAGCACTGGCCCAGTGCGAAATGCCAGCACTGGCCTATTACATTCAATGCACTATACCGTTGCGGGCAACTGATACATCAATGAGCCAATAACGGCCACGGGGACACCGGTGTACTGGCCCAGTACGAAATGCCAGCACTGGCCCATTACTTTCAATGCCGGGGAGTATGTGCTTTACCAGCACTGGCCCGTATACAAATGTTTGCTGGGTACCTTTCCAAATTCTCTTTACTATTGTCTTTTTATACATTGTCATCACTTATTCTATGCACTATAATCGTCTGTATATCTTATATGATACTCGACCTCAAGATTACAGATTTTTTTCGTAAACTTTTATCGGTAATTAAAGTAAAAACAGTGACTCACTTCTCTATATGAGGCCAAATCCTATATATTAATTATATTCATTAATATTGATGTGTAAAACTCAACATCTTCATCTAACCAGTAATTAGTAACAACAAGACTTGAAATCATGTCATTTCTTGTCACGTCCAAGTTTTATTTTAGTTATTTATTGCGACTGCAAATAGTAATTGCGGCCCATATATCAGTTACATATAACTGTATAACATACATTACAGTTGCTATATTTATTATGTAGTTAGGTTCGTGTTCTTACCCAGCGTTGTACTTTTGTATTGTTCTTCGCTTCTGCGGTTTGCCGTGTAAGGAAATTAAAAATTTTAATTTTAGATTCATGGTTATTACTTTGAGACATGCATGGGTTTTACAAGGTGTCTCAAAAGAAATTTTATATTTAGTGGATCGATTAAAAAAAAAGTAAGCCGTATATAGAAAAAATGTTTATTAATTATTAAAATACACTTTTTGGGGATTTATTTCTTAAAAGTAATATCGTCTAAATGTAGACCCTCGCGTTCTCGGCACTCATTTAATCGAACAGTAAAATTACTTATGATGTCTCGGCAGGTGGACTCAGAGATGGCTGCCATTTCGTGACGGATATTTTCTTTCAAATGCGCCAGTGAAGTCGGTTTATTGGCGTAAACTTTAGATTTAAGATAACCCCATAGGAAAAAGTCCATAGGGGTTAAATCTGGACTGCGTGGAGGCCAATTTATGTCACCTCTCCGGAAGATCAATTTGCCTGAGAAAATTTCACGAACACGTGGCAGAGACATATTGGACGTGTGTGAAGTTGCTCCGTCCTGTTGGAACCATGTTCTTTGGTTATAGCCAGGAAAGTTTTACATTTAAAGCACTTGCGCGCTTCCGAATTGAAAGGTTCGGGTCGTCACGAACAGACTGATTAACATTCTCCACGTTTTCTACCGTTCTTGATGACCTAGGTCGCCCGGATTTTGATTTATCCAGCGTTGTACCAGTCTCTTCAAACTTTTTAACCCAATATCGAATGAGAGGAATGCTTGGCGCATCATTTAAGTGGCGAAAACCTCGAATACTGCAGAATTTTCTACGCGCTACAGTCGCCGAATCACCGTTTTTGTAAAACTCTCGCACGCGTAACGCGCGGTCTGCTCCCGAGAAACGCTCCATAGCGACTAAATTCCCAACAGCCAAGCTACCGATTGACATAACCCCCGCGCCCCTCGGATACGTTGCGTTCACGCAGTAAGCTAAATAAATATAAAATTTCTTTTGAGACGCCTTGTATTTCTATCTAAATAAGATGGGATTTAGAATTTCATTCTTAGAAACTGTAGATAATAAATGGTTTTAATAGCCAAGAAATAGAAAAAGCTTTTCTTCTCTTCCTCTTTTAGTACTATGTCTGTAAATCTGCGTTCGAAGCTCTTAAATTTATCGACTTTAGGCTATGACTTGTGTAAGTTTGTCATATAGTAACGCAATCAATCGTTCAGAGCTATAAATTTAACACGTTATAATTTGTCGCCTGTCGATAGTTTTCCAAACTTATAGTTAGTGAGTTGTTTTAATGAGACAGACATATAAAGACATTGTCTATCTCCAGTCTACATCGTAGAGAACTTTTAACAAAATGTCATCGCGCCGATTACAGCAAATCTCGCCCAAAATTAAAAAGACGAACAGTAAATATGATACATTTAGGTAATTAGGTTAGGTTTAGTTTGTAAAAATCTAAGATAGCAAAATTAGGAAAACGATAATAGATAATAAACATTTTACGAAGTCACCGTAATTGGTTTAAAGACACACAGATATCGCACTAATTTTATATTTGATATAAGAGTTTCTTGTATATGCCTATGAAACACTAGGCATTTCTGTATGTAATTTTATTCGTAGATTGTTACAGAATAAATCTGCAAAATATTGTTCGTGTCGGTCAAAGGATATAGAAGTGTTTAGAGTTTCTTGTTTATGCCTACAAAACCCTAGACATTTCTATATGGTATTTTATCCGCAGTTTCCTAGAGAATAAATCTGCAAAATTTTGTTTGTATCGGTCAAAGGATATAGGAGTGTTTAGAGTTTCTTGTTTATGCCTACAAAACCCTAGACATTTCTATATGGTATTTTATCCGCAGTTTCCTAGAGAATAAATCTGCAAAATATTGTTTGTATAAGTCAAAGGATATAGGAGTGTCTAGTGTTACTTTTTTATGCCTACGAAACCCTAACATTTCTATATGTTATTATATTTGCAGATTTTTAGAAAATAAATCTGCAAAATATTGTTCGTATCGGTCAAAGAATATAGGAGTATCTAGAGTTTCTTGTTTATGCCTACGAAACCCTGGACATATCTATATGTAATTTTATCCGTAGTTTCTTAGAGAATAAATCTACAAAATATTGTTTATCTCGGTCAAAGCATATAGGAGTATCCAGAGTTTCTTTTTTATGCCTACGGAACCCAAGACATTTCTATATGGAATTATATTCGTAGATTCTTAGAGAATAAATCTGCAAAATATTTTTCATATCGATCGTAGTATATAGCAGTTTCTAGAGTTTCTTGTTTGTGCCTACGAAACCGTAGACATTTCTATATGTAATTTTATCCGCAGTTTCTTAGAGAATAAATCTGAAAAATATTTTTGACATAGGTCAAAGCATATAGGAGTATCTAGAGTTTCTTGTTTATGCCTACGAAACCCTAGACATTTCTATATGTTGTTTTATTAAATTCAGATAAATTAAATACCATCGCCGAAAAATACCAAAATGTTTTTAGTCTATACTCTATCTCTGAAAGACTGATAGTAATAAATCATTTTGACAGGCAGTTACCAGTGGCGTGCACATTTTAAACACGTTTAAATTGGTTTTGTGTATTTCTATATTACTATTTATCATTTTATTAAACGCACGCCTGTGACCATATTTATCATATCATTAAACACACCCCTGTGACCATATTTTTCCTCAAAATTTAGGGTCAAATTTTTATGGTCTATTGTATTTAACCCTAGTTCTGAATATGTGCGGCACACTCGGTTGTTTTTAACAATATTTCTTTTCGAACTATTCATATTTTGTCGCTTTTGTTTTACCGCTTCTGTGTGATAATACAATAACTTTTTACAAATGATAAATTTTATTACTATCAGTCTTTCGGAGATAGAGTATAGTTATAGCTGGTGACACTTCGGTAAGCTTCGGAATATTTCGTTTCATTTCGGAATCTCGCTTCAAATTTGACATATAATTATACTACCTCATTGGACGACAGGCACGAACGCACCCAGCCACCCAGCCAGAGACACACGTTGGAGTATTATATTATAGAGATATCTAGAATACGATCTATTTATTTTTAACAAATCAATAAAAGTCACAATAAAATTCATATTTAATCCTTACAAAGTAACAGATCTCTTTACTTTATTCATTTTGTAATATGAAAGTAAAAATATTCTCACTTAACGTTGCTTAAGTAAGCTTTAAATAGATGCAGCAGTTTCCTTATGAAACCCATCCAATAAAGATTTAATCTAAACGATCTGTATCATCTTGTGAAAGTAAATATATGAAATATCACATAATTTACTTTATGTAATTGCAATATTGTAATAAATATCTAAGCACCAATCTCCATTAAAACTAATTTAAACTAAGCAATAATGCATTTAGAAAACACTTGACTGTATTACCACAGTTAACAACGAACAAGGAAGTAGGTAATATACCATAATGGATAGCCACAATAATTAACTAATGAACTAAATATTTCACTAACTTAATTGTGGATTTTAAGCTGAAATTATTGTTGAAGACACTTGATTATAGTCATTTAAAAATGTCGAGAGAAATGTTTGGCACAGTTTTGACATTTTGTTTGGCAATGTAACATTTTTATAACTGCCAAAATTGATCATTAACTTTTTGTTTGTATTTTTTTGTAGTCTATTATTATACATTTATTGTTTTGACATTAAATCATTGTGTTTCCTTATTTTTTTATAATAATAGTTATGAACGACAAATCGTTTTTGGAAAATAAAAAACAATTCTTTCATAGACTATCATCAGGACAATAAAAGTCATAAAAGATCCAAAACTAGATCGAGTGATACATTTAATTAATTTTGACAAAACCAAATAAAATGGTCAGAACATTTAGACCGTTAGAACAAGACTCGCAGCAATTGCCATGGACCAGAAAAGGCATCCCAGCAGATCAAAAGCAAAGTAAAGTGCTTTTCTCAGGAGTTGAAGTCAAAGGCGTTATTGTACATATACAAATTAGACCCTACATTGACGCATAGTCAAACAACATATCTGCGTCGGTGAGGTACTAGCCTCATCTCGTGGGTAAAGCATTCTAGGTATCAGACAGTTGGGGCTCGTGAAAATCTCTAATAGAGGTGCTGCAATCAGAAATATACTTCAAATTTATAATTTAAATGTAGAAGAAAATTTACTTTTTATGTGCTGTACAGAATAAGCATAAATCATTCATTCTTTTAGACGGGGAGCTCATGACAGTTTTTGGTCTCCGATTTCATACAGCATGCCTTTTGGAGGAGAGAATATTTACCCTGTGACAACAAAGAAAGGAGGGTAGTAAACCCCTGCACGCTTTCCGGTCATAGGGAAAATTGTATTTCCAGTTAAACACAAAATTTTTGTGCTTTTCTTTGATTTAATATTGCTTGCCCTTTTGTCAAAAGAAAGTTATAACAAATTTAAAGTCTTTTAAATATATGCATGCTATTCGGAGGGTCCCAAAGGGCTCAAACGGTCATGTGATCTTGTAATAAAAAAATATGATTTTCCGCGTTTTCATACAGCATGCCTATAATTAAAAGACTTTAAATTTGTTATAACTTTCTTTTGACAAAAGGGCAAGCAATATTAAATCAGAGAAAAACACAAAAATTTTGTGCAAGTGGAAATGCAATTTTCCCTATGACCGGAAAGCGTGCAGGGATTTAGTACCATCCCTTTTTTGTTGTCACCGGGTAAATATTCTTTCCTCCAAAAGGCATGCTGTATGAAATCGGAGACCAAAAATGTCATGAGCTCCCGGTCTATTTAAAAATACAAATATATCTGCAATCAAACGTGCACTTCGCAAGCTTTCAACTGCAAACGACTGCAGCTCCAAAAGTGTATAAAAAGCCGTTACCTTCACTCAATACCAATCTTATATTATTGAAATTAATTTAATTTTAAATGAATTTGAATTACACCATTTTTTGCATACACATTTTGCGAATATTGGAACCGATATTGGCATAGTTGATTTCTGACAATAGTAGAGGAGAAAGTCCAAATATGGGCATTCCTTTTGTTTTTCTCGATAATTTTTAAGTTTTTGAAGAAATGGTCTTAAAATTGGCATACATCTAGCCCAAAGACTTATATACAATATTCAAAATTGCATTGTTTCGAAAAATAGAAAATGTGATTCAAAGCCAACTATGAAAATTTGTAAAATGTTCGAATCAGGATTGAGTGTATGAAATATGGGCCCCCGTTAAAAATTGGGTAGTACAAAATAAAATTTATTTTTGTTTAAGATATAAACTCAACGTAACAGTTTAACAATTGATTACTGACAAAATTCAAATTCATATAAATCTTTTTTTGTCCCGGAGCATTCATTGTTCATGTGCCCAAATATTGCTCATTAGGCACCGAACCCAAAGGTCAACCTTTGATCCTGTAAAACCGTCACAAGACATGGAGCATCTTCAGCAACCGGACTTTGTTGCCCAACTTCATCAACGTCCATGTCGTCGTCAGCTGGAAAAAAATGTTGAATATGCCCTGGCCCATATTTATACCTCGGGGGGAGCCCATATTTATAACATTGCACATGGAAATATAAATGAATGTTTGACATTTTTTAGATTAAGTGAGGCAGTAGCTCTTAGTAACATAATATACCTCGATCACAATACAACAGCTTCAAGTGTAAATCACAAGCAGATCGAATAAAAATCTTGCCCATTCTTATATGAGGTCTGTTCAAAAAGTATCGCGAATTTTGAATTTCCGCGGGTTACGATTTTCGATTTTTTTGTGGCGTTATGTTGGTACTCATGTCTCTCACTTATGCCGACAAGTTCGGTCATTTTCAATGTTCAGTTAATTTTTGACAGTTGCTTTCCTTGCACGTGTTTTGGCTCGTCTTCGATTTTTGTCTATACCAAAAAATGGATCAAAGAAACTGTATCAAATTTTGTGTGAAAAACAAAATTAAGTGCGCGGACGTATTTCGAATGTTGACTGTGGCATTTGGTGAAGCTACCTTGGACCGAAGCAACGTTTATCGGTGGTACAAAATGTTCTCAGAGGGCCGAGAAGATGTGAACGACGAGGAGCGTGCCGGACGCCCGAGCACGTCAACAACAGACGAAAACATTGATGAAGTGAAGAAAATAGTATTGGCCAATCGTCGAATCATCATTAGAGAAGTTGCTGAAGACCTAAACATATCGATTGGCTCGTGCCATTCGATTTTTACCAATAATTTGGGCATGAGACGGGTCGCCGCGCGCTTATCGTTGCTTGTGTGCGAATTTTTAGCCAAAAACAACACACTAATAATGCCGCAGCCACCGTATTCCCCAGATCTGGAGGAGCTGAACAAGATCACAAAAAATGATTTTTTCAAGTGCTTCGAGGATTGGAAAAAACGTTGGCACAAGTGTATAATATCTGGTGGGGATTACTTTGAAGGGGACAAAATAGATATTCATGAATAAATAAATAATTTTTGAAAAAACACAAAATTCGCGATACTTTTTGAACAGACCTCGTATCAACAACTTACCTTAATAAAAAAACAAATTAAGCAAACACATTTACTTAAATTCGTTTCTGACGGAACAAGAACTCAATTACACTAAATTTGTAAAATTTTTGAACGGAAGGTAAGTGTGCTTTAAGCTATTGCCGAAAGATGGTGTTAGCTATATTAGTAGATTTGAGGGCCCATATTAGGACCATCTCCTCCAGTAAATATTTATGACATCCTGAAGTGTTTGAATATTCACAATTCACATCAATTTTTAATCTTACATGTCCAAAAACGCTGTAATATGAATAAGCCAAGGCATGCGTATAATATTTCGTTGAGATCACGTTGACCTCTCCAAAACATATCTTTAAATTTACACTTTTAAGTGTACATAATCCTGGTTAGCAATTTCTATAAATGCGAAAGTAACTAGATGGAATTATAACAGTTAACATATTAGCAGGTTCGTGCAAGGTTAACATAATGACTTCTGCCATGAAATATGAGCGATATTGAGTCGGGCGAGCGCGGCGAGGCGCTGTTGCACAACATGTAATTATGTTGATCGGCAGCGACCCCTGGCCCCCAAGCCCCGAATACTTGAACTCGACCTCCAACACTTTCAAAAGTGAATCTTGTTCACTTATATAATTTATCATAGTTTATAATACACGAGATTATGTTCTCACAACTCATTCCACGTTTTT
Organism: Liopterus haemorrhoidalis; assembly: GCA_963971575.1. Taxonomy (NCBI): domain Eukaryota; kingdom Metazoa; phylum Arthropoda; class Insecta; order Coleoptera; family Dytiscidae; genus Liopterus; species Liopterus haemorrhoidalis. The sequence goes on along the minus strand of OZ020619.1, from coordinate 5,906,827 downwards.
TACACTTTTACTTAAACCACTTATCGACTGAGGATGTAAACGATATTGGAGAAAAAAGCTATTGCTTACTGCACAAAGACTGCTAACTGCACTGGGTGACAATTTTACACCGGAACATAAGAGAATAACATTGAAATATACATTTTTAGGGTTTTGTAGGTATGACAAAAAAAACCTTATACCGTCATTTTGTCGTCTGTCTGTCTGTATGTTCGGTAAAAATTGTACTCAAACGGATAAACCTAGAGCAATGAAATTTGGCATGCTTATACAACTTTTTGACCCGCACATAGGAAAAATACTAAAACATCTAAAAAACATATCCCCCTTAAAAATAAAAACAAATATGTGCGATTTTTTCGTAAAACAGTTTTTTCTAGTGCGTTTTAAAAATGAGTGATATTCATTTCGAGCAACGGTGTGCTATAAGGTTTTGCTTCAGACTTGGGCATAGTGCAACGGAAACTTTTGCAAAACTTCAGCAGGTCTACGGAGACAGTGTTTTGTCAAGGACCCAGTTTTTTTTATGGTTTAAGACATTTTCAGAAGGAAGAGAGTTGATTGAAGATGAATCACACAGCGGAAGGCCTTCATCTTCAAGAACCGATGAAAATGTCGACAGAATTCGAGATCTTGTGCGTTCAGGTCGTCAGTTGATAGTCAGAATGAAGAGGGAAGAGTTGAATTTGACTCACACTATCGTTCATCATGTTTTGACCAATGAATTGGGGAAAAGAAAAATCTACGCAAAAATGGTTTCAAAAAAACCTTTCATATGACCAAAAGGACATTAGTTTTTGGGCAGTAAAAACATTCCTGTGGCTGCTCAGCCTCCTTCTTCGCCTGACTTGAGTCCTTGTGACTTTTTTCTCTTCCCAAGATTGAAAAATCACCTCAAGGAACGTCATTTTGGGACACTCGAAAACATTCAAACATCCGTAACCAAGCAGCTGATAGCTATTCCAGTTTGTTCGAAACATCTAAAAAACATATCCCCCTAAAAATATAAACAAATATGTGCTCATCGAAAAAAAAAAAATATATTTTTTAAGATTCTGAGTAGGGTATCCAATGAAAACCCTTAGTATGTGGATGAACGGATGGATTAAATTATTTTGATGCGATTTTTGACAAAATTGTGCAAAAAAGATTTTCCCACACCCTATAGTCTAGATCAGTGTTTCCCAAAGTGTGGGTCGCGACCCGGCATCGGGTCGCAGAAAAATTTTGCTGGGTCGCGAATAAAATTGTAAAAACACAAAAAAGATTTTTTTTGTACATATTATTTTTTTTACGTCAGTTAATCACTAGAATAGTTGTATTTGCGCTCTTTATTATTATACTAATTTTTTTTTACTATACTATACTCTTTATTACTATTTATTACTCTTTATTACTAGAAACCTACTGCTTTAAAATAAAATTTGTTTTGTAAATAAATGTTTTTTTTTTTCATAAGGTGGGTCGCGAAAATTTTTAAAACCTCGTACCGGGTCGCATTCAAAAAAGTTTGGGAACCGCTGGTCTAGATGGTTTAAACTAAAAATCTGAAAAAATTCTAAGTAATGTACATTGGTGTGAACCGGAATAGAGCAAAAGGATTTTTTGATCAGATTATATTTTCGGAAAATAACGCATATTTTGTGTTTTTTTGTTGACGATGTACAAAAGTTATAGTTAGGGTCTAATGGTTATCTTGCTCGCCTGCTACGCAGCAAACTAGGATTTGCTCCCGGGCAGAAGAAACAATTTTATATTTTGTGTTCTTTTTTGCATTTTTATTTTGTTCAAATTATTTTGTCAAAAATCTTGTTATATTTTGGCAAATGTTGCATTCAATTTTTAAGAGCGTAAATTTAATAACCAGTTGGAATTGTTGGAATTATATTTTTATTCTATGCGTCATGTATACGAAACTCAGAGGGGTAGAGCGTCTAACTTAAAACAACCAATGGAATCCATAGGCGCAATTTTCAAAATCTTAATGATCCTTGCTGTATAAAAAAAATTCTGCACATATTTAGAAACCTAAATAATGGTATTAGGTATTCGAATTAAAATTAACAAAAAAATATTTTAATTGTATGAGCGCTATTTGTGTTATTTACAGTAACTTGAAAAAATTCAACTAGGCTAAAAATGAAATTAAATCGTGAACATTTTCGAGCGATTATTTTTTACAACTTCCGACGTGGATTAACCCAACAAGACTGCATCGATGAGCTTCTTGTGTAGTCCGTGCCAAAAGTTCTATATTATGCAACTAAACATCTGGTTTACTTTGCAGACTTTTCTCGACGACAATGAATATAGAGGTTTTTCAACCATACAGCAATACGGACAAAACGTTGATCTTAAAGATGGACAATTTTTTAGATAAGACCAGTAGTTTTACATGTATTAATGAGGATCCAAAAGCATAACTTTTTGAATGCGTTTTAGCACGTCGTTTGTGCCTATTGTATTTGATGATGGATTCTGTTTGATTTTCATTGATTTTTAGTACAACTAGACCTACCTACTGCTCTAAATGCTGTTCATTTAGCACACATACCATTATCCATTGGCAGAATGTCATCTGTATTAGTTGCTTAAGGGTTAAAAATCAATTAAATGAGCTGTATTAGAAGCTTACAGACGTTTTCGCTGAGGAAACTTCAACTAACTTCCTTCCTTTTCATGGCAGAGTAAAAATACTCCGTATAAGACAAGTTAAGATATATATTCACAAAGTAATTTGTAAAATTACCCTTGGCCATCACGATGAACATGTCTTGACATTTGAAAAAATTCTATAACAAAGGAATCTGTAAATTATCAACGTATTAATCACAGGAGGCCGCAGTCGCTCAAACAATGGGTCAAGGCGAATCTAGCAGGCCGACCAGCCAGCACAATGGACATATTTTTTATTCATATTATTTATTACATTCAACCATTATTACTAGACAATTTTTTTAATTGATAAAATGATGAATTTGTTTTATTATAAAAAAGGTTTATAAATTGTGATTTTTTATTGTAGGAACATTATTCTTTAAAGGCAGGTTAAACATCACAATTTTCAAAAGTTTCTTATACAAAGCTAGCAATTTGAAATAAAATTATTAACAATTTATACATTAAATTTCGCAGACAATTTTATACAGGGTGTTTGTTTGAAACGGGGCACCCCGAAAATCTCCTTTATTTGTAAGGATACAAAAAATCTTAAGAACAAAAGTAGACAAAAAGGTTACTATAAGAAGTCTAAGGAACTTCCGGTTTTGAGATATTTTGTTTCTTTTTTTTATTGTTTTTAAAGCTTGCTACGTTCAACTTTGTAAAACTTATGTTGATTATTATTTTGTAAATAAATGGTCGCCATTTTGAAATGGTTAACTTAAAAATATGATTTTTTGGTGTCATTGTAAATCTAATTTAATGTACTTTTAGGAAAAAAATATAAAATTATCGATTCCCTATGCTAGATCAAAAGTTGAAATCATTTCCGGTGAAACCGGAAGTGCCTCAGAATTCTTATAGTAACCTTTAGATGGGCCTTTTTGTCTAGTTTAACTTTTGTTCTGAAGATTTTTTGTATCTTTACAAATAAAGGAGATTTTCGGGGTGCCCCGTTTCAAACAAACACCCTGTATATCTAATAGAATTTCGTTTAAGAAGAAAGTAACAACTTTACACTGTACTCCAGGCGAACTGCATGGGGGGGGGCTCATGGGTTAGAACTCTAGCAGCGAAGCATATATTTTTTTTTTTTTTCGATTTGTGTTTTCATTTCACTAAACACAAATATCCACCATCTTTCAGAAACAGAAGCGGACCAAAGGGTCATTTACGGCCCGATTTAATCTTTAAAATTTATAAAGAGAAATTATAAAGGTGTTTTCAAAAAGCAAAAAAATCTTCCTTTCAGAGCTCCCCCGAAGAATAAATCCTGGGTGTGCGCCTGCTGGACTCTCTCCTCTAGGCTCCGAGATTTGAATTAAGCACATGATATTTGTCTGGTTGAGCAATCTTTCGCTGATATGCAATCAAAACTGTCGCTCTTGCATATAGAACAGAAGGAAATTATCGTATTAACTACAACAGAACAGAATCGCTGAGATTAAATACGTCCAACCAGAATTCATTTATGGTTTCTCCTATAAAAAAGTTGGATAAATACATCTACTTCGGCAGTGAAGACCGTATCCAGATAACCGGTCATGCTTTTGGCACACTCAGGGAAGACTGGAAGTCAAAGCCCATCTCTACAAAGCTACGTCCCTTCCATACTACATTTTTTTCGTACTTCGTAAGGATGTGAAATATGGAAGATGACCAACCAGATGACCTGCCAAGTACAGAGTTTCTCAAACCGGTCATGCTTCTGGCACACTCAGGGAAGACTGGAAGTCAAAGCCCATCTCTACAAAGCTACGTCCCTTCCATACTACATTTTTTTCTTACTTCGTAAGGATGTGAAATATGGAAGATGACCAACCAGATGACCTGCCAGTTACAGAGTTTCTCAAACCGGTCATGCTTCTGGCACACTCAGGGAAGACTGGAAGTCGAAGCCCATCTCTACAAAGCTACGTTCCTTCCATACTAAATTCTTTTCGTACTTCGTAAGGATGTGAAACATGGAAGATGACCAACCAGATGACCTGTCAGTTACAGAGTTTCTCAAACAAGTGTTTGTGCAAAATCTTCAACGTCTTTTACCGAAAACAATCTCGAATAGAGACTAGAGTGCCAAAAACCAATTGCGATAGAAATAATGACCCGGCAATGGAAATGGATAGAACACACACTGAGGAACCCTGACCATCTCTAAACTGGCATTTGAATGGAATCTTCAGGGAGCGCGCACAAGAGATCGTTCTGCAAATAACTGGCGCAGGACCATTGTCAAAAAATTAGACGTATGGAAAAATCTTGGCTGGAAATTGCCCTTGCAAAGAATAGAAGCACATGACGAGGCTTCGTAGGGGCTCTTTGATCCACCTAGGAGCCACAGAAAACTATATAAATAGGATAATAATAATAATAATAATAATAATAATAATAATAATAATAATAATATTTATTTTCAAGATTAATAATAACAGTTACAAATAATACCAATTACAAAAACAAAACAAAACAAAAATATACATATAATTTGAAAAATAAATATTTATATCCCGAGGGACAGACACTACAGGATATATTTAATTGTAAAAAATTTAGTTAGATAACTAAAATTTTTGACTCACAGCTGGATATTTGCAACTAAAATATCTTTTAAACGTATAATTAATAAAACAATATACACCGTTTATTAATATTTAACGATATCCATCATTTTTTTGCTTGTTGTAATTTGTATAAAGTCATTTCCTTGGCTGATAATGAAGCGACTTTGTACCCTCTAGCGATTTTCCTAAGAAATTTCTAATGAATTCCGGATGGCAGCAATCAAACTGTTGTGAATATGTTTATATTCAACATGTTAAGTAATATTAATCAGTACTTACATGTCCTGTAATCAAAACTAACGAGACTTTCTCTATTTGTGAACTATCTTGTTTGGTAGAGATTAATTTATTTACAGTTTGGCAGACGATATAAAAGCAATATCTTTTCCAGTTATAAGTTTTGGAATTAAATTCGAGATGAATCTTATAAGACTCAGGAAATATATCGAAATATATTGTTCAGAAAACGTCTTCATGTGCTTTCTTCACGAAGAAGGTTGGCTAAAAGAATGGAAAAATTAATTTTTAAATCGCCCTGGGATATAGATAAACAGCTTTTAATCCAAATTATTATCTAAGATTCTTCAGCCTTGACCTTCTTTCTACTAGCATTAAGGGGATTTTTTTATTTTTTAAATTCACAATTTGTTACAAGTCTATATTAATGCGAACATAGAATGAATGATACGATGAACACGATGGTGTATTTGTTTTTAATCTGTGCAACTCTTTCCAGTTCCAATTAAGGTAAATGCAACAAATATATTCTATTATAACAATTGTTTAAACATGCATTCTTTTTCTAAGCGTGATGAGACAAGTTTGTTATTTTCCATACAGTTCCATTGTCAGTCACACAATTATAATAATTTCAATAAGCGCGTGCAAGATAAATTTAATTGTTATCCTTTCAAACAGGTTATTCGTGATGTATTTTTTCTAGAAGGAATTTATTTATTTATAGTTTAAAGTGTATGGGTCAAAACCCGGATGTTAACAATTATTATTGAAGAATATTACACTAAAATATTTTCTGAAGAACTGAGAGGTAGGCTATTACAATGTATAGTATACCTGATGAGGATGAGGGAGGACAGAATGGTTAGGACGATATGAGAGGGATGATTGAATACTCGTCGACCAGTGGAAAGACCTCGCAAGAAATGAAGAGATCAGCTAACCGAAGATCTAACAAGTATTTTTATACAGGACACATGAAAGGACCTGAAAATAAACAGATTAAGATTACGGACGTAAGTAAGTGAATGTCAACCCAACTGACAGTACCCAAAGAAGAAGAAGAAGATGAAGTTTCACTAATTTTTGACGAGAGCTCTGTCCCCCTTAGGGACAATCCGTTAAATTTTCGTGTCAAGCAGGAGAGTTTTCATGTGAAGAGACTGGCGCATTCTACAAATTTCAAACCTTATAGGGTGTGAATTTGTATACGACCCCCTGTTAATGTCATTATTTCTACCTGAGCTAACGGCCTTTGGCTCGGGATTAACAGCAGATAGTGACTGAGTTGCTATTTAGCTGGTACTATCATCATCGTCATTCTAATGTAATTTTTATTCTGGTGTTGGAAGCGTGGAACAAGAAATTCAACCAATAGGATCGCTCTATTTTGAAAAAACCCGTACCATGGTGTCGTAGGCGCGGTGTTACAAGCGCGGTTTCGCAAGTTCAGAAATTTCCACTCTAGCACTGGCCGCACCGTCGAAACCATAGAAATAGATATATTTTTCGGAATGGTGAGATCTTTAGCGAGACACTTATTTTAATTTCCTAAAAAAAAAAAAAAAAAAACGTAAATTGATGTAGCGAAATAGCGACTTTTACAATGTTGTCAGCAGTCATAAAGTTTATTATTATGGATTCGGTTTAAAATATCTGTTCTGCAGAAATGTCATGCAGTGGGTATACTAATAATACACCCCCAAGCAGGGGCCAACGGAATCTTCATTCTAAACTGTGATGTCAAGTCAAAAAGATTGTGTATTAAATTCTTTTCTTGTAATTGAAGTAACTGTCTGTGTTTTTTGTGTCTCATTTTTTGCAACAAGTTAAAATAATCTCCCTGTTGCCTTCTGTTTCTATGTATATATGGGACGTACCCACCATCGCTTTTCTTCATATCGCAATAAGTCTAAGTATGCATAAAAAATGACGTCTCCTTCGATTTGACGACATATTTAATGAAATTGAATAACCGTTTACTCCAAATACTTGTATAAACTTTTAGGTTAGATTTGGGTTAGATACAAATGTTGTCAAAACCGAAAACGCGCACTTATCACGCCTCCAACCCCACCATGAAATTCGAACTTGTAAATATAACACCACGCCTCTCACCCCTCTCGCGCCTTTGACACTACCATGAAAATGATGCATTACTCATATTATTGCACTCATCTGGACGCGACCGATTTGCAAAACCAGCGTCAACTTATATAATAATACTTACTTACTTACTTAATCCTGAAGCCTTTCTACCTTGCGGTGTACGGTTATAGTCGAGTTACTTATTTTCTGGTGTTGTTCTCCATACTTCTTTCCATCGTGTTCTGTCCTGTGTATATTTTCTTATCTCCTCCCACTTGTCTCTCTTCGTTGCAGCTTCTTTTGTTTCTTGGTGCCAGGTTTTTCTCGGTCTTCCTGGTGTAACTTTCTTCGTTATAAAGACGTTTAATATTTCTGATGGTGCTTTCGTGAATGCCTTTGTTTTTAAGTGTCGTCCGTATTAATAATAATTGTTTATTTATTTATCTAATGCTAGTAAGATCCATATTACACTCATATGACGTCTAATCGAAGTCTAATAACGTCTAATCGAATCTACATAGTCGAGGTTTACGTCATATATTTCTTAACTTAACGACATAAACTTTAACAGATACTCCAGTTCGATATCATGTTCGACAAAAGACTCTAGTAAAAAACCCTCCACTCAACTCAGTGTAAAATTGCGTTAAATATACAATTGTTTCCACCATATTCACAACTTTTTGTCACAGTAACAATTGTAAGTAGTTCACTTTTTTCAGTCATTGTATTTGAGTAGTGCAACCTGATTTTTTTCGTCAAACATATCTGAATCATTGTCAAATGCATGAGAAAGTTCTTAGCGGTATGAATTCATGTCCGCAGGCCATTGCTCCTGTAATTAAGGTAGCTGGAACACGTCACACCGTCACACCGTCACACCGCGCCACCGACATGTCACGGGAGGAAACATATTACGTGACTCTTATTACAAAACTATACAAAAATGAAGACATTAAAATCGTATTTGTTAATTTAACAATAGAATCGGTGTCTAAACGAAATTACTTCAAATTTTAGTTTAAAACCATCTGAATGGAACTTGTTGATCATGTATTATTTGGTTTTGTACGACGAAGTTTTTCAAGATGAATTTAAAAAACTCAATTGCTGAAAAAAGTTGCTTATTAGTCTTTAAATAAAATTTCTGTTGAACTATTCCGGCTCAAATCAATTTGCATTACTTATGCCCTTATTCAAAACGGACCGTTAAAATCCAAATTTTCTATAGAAAATTTCCATGGACACGAAGAGTTTTATGGAAATTTGATTAGTTAAGGGTTTTAATGTTTAATGGTACATTCTTACACATTCTGTTTTTTCTAAATTAAAAAGCTGGCATTTTTTAAATGCAGGCGAGCATGTATTCTGAACATGATTATGTTAACAGCTGAGAATTTTAAGTTGTTGCTCTATCACCGCGTAAGTGGCAATATTGTCTTCTTCAATCATCTTCTTAACAGCAGCAATTTTTTTCGGTAACAGCTGTAGGTGGAGACACTGCTCTTTTTTGGCGTTGAACATAATTCCTGCCTCGTTCAAATTCTTTATAGCAACAGTAAATTGTAACAAAAAAATTGATGTGAATTGTGAATTTTCACACATTTCAGGGTTTTGCAGGTATTTAGTAAGTGAATGATGATTATTTTGGATGCGAAAACAAATTTTATACTACTATTAAAATATTTTTTTTGTTAGTTTTAATTCGAACGCCTAATACCATTATTTAGGTTTCTAAATATGTGCAGTATTTTTTTTATATAGCAAGGTTCATTAAGAATTTTAAAAATTGCGCCTATGGCTTCCATTGTTTGTTATAAGTTCCGCCCCTCTGATTTCGTGTACATTGAAACAGAATTAAATTATAATTTAAACAATTTCCACTGGTTATTAAATTTACGCTTTTAAAAATTAAATGCAACATTTGCCAAATATAATTGAAAAAATAATTTAAACAATATAAAAATTAAAAAAAAAAAAACAAAAAATAATATTTATTGTCTCTTCTCACAGGGTTCGTCCCATTCGGATCGGGTTACTTGGTTGAAAAATCAGCGTCAAATACCACTACACCAGCATACACGTTCCAGTGTGGCGTGTTACAAAGCTATAACTTGTGTACATTATTAGCCAAAGATCACAAAAAATACGTTTTTTTCCAAAAACATAATCTGATCAAAAATTCCTGTTGTACTATTCCGGTTCACAGCAATATACATTACTTAGAATTTTTTCAGATTTTTCGTTTAAACCATCTGAGCTACAGGGTGTGGGACAAAAAATTTTTTGCACAATTTTGGCAAAAATCGCTTCAAAATAATTTATTTTGCAAAAATAAAAATTTGATCGTTAATCCACGTACCAAGGGCTTTCATTTGATACCCTACTCAGAATTATAAAAAAATATTTTTTTTTTTCGATGAGCACATATTTGTTTATATTTTTAGGGGGATATGTTTTTTAGATGTTTTAGTATTTTTCCTATGTGTGGGTCAAAAAGTTGTATAAGCATGCCAAATTTCAACTCTCTAGGTTTAGCCGTTTGGCTACAATTTTTACCGAACAGACAGACAGACAGACAGACAGACAGACAGACAGACAGACAGACAGACAGACAGACAGACAGACAGACAGACGACAAAATGAGGGTATAAGGGTTTTTGGTCATACCTACAAAACCCTAAAAAGACGCTTGTTGACTAAAAAAATCCCTCAATCTAAACTTTATTTGCACTCGTAATTGCTTAAACCTTTTTTTAAATCGTAATAAATGTTGATTCGAAAATACTCTTTGGTTAATTACATGTTTTAAAGCGATTTAAAAATATTAATTAACTGAGTTCTAACTAACTTAACTTTTACAACTCAGCTTCAAATGACAAGTAAATAACTGCAAAAAATGACAATACAACTTTTGTATTCCACCACCTATCTCATTTTCTTATTCTCGTAACCCTCTCATAGTGCTCAGTATTCAAACCCGAAACCTTTGGCGCGTAATGCAGAATTACTGTCTAAACTGGCAATATGTAAACTGCAAATATATTTAAAATATATTCGTAATTGATAATCCACGTGGCAACCGCATCCTGTAATTATTCATATAATAAATAATCAATTACTTAAATGATTACCGGATATTAAGACAATAGATGTTTCACCATATTTAAAATAATTCGCCTGTTATGTGAGCTGTTCTGATAGATCAATTTACATACAAAGCATCCTTAAAACACGATTCAATGTAACAATGTACATTTTATGGCTCCATTTAGTTTTATAACGTACTAACATCTTAAATTAAATTAGCATAATCATTCAGTAATTATTATCGTTTACTACACTATTAAATATTACTTCTAGATTTTAGCATAACAAACTTAATTTTAGCGGTCGATTCAACCGCAAGTATTTCATTTTTCAAATAAGGATATGTTTATAAAGGGATAATAGCATCGATTGGAACGTTAGGCTGACCACGTGGTTTTCTTATAATACCGGAGGTCTGGAAATAGGTAAATTATTTTCTCTGTCCTATGCACTTAACCTGTTAACAATTTGTGTATGAAATTAATTTTTAGAAAGAGTTGGTCGCTACAAATTTTCTTACCATAGTTTTATATGCGTTTCTGTTGTATTCTAGTAGAAACAGTTGTCACATACCTGAAACAAAAAATAGCATTAGTACAAATTGTAACAATCTACATGGTTCAAAACCTCTGAACTAAAGACGACACTGGCCAGTTGTGAAAATAGAAATAAAAAAATAGTCGTAACAGTGTACTTATATGTTCTAGTACAGCGATTCTTAACAGAGGGGCCGTGGAGAGTATTTAGGGGGGCCGCGAAAATATTATTAGAATTTTTATTGAAGTTTTTATATCTTTACAAATAAAATTAAAAAATATATATTTTACACGTTTTTATAAGAGATACAGTTGTGGCGAACTAATTAAGAACGATCTTGTGATATGCATGTATTCATATATTTTGATTGGTTAAAAGGCCGTGGTACATATTTTTTTCCATCAGACTCCAATCGATTAACCTTCGTTTCATCGCTCCAAAGGATATGCTTTATTGGGAAATAGTCCAATCTTTATGTACCTTGCCAAAGCTAGCCTGTCCTTCCTGTTTTTTTTATGAAAGTAGTGGCTTCTTTCTTACAGTTCTTCCAAATAGTTGGTTCTCATTCAATCTTTCTCTGATAGAACGAGCTGATAGTGCATTAGGTTCTTCAGCAAATATCTCCTTTTGGATTTCTTTGGAGCTAAGAAAGGGATTAGTTTTTGCTAATCGAACTATTCGTCGATCCACCGCTTCTGAAGTTTTTCGAGGTCGTCAACGTCTAGCTACATTTTCTGTGGTGTGATGCTTATTAAAATGTTGCACCGCGTTATAAACCATAGTTTTAGAACATTTTAATTTATTTGCAATTACTCCATAAGACATATTTTCATTTAAATGCAGTTTTACTATGGCATCCCTCATGCCTGGTGTGCAACTTTTTTTTCTACCCATAATAAAAAAAAAACTTAACCTACAACACAAAAAACGAAATTTATTTTACCACTATAACCCTTGTATTAATAATTCTTACCAGTGTTTTATTTGTTGACACAGCTCAGACTACACAAAATAATGTTTTGCAATGTCGTTCCTAATTATATCGCCAATTGAAACATGCACATGTACGCTTGAACTGAACTAAACAAATTTTACGACCGAAGATTTTTGGCTGATGCAATATTTACTTTGGGGTATAGTATAAGGCATATAAAAATTAGTACATATTTGGCGATTTATTGACTATAGTTAAAACTAGAGAACATTGTCTGTAATTTTACCTGCCGTTCTTAATTAGTTCGCCACAACTGTACGTATGTAAGTGACAGATGAATTTAATGACATCACAATATTCTTAAACATGGTTAAACTAAATGAAAACGTGGAGCGCATAGGTAAATTTGACCCAAACAGACAGACTGACAAAATTACAAGTTAAATAAAACCGTGTAAATAATACCAATTTATCACCAACCCACGATGAAACTCTGATTTAATTTATAAAGGATTTTAATTTGAATTCACTTTTCAAGAAAAAAAGTTTGGTACAATTTTGGATACATTCGAAAGGAATATCCGCACCTGTTCACCATCGTCATACAACATTTATTGCCTTTGGTTCCACATATTTGTGCGATAAGGCATTTTTAACAATGGTCAATATTAAAACGAAGCAACGTAATCGACTCCGAATAGACTCTTGCGTGCGAATAGCTTATATGCTTGGTTTATATAGGGAACAAGAATAAGGAATAGGAAATAAGAATAGTACACAAGATTTTAAAATATGGCTGCGCCGTATATCGGTTTATGTAGGAATGAAATTTAACTTAAACATAAGAATAGTTGGTAACATTCAACATTTTATTCTTATTTCAAGAATAAGACACGATAAGCCTACGCACAGCAATAAAAATATCTGCCGTAATAAAGTTTGTTCAGCAGATGTTTTTCAGTTGTGATCAGAGGGTTGTAAACAACAATAAAATGTTTTTATAATTTTTATTTATTCTTCTTGTAAGTTTTCAGAACCTGTCAAGTGACAAACGTTAAACACAAGCTAACGCAAGTACGCAGACGCAGCGACGAAATGTTATGTCCTATATAAACGGTTTAATATTTTTTATTCTTGTGTACTATTCTTATTTCCTATTCCTTATTCTTGTTCCGTATATAAACCAACCATAAGTAACGTAATTGAAGTGCGAATAGACAAATTAGTGGAGTGTATTCAACAACAAAAGTCTCATTAAGGCGGCGCACAACCCTATAGTTCTCAATAGTTTCTTATACAAAACTAATAATCGGAAATAAAATTAATAACCGAATTTTTATCTATCTAATAGGATATTTTTAATTGTAGAAAAAACTGTTAGGTAGCTGTAAATAAGCAAATTGCATTATAGACGCCATCTTGTAAACCAATCAACGCATATTTGCGTACTATGCGGCAAATTGTACCTAAAGCTTCATTCTACAAATATGATTGTAGCTATTTTGTTGTATTGTGAAAATTACTTATAGTTATTGTACTTGGTAATCTATTTTTGCCGCCCTCTTGAATATGCTGCGGTTTTCAAAATTGGGGTTACGGGTAAAAATGATTATTAGGTTATGAGTTTAATGATTATATAGTAATAATGATTAAACGGGCATTCTATTATCTTTAAGTATAATATTTTTCGACGAAGGCTCTAAACTATAAGTAATCAAGTCGAAAAAAAAAATGACGTATTATTTGAACATTTCTACACAAAACTATATAAATATAAAAGTTATTCGAAACCCACAAATAGATTTAAAAAATTACAGAGCAATATCGCTGATGTCTATTTTTAAGTTATTGAGCGATAATATTTTTACTATAAATGTTTCTAAAATTAAAACTATCATATTAGATAGATACAAATTCGGTGCAAAATTTGATGTATAGGTTGATACTAATTTTATTTCAGATTGTTAGTTTTGTATAAGAAACTAGTAACCTCCAGGGGTTATACGCAGCCTTAATTTGGCGCATTTGGTTTATAATGGTGTATGTAAGTATAACACCGATTGTATTAAATATATTTTACTCAAAATTTTTTCAAAATTTTTACTCAAATTTTACTCAACATTTTTTCACAAGATTTTAAGATCTAGTAATTTTTGCCGGCTTCTCCCGTGTCTTAACAGCGCTGGATTATACAATGAAAAAATTGCTGTAAACTAGAAACTAGAAACAATTATTTTTGCGCAAAAGTAAAAATGTCAATAAAACGTCATTTCCACGAAAAAGAAACAAGTTTATATGTACTGGTATTCCGCACAGCTGCATAGTTTTAATTGGTGTGAAATGTTGTCATAGTGGCTTTCATCACCGCGGTCGCCGAGCGTGGAGAAGACAATCGCGGGCAAGAGCTGCTCGTGTCGCCTCCTGCCCACAGAACAATGACAGATGAAAACTCAAATCTACGCTGAATTAGGGACTTTCTCCGCTGAAGATGTGCGCGACAAAAAATGGACAATAATGGTTTTATTGTTTAAGATTTAAAGATGTTTTTCAATGCTAGTTTCTCTAAAATTACTCTTTGGTATGTCCCAGTTTTAATGGAACGCTTTTTCACGATCAACAACGCATAAAATACATTTTTTTAACGTAATACCTACTACAATTTCTTAAAATCTCTAAAAGTTGCAAATTGGAAAATGTAGCTAGGAATATGAAAAAATTCCATATATCTTTAAGAGGATATGTACACCAAATCAATAGATATTTCATAACAAGCATTTATATGTTATTTGCGACGATAATTTTAACTTTCAGTTTGCTGTTAAGTATCGTCGTAACTCCTAAAGATGCACGAAGAAAAATTACTTCATTTTCGAAATAAAAATGTCTTTATACTATATACCTATGAACTGAATAGCATGGGTTAATTCAGCACGCGAGTTTTTATGCGCTTACTGCGAAAAGTGAATCCAAATTTTACAATTTTGGGATTTTTGACTAAGTCCTTGCAAATTAGCACAATTATAACGATACCTATAAAAATTTAAAATTTAAAAGGAATTTTAAATAATAATATGCATACAGAATTAACAAAAAAAATCAGCTGTGGCCACCACAGGACCGACAGCCATCATAAAGTACTTGTATAAAATACATTCCAGCAGCAGAGTAGAAATAACTTGGCCTAATATTTTCTAACAGAGATATTATTTATCATGACCATGGAAACGTTACATATAAGTATGAAAAAATTGAGACTATTAAAAAACTTTTCGTTTTTCGAAAAATTTTACAAAAATAATTCGAAATTTTTCGTTTTATCAAAAAAGTCTAAAATAAAAGTTATTAATTATTGCTTTTATAGCAACTTTTGTTCAATTAATTTTTTCGAAATATTTTCTGTTGTGAAAAAATCTTAAAATCGACACGAGTAAACTCCCATTTTTAGTCAACCGATTTTTACCAAAAGTTGATCAACTCGTGCCATTGATGGCAGAAGCTTAAATATGAAGTTTCATAAAAATCCTTTCAGCCGAATTTGCTCTGCACGTGTACACAGACGGACAGATAGACGGACAGACAGACAGACGGACGGACAGACAGACATCATGCTAAAAATAGTCATGTAGGGACCTCAATTCGTGAAGATCTATCGAAATCTCGAAATGTCAAAATCGGTAAGATCACAATACCTCCCTTATATATGTCCAGCTGTAAGCGTCCATCTCGAGTTTTCGGACTTTGACCTGTTTACCAGATTATCCAATTCGAATACAAAGCGTACCCGTCGAAGACTCGCGTGGATCCCCGAGGCATCGCTAGGTGACTAAATGGCGTACCCACACTTTCCGGATGCGGGTGTCTATAACCCGACTTTTGAGCTGCCTTAGAACTTCGCGAGCGATCTCGTGGGTGAATTGGCGACCTGAGACTTTGGCCTTGTTCCATGCGACTCTGTACTTGTCTCTTCCATCTGGTCTTCTTCTGCCTGACAAGGATCTCTGTGATCTCGCTTCTTCAATCTGGACTCCCAGGTCTGACGTGCTAGACTCCGTAGCCAAGCTCTCCTCAAAAACACTCCAAGAAGGCACCGGGCTTTGGACATCTGTCCCGTAATTTCGGACCTAGACCTGTTTACGAAGTTAACCAGTCCGAGTACAAGGCGTCTCGATCTACCTTGTAAATAAAAACAGGTCTTCAATGTTCTTAAATCCCGTGGACGAAAAAGAAGTTTTTGGCATTATTACAGGTCTGAATAATTCGTACATTAACGATATTTATGAATTAAATGTACAAATAATTAAAGCAGCTGCTCCTGTGATAACACCTATACTGGTTCATATTATAAATAGTTGTTTCGAAATGGGTCAATTTCCAAATAGTCTGAAGTTATGTAAAATAGTTCCTGTACATAAAAAAGGTGATTTAGAAAACCTTGACAACTACAGGCCAATAACAATAACACCAATATTCTCTAAAGTAATAGAAAAAGCATTTAAAAATAGATTAATAAATTTTCTCAATACTTTCAAAATACTTTCAGAACAACAGTTTGGTTTCAGGACCAAAAAGTCTACAATAAATGCTGTTATTACTTTAGTAGAGGAGATAATAAAACAAATGGAATTGGGTTGTCATGTTGTTGCTACTAGTTGCGATCTAACAAAAGCTTTTGACTGTGTTGGCCATAAAATTCTTCTTATGAAACTTGAATACTACGGCATTCGAGGTAATGCATTAAATATTATCAAGAGTTTTTTGTTGGATCGTCTACAGGTGGTTCTCTCGGAAAATACTGCCTCAGACACTGAAACCCTAAACGTAGGTATACCTCAAGGATCCATAATTGGCCCTGTCTTGTTTATTATTTATATTAATGACTTGCCAATAAATCTGTTAGATTATATAACCATCATGTTTGCAGACGATACTAGTATCTTGCAAAAATGTCTCCCGGATAATGTATCTGTAATCACAGATAGCATGATAAACAGGGCGGGTGACTGGTTTGGAGCCAATAAACTTGCTCTAAATAATAATAAGACGCAAAATATCGTTTTCAGTCACAATAGACTAGTACATAATAACGTGCTATACGATACCAAAAGTGTCAAATTCCTAGGATTAAACATAGATAGTCCACTGAATTGGAAAAATCATGTAAATTATGTTGCAAATAAGATGCACAGAATTATATACATGTTACTTATTCTTAGGAAAACAGTTAATATCGACACGCTGAAAACAGTATACCATGCGCATCTTCAGAGCGGTATAGCCTACGGTTTAATCCTATGGGGTAACTCCACAGACTGGAAGCGTATATTTACCCTACAAAAAAGAGCAATTAGAACAATGGTAAGAGTTGATTCACGTAGAACCTGTAGAGACCTCTTCGTAAGCCTGAAAATATTAACGTTGCCATCGTTATATATTTATCAGCAGATATCATACGTGAGAGACAACATGCCGTTATTCAAGCTCAACTCTACTATACATTCACATGACACCAGAAAAAAGGGTAATATACGCCTTCCAAACTTGAAATATAACATTTCTAGAAAAACACCGCAATACATCCATCGAATATCAAAACCTAAAATCTGAACAACTAAAAATTAAACTGAAATCTTTTTTGATTAACAAGGCCTACTACACTGTAGATGAGTATTTGATGGACAATATTGTTTTCCCTGAGCACAATCGGGCTCTTGCTCATTAGTTTCGTTTGTGTTATATAACTAGTTTTGTTTTTTTTATCTGCTTATACAAGGTGTCTCAAAAGAAATTTTATATTTAGTGGATCGATTAAAAAAAAAGTAAGCCGTATATAGAAAAAATGTTTATTAATTATTAAAATACACTTTTTGGGGATTTATTTCTTAAAAATAATATCGTCTAAATGTAGACCCTCGCGTTCTCGGCACTCATTTAATCGAACAGTAAAATTACTTATGACGTCTCGGCAGGTGGACTCAGGGATGGCTGCCATTTCGTGACGGATATTTTCTTTTAAATGCACCAGTGAAGTCGGTTTATTGGCGTAAACTTTAGATTTAAGATAACCCCATAGGAAAAAGTCCATAGGGGTTAAATCTGGACTGCGTGGAGGCCAATTTATGTCACCTCTCCGGGAGATCAATTTGCCTGAGAGAATTTCACGAACACGTGGCGGAGACATATTGGACATGTGTGAAGTTGCTCCGTCCTGTTGGAACCATATTCTTTGGTTATAGCCAGGAAAGTTTTGCAGTTCAGGTACCAAGAAGTTGTCTAACATCTCCACATAACGCTCTGAATTCACTGTAACTGCACGCTCCCTTTCGTCTTCAAAAAAGTAAGGGCCGATAATTCCTCGCGCCGACATCGCAGCTCGTACGGTCACTTTAGGCGAATGTAGGGGTTTCTGATGTTTGCGTTTCGGATTCGTTGCACTCCAGTAGCGGCAGTTCTGCTTATTTACGTGGCCATTAAGATGAAAATGAGCTTCATCCGAAAACAAAATGTTGGTAAACGTTGAAAATCGCTCAATCACCTGATTTACGAAATTAAGCCTCTGACTGGCATCTTGGGGCTTTAATTCTTGCACCAATTGAATTTTGTAGGGGTGCAGCTTTAGGTCTTTGTGCATAATGCGATGTAATGATGATCTATGCACATTTAAAGCACTTGCGCGCTTCCGAATTGAAAGGTTCGGGTCGTCACGAACAGACTGATTAACATTATCCACGTTTTCTATCGTTCTTGATGACCTAGGTCGCCCGGATTTTGATTTATCCAGCGTTGTACCAGTCTCTTCAAACTTTTTAACCCAATGTCGAATGAGAGGAATGCTTGGCGCATCATTTAAGTGGCGAAAACCTCGAATACTGCAGAATTTTCTACGCGCTACAGTCGCCGAATCACCGTTTTTGTAAAACTCTCGCACGCAAAACGCGCGGTCTGCTCCCGAGAAACGCTCCATAGCGATTGAATTCCCAAGAGCCAGGCTACCGATTGACATAACCCCCGCGCCCCTCGGATACGTTGCGTTCACGCAGTAAGCTAAATAAATATAAAATTTCTTTTGAGACACCTTGTACATATTAAATAGGTTATTTTATATTGTAAATGTAACTATGTAATATAGTAACTTTCTTCAGTCTCTACTGACGATGCTATGTACATTTTGTGTATAACAGCACTGAATAAATAAATACTAAAATACTTACTAATTTAGCCTATACTCACAAATCAACCATATTGTTCTCTTAAGCGCCAGCTCTTTCTAGGTATTTGTTTTGTTCACTTATCTTATAATCATAGATACGCATTAAACATTTTTCTTACTGCTTTTTCACTTGTCTAAAAACGTTTCCATACGAGATTAATTTTCCACTTCGCGAATATGTGTCAGATGCAAATTAATTAGTAATATTTATGCAAGTTTTTCAGTTAAATCTTGTGTTGGCAGATAGACGGACGGAAAGAGCGTAACCAGTATCCGTAACTAACGGTATAAACATGCAGCATTACATAAATATTGCGCATCACTTCAACACACTTTTTACCAACTTTTTTACCAAGTTCTCTGATGCGTGTAATTTATTTTAAAATATAATTCACATAAAAATATTATATAAATTCTCTTATAAATGTCTAACTTGATAATAGTAATCAACAGACAAAAGGAATACAAGGTATTGCTGAATTCTCTCCAACTGAAATAACTCTACTGGTTAGTAAACTTCTAGGTTAATTAAAAAATTGATGTGAAGTGTGAATATTCACACATTTCAGGGTTTCGCAGGTATATAATAAGTGGAGGCGGTATGGTGAGTGTGTAGGACAAATTTTACTTTGTAGTAATCACGGCAAAATGAACGATATTTTTAAAATAATTTATCGTCTGTTAATCATATAATAAGACTGGTTATTAAATTTACGCTCTTAAAAATTAAATACAACATTTGTCAAAATATAACTAGAATTTTGACAAAATAATTTCAACATAATAAAAATGCAAAAAAAAAAACAGAAAAAATAAAACTCACTCCGTACTCGAACTCGAAACCCTTCGTTTTCCAGAGAATTTTAGCTTCCAACACCAGCGCTCTAACCTGTTACGCCATCGACGCCTTGCATGTGAGTGTCTTACATTGGTATAACTTTTGTACTTTGTGAACCAAAAACCACAAAAAATGCGTTATTTTCCGAAAACATAATCTGATCAAAAATTCCTGTTGTACTATTTCGGTTCACACCAATATACATTACTTAGAATTTTTTTAGATTTTTAGTTTAAACCATCTGGGCTACAGGGTGTGGGACAAAAATTTTTTTGCACAATTTTGGCAAAAATCGCATCAAAATAATTTATTTTGCAAAAATAATAATTTGATCGTTAATCCACGTACTAAGGGCTTTCATTTGATACCCTACTCAGAATTTTAAAAAAATATTTTTGTTTTCGATGAGCACATATTTGTTTATATTTTTAGGGGGGTATGTTTTTTAGATATTTTAGTATTTTTCCTATGTGCGGGTCAAAGAGTTGTATAAGCATGCCAAATTTCAACTCTCTAGGTTTAGCCGTTTGGCTACAATTTTAACCGAACAGACAGACAGACAGACAGACAGACAGACAGACAGACAGACAGACAGACAGACAGACAGACAGACAGACAGACAGACAGACAGACAGACAGACAGACAGACAGACAGACAGACAGACAGACGACAAAATGACGGTATAAGGGTTTTTTGGTCATACCTACAAAACCCTAAAAATCATCTGTGGCCACCACAGAACCAACCGTCATCACAAAGTACTTGTTTAATTTATGCTGCTTTATCCAAAAATGTCTCAAATAAAAATTGTTAGTTATTGCTTTTATAACAACTTTTGTTAAATAAATTTTTTCGAAATATTTCTCTGTTGTGAAATATTCGCAAAAATCTTAAAACCGACACGAATAAACTCCCATTTCTAGTTAACCGATTTTTATCAAAAGTTGATCAACTCGTGCCATTGACAAAAGCTTAAATACGAAGTTTCATAAAAATCCTTTTAGTCGAATTTGCTCTGCATGTGTACACGGACCGACAGACAAACCGGCAGACAAACCGACAAACAAATATTTAAATTTTCGGTCCACAATCAAAAAAGTGTTATATCCTTATACCTACAACTTCCTTAAGGATATTAAACACCTCACCTTCAGAGAAATACACATAATTCTCGGCGTCAGTTACTACGTTATCCGTACAGTATAATTTTCCGTAATTGTTAGTGAATATTTTCCCATAGAAAGATAAACGGTGTTCGCCATTCACAACTAATAATATGTAATTTTGACACCAACATGTTTCCGGGGACACGTGCGTACAACTGTTTGTGGAAAGTGAAAACTGGTCATTCTGACCAATGCCTTCTTTGGCAATGAACTTGTTACATCACGAAATATAGTTTAGTTTTTTTGATAATTGAATTGATGGGTTACTGGAGATAATGTTATATAAATAAGATCACTTATAGAACAATAGAGAAATACAGATTCAACTTTGATGGTGATACGTGGACCTCTGCCGGTCCGCGAGTTTAAGAAGCACTGGACTACAATAACAAATTATTTAATGAGTCACAGTTTGGTTTTCTCCCTAATATATCTACAGGCGATGCAATTCTAAACTTAATTGCCGAAGCTACTAAAAGTTTAGAGGCTGGTGTTTACTGTCTTTCCTAGACTCTCCTAGATTTATCGGAAGCCTTTGACTGTGTTTCTCACCCATTCCTTTTAAATAAGTTGGAAAGATATGGTTTTGATGAAGGCAGTTGCGTTTTAGTAAAATCTTTCTAATAGAAAACAGTATGTAGCTATTAATAATATAAAATCTGAACCTCTGCCAGTAAATATCAGTGTTCCTCAGGGTTCCGTCCTAGGCCCGTTATTATTTGTAATTTTTATTAATGATTTTCCCTTATCAGTAAACATCAAAAGCATCCTCTACGCTGTTGATACTATTTATTGTTAGATCTAATGACCTAGATGTCTTTATTTTAACACCATTATGCCATTTTTGCCAAAAATGTGCAAAAAGGAATTTTTCCCATAACCCAGAAGGGTTAAGAAGAAATCTGAGTAATGCACATTAATGTGAAACGGATCACATCAGGAATTTTTTACCTGATAATTTTTTCGAAAGTTCCTTTTTTTGGCAGCACCGGCTTACAACTTTTATCTAACTGACTGGAGAAGTCTTTAGATGGACGACGCGGATTATTCTTTCCAATGTAGTCAAAATTTATGATTATTAATGTGTAGTCATAATTTTTACATCACTTACTAAATACCTATAAAACCTGAAATGTGTGAAAATTCACACTTCACATCAATTTTTATAAGATGTAGATATTATTTTTTATAATATATTATGATTTTTTTCATAAAAAAACCGGTTTCAATTGGCCCCGGTTTACTTAATCCACCACTGCTTCGAATGCTGAATATTTCTTATGTGAAGGGAAAGAGTTGTATCGAATGAAGACAATAGTAATTCACAGTGCCCAAAAGCTACAAAAAATACATCAAGACAGAATGTGTACATACTGTCAATATCTATTATAAAAAATGTATTATCATATATTAGCAAACATGCATATATTATACATAATATTGATGTAATCTGTAAATTTTGGAGACAGCTTTTTGTTGATGATGTAACCATATGCAAATCATATTTCCTTACGATTAGTCAGCCTAAAGGTTACTGGTTCTTCAGGGCACTTATAACATTCCTCTCTGCTATGAATTCATCGCTTAAGAAATATTAGTTACACCTTTGTATTGTAAAATAAACCAATACCCTCGACCACAGTGCAGTAAAAAGAAATACACGCATTGGGCTTCTAGATTTCTATAATTGTTGAACTTTTGGGAATCGGGAACGAGTTATCTGACTGTAATGGTAACTGTTAATGAACAGAGCATCATTTTGGATAGGTTTCTGCTATAATACTCTTAAATTTTTTAAATTTAAATTAATTTTTAAAGAATATCGAGATCTTTTATAACGGAAAACGGACTCAGACAAGGATACGTACTCAGCACCGCAACTGTTCTCACTGGTTCGAGACAACGCCGTAAAATAAGTGAGACAAAAGATTAGACAATATTCTGTGGGCTACTGGAAAATGGAAAATGTGAAAGTAGCAGAACTTTGCTATGCGGATGACATGGTCAAAATAGCAAGGAACGAGGTCGAACTACAAAACAACCAGAACCAATACAATAAAGAATTGAAGAAAATAAATATGAAAATTAGCACACAAAAAACAAAAACAATGGTAATAAGCAGGACAAAAATGCAACACAAAACAAAAATAATCGAACAGGTAGGAAAATTCAAATACCTAGGCACAGTTTTCGCGGAAGATGGAAAAATGGATGCAGAAATTATGGAAAGAGTAGGCGCAACAGGAAGAATGTTCAATAGCATCAAAGCATCGTTCTTAACTAAAAAAGAAATACTAACTAACATCAAGGTAGAGATCTTCAAAAAAGTGACAGTACCAATTTTGACATACGCCTCAGAATGCTGGACCATTACAGAGACGCACAAGTCTAAAATAAGAAGCTCCGAAATGAGATTTTTAAGGAAAATCGAAGATAAAACAAAATTGGACAGAATAAGAAATGAAGTATTTAGAGAAAAACTAGGCACAAAACCAGTAGAGACTATAATAGAAGAAGGACAGCTAAGATGGCTGGGACATATACACAGAATGAGTGAAGACAAAATAGTAAAAAGAGTTTATGAAGCAAGAACAGTGAAGAAAGTTAGACCAGGAAGACCGAGAAAAACTTGGCACCACGAAACAAAAGAAGCTGCAACGACGCCTCTCTTCGTTGCAGTTGCATTAAAGTGAGAGGAGATAAGAAAATCTACAAAGAACAGAACACGATGGAAAGAAGTATGGAGAACAACACCAGAAAATAAGTAACTCGACTATAGCCTTACACCGCAAGGTAGAAAGGCTTCAGGATTAGGCCGCGGTCTGACTGATCGAGTGCTGTCGATCGTTTGCTGTCGAGCAAATTTCAAACACACGTTAACTAAGGGCATGAGTCGCACTGAAGCATCGTTTGCCGTCAAGTAGCATCAAGTTGTTTGTATTTCAAACCGGTTTGAATTTCACACGACGCTCGAAGCAATAGCACATGCGCATTTAAGCATATACAGTTCATAACCATATATTATTTGACAGTTGGAACGTCAAAAAAAAAAACAAAATTACAATATAAAGTAAAATGGACTCGCTAATTAGTATTAACTGTTTGATAGTATTATTTTAGGTTGGAATATGCACTATTTGACAAGTGATAAACAAATTTACTTGACAATGAATGATCGATAATACTCGACAGTACTTGATCAGTCAGACCAGCTTTTAAATTTTTAAATGACACTACACGACTCGGCGCTACGTTACACGACGGCGCTCGATCAGTCAGACTGCTGCCTTAAGTAAGTAAGTAAGTTTATAGAATTTCATAAAGAGAAGATGAATACAATAAATGCAAAAATAAGAATGCAGGATACGGACATAAAAAGTTAATTTTACATTTTAAAGCAATACATATTAAATCACTAAGGGTCGGTTTCTGAAAGCTTAGTAAACTGTAAGCAAATGGTCAGCTAGGAATACAATATAACAATCCCATAAGTAACCAAAGCAACCATTGTCTAACTATTTGGTTATAGTTAACTAGGGTTCAGAACCGGCCTTCAATGTAATAGAGCTTATGTGTATATTTTACATGGCTTAATTTGTATACATAGGCACATGTAGTTAAAATTTTTATTTCTATCTTAATAATGATTTTCTTACCCGAAAGAAAATCTCAGTTATACTTATGATTGCTCTATTAGAGATTTCCACGAGTCGCCACTGATTACAAATAGTGGTATTATTTCCCATTGTAAGCAAATCCGGATTCAAAGAGAAGTTTTCCTGATTTCCTTAATTTCTGACCATTTTTGTCGAAATTCGGGAAATAGAAAATTACAAATTTTTCCCGACAATTCTTGCGAAGATACCCAGTGTATGCTGTAGTAAATTGTAGTGTCGTTCACAGCATTTTAAACATTGTCAACAGTCTCAAAATGAATACCTTTTTCTTCAGGTATATCGAAGTCATGGAGTGACAGATTATTAAAAAAACCTGGTTACAATTTAGCTACTGGCAAGTAGCTTTAAAACATTAACTGTCAATATAAATCAATTGAATGTAACTCATATAATTTAAATAAAATTACCCATGCTATCCGAGAATGAATGCGTAGAAAACGTATCTGGTTATCAAGTATAATTAGTTGCTGACAGAGGGAACCACTGTTCTTAACAGCCATTTATTTTCAATTGCTAGCTCTAGTCTTACCTATAATCAAAATCTACTTAATCTAATTAAATCAGTTGGTCGAAGAGATGATATTGTCACTACCGACTTGATTATGGGTTGATAACAGAATTATGTATGTAGACAGTTAAGTACTACTGTACAAGGAAATCTATATTTTTTTTTTCTTAAATCTGAATAAAATACTCCCTCCGTCTCAAAATATTATATACATTTACAATTTTAATTAATTAGAATAATTTTATTCATGAAATAGTTAATTTGCAAATATCTAGTAAAAAAAAGAATAATACAAAAAGTTTTAATTTAACAAGGACGTAGCTGTTTCCACAGCTTGTATGGAACTTGATAATGTTGTTTGTAATCGTCCCTTACGATGCAGTTTTGTCTTAATGTGCGGAATCTTATAGGAATTCTCTCCTTTTGCTAACTTGGTTGCTTATATAAAAGTTTGCAATGTTAGAAAAACATTATCAAGGTTTTGTATGTTTAATGCATTAAATGCATTTTGTACGCATTCAATCAGTTCGTCGATTGTATTCGATGAAGCTGTATGTTGTAAAGATTGTATAGAATTGAAAAAGCCAAGATCCAGTTCATTTGGCGGTTGTGATTTAAGTCAATTTTGGACTTCTTCCAACACAATTTTGATCAAAATTTTCCATTTTGTTAGAACAGCGGGTGTCATTTTAATTTGTCTAAATTACGCTTTTTTTTCTGTGAATTACTTTTGACATATGCAAAACTATTTGCGCGCTATTTGTTTATTAGTTGCCTAGCAACCAATTATTAAAAAAAAAAAAAAACATTATAATATTTCTAATATTTTTACGATGGTCCAATGTTAATGCCAACACCGTTATTTGAATGTTTGCCATTGCTAAGAGTACTAAGTTGGAATAGTACAATATAATGAGTATTAGTATCAAAAAGATATAATACTTCATGAGTGTATAAAAGTCTTTTTTATAAGTTTATAAAATTCTTTCTAACGTTTCGGAAACTGCTCAACGATCTATTTCCGTCTTCAGCGATCACGAGAGTGATGAACATTTCTAATTAACTTCGAGTTTTTATACCGGGTATTGTAAGGGTGGGATCAGATTATAGGTGTGTTGCTATTGGTTGGGTGGTTAAGGTCAGCTATAGGTAGGAACGGGACTACCTGCGTAGGATTAACGACCAAATTAAAGTTGTTTCTCACATTTTGTGTGGTATTGAGTTGTTTTTTACCGGATTAGTGACCTGAGGATTAGAAAGGTTGTTTTGAATAATATACAGCCAGAGTTGAGGAAATTCTATGATAGCTTGACTGACAGCATCTCGAAAGTTTTCGATCAAAGCAGACTCTTTCAATTTTATTTTGAACTTGTTTTCCTCATACATTAAGGGTTTAGCATCTTTCCATTCACGAGTTCATATTTTAACGACTGAAGTGGGCTATTGCTAAACAAAATGATCAAAACATAACATATGTATAACATAGTGCATCTACATACACTGTATATAAATAAAATATTTCCGGATTTTAACAAAAAAAAAAATAAAAATTAAATGTTTATTTTAACTTTAAGTTCCACAGTAATATTATTTTATTTAAAATTCCCGCAATACTTCAAATAATAGTTAGCCACTGGAACAGCACGTATGTTGCTAATTTGACAACTTTAATATGCGTTTTATTTTTACTTGCCCGACCTTAATATATAAGGGGCAAGTATTGTAATCGCGAAAATTTTCGATGTCGAGATTTTGACTAATGACCACGTTTCATAGTCCAGGGAATACAAAAAACCTTATTTTCGTGTCGTCCGTATGTGTGTGTGTGTGTGTGTGTGTGTGTGTGTGTGTGTGTCTGTGTGTGTGTGTGTGTGTGTGTGTGTGTGTGTCTGTGGGTGTGTGTACACGATAACTCAAAAACAGTTTAACTTAAAGAGTTCGTTCTGGTACTAAAAATTTGTCCTAATAATTGGGAATAACTCTATTGTTTTTTATTTAAATCCGAAACCGGAAACGGAAGTTATTAAACTTTAAAATTTAAAAAAAAAATCGTAACTAGTAAACCAAGCCTTGGACAAAAATTTGTATAGAACATAATTTGATGTATTTTTGAAAATTTACCTAAATCTTCTTTTAATTTTTTTTTTTAATTATTTTTTTTATGTATTTTTTTATTATTATTATTATTTTTATGGGAGGGCAAGTCTAGCGGAGGTCTCCCTTCGCCACTGGTTTTTCTATTGTGACAATGACAGTATAAGAATGTAGTGAGCCGTTTATTTCTAAATATTTTTTTGAAAATCCTGCATACAAATCCACAGTATCAGAGTTTAAGCATATGTTAATTCTAAAACTCGCTAGAGGGCTTCAAATATGCAGCTACTTCATATCCGTAACCAATTGGACGTCACAGTTTACCCCGCAGCTTATGGCTAAAATTAATGATTGATTATGTATAATATGTGTTTAATTTGTTCAAATGGTTATTGCATAGATAATGATACGAGTTCACGGCCTAGAGCTGTTATGGGTTGTTAAATATGTGATTGATTATCGCAGTACAGTTATTTGTTTAATTTTTAAACAGTTTTGCATATCCAGAAAAAAATCATCTTGTGAGTTCTTAGTTTTACGCCATCAAGAAGCGAAATTATATAATGAGATGAAAGTTGTAAGGACCGCAACATCTTATGACTCAAGGAAAGAGAAGTATCAGTCAAAGAAAAACCTCCAAGAGTAGTTCAGGTGCACATCTATAATTTTTTCCAAGCTGCTGTTTCAACACCATATCACGGAAATGTCCAATACGAAAAGGTGTTCGTCAGGGTTGTGTACTATCGCCACTGTTGTACAAAATTTATAGCGAACATCTTATGAGATTTGTATTGGATTGGATATTGAAAAAATATCGAACCTTCGTTTCGCCGATGACACCCTTCTTATTGCTGGAAGTGAGGAAGAACTTGTAGATCTCTTGGACAAACTGAATACTACTAGTGCAGATTACGGGTTGAAGATAAACTGCAACTAAAATTATGATCGTTGATCGTGCAAACGAGTCTATGGGAAAACCCCATAGAGTTGCCGATTGGGAAGTTGTTGACAGTATGATATATTTAGGCTCTCTTATCCATAATTCAAGTACATATGAATATGAAATACGTTTCCACATCCAACTGGCACGCGTTGCAATGAGTAACCTGACAAAGATATGGAAAGATAAAAATATATCGCGTCAAACCAAATGTGCACTGGTAACCTCCTTAGTCTTCTCTGTTTTCTATTACGCCTCTGAAACATGGGTTATCAGAGCAGCAGATAGGCGTCGCATAGACGCATTTGAAATGTGGTGTTGGCGCCGCATGTTACGAATACCATGGACAGATAAGCGTACAAACATGTCAGTTCTTGGAGAAATCAATTCTACCCAGCGTCTTTCAAGTCTAACCTCTGCACGAATACTGAAATTCTTTGGGCATATAACCCGCCACAATAATTTGGAAAAACTTATCGTACAGGGGAAACCAGATGGAAAGCGCCGTCGCGGTAGATCGCCTACTCGATGGATCGACTCACAGGAACGAGTCTTGTGACAGCTGTTAGGGATGCTGAAGATCGAGTGACTTGGCGACGGGTAGTCCGAAAAACATTAAATGAAGATAACACATATTCATGTGGTTACTACACATCGTTCACGATGTTATATTAAGAAGAAGAAGTTTCAAAAGAATATCCGTAATGATTCACATTCGAAGATGCTGTAAAAGAATCAATAACTAAACTAAATTCTATGTTAAAATTTAAAGTATTTCTATAGTAATCGTTAACATTTTGAAATTTGTAGTAATGACCAGTTTAAATGTAATATTTTCTGGTCCAAATCGGCTATTTCAATGTTTTAACAATCTGGTGGATAACAAGTATCGTGGGAAGTTTAAAATCAAATCTTACTCAGCACCAAACGTGTCCAACAATTTGGAAATCGTGTCTACCTGATTTTACTTTCATTATACCTCATTATAAAATTTTGAAACCACGAATTTTGGAAAAGATATTTAATGTGAATAACTTGTTTTGCTTCCAAGTTACAACCTTTTTGCTTGAAGTACATCTAAATATGTTATCAACAAGGTTCTATCAGAATAACTTGGTACTTTGTTGATAAATTGAATCAATATTATGTGGCTCCAATATATTATAAAAATAATCAGGTTCCATCTGCTGCATTTCAGCTATTTGAGCATGTTGATAGAACGTTGTTGTCAAAATTAAACTCAATCAATGAAGAAAAATTGTTCTAAGTTATAATATAAAGCTCTGTCTGCGCTTAGCAATATACTCATTGACAAACAAGGTTCTAAGTTTATTTCAATGCTGGTAGATAAGACTATTTATGTGAACTAGAAGCAGTAATGCATGCAGATTCAAACTTTTAATTTAGAAAACTTACTGCAATAAATGGCAATTAAACATTATTAGGAAGGTAGAATTATGCATATGAAATCTTTTTACCTTAAAATCTCATTTTCCTCAAAATTGTAAATAAAACCCTTTTATTTTAAGGTCTTGATTTGTCATTAGCTTCAAACAAAGTTGAGAAATAGCGCAATGATTAATTTTGATTCCATTTAGAACCTTAATGTGATGTTATCAAATTTAATATACTTTTTATTTTGTCTGGAACACCAAGTTCCATTGCGATACATCATGTGATCCGTCCTTTAATTGCTCATTGGCTATGATGGATTTGTCGTACTTTGCACAAAATTTGTCTGTAGAATTTAAAGCCACTTTTTTAACATGAACCACCAAATTATATGTCACAGTTTTCAGCTGATATATTCTCAGAAAGATGCAGGATGAAATGGAGAATCCATTGATATAAATGACATATTTTCAAGAAAAATGCGATACGTCGCACTTTGCATCTATACACTTAATAAATTTCTATCAATCAATGCAACCATAAAGTACCATTCATATTGATAGTACTTAATTCATAGTGTTAATGCTGACGCGTAAGAATGTTTGTTCTACACAAATCCGCATAACCATTCATATTTCCAATTTAGTACATAAGCGTAAGAAACTATTTAACGCATAATGTTAAAAGTTTGTCAACTTCATACTCTCAACATTAACATTAACATTAAAACACTGACAACTGTCAAAATAACGGAATATATTATACGGTAATACCCCGCCACTCGACTGCCTCTTAGCTCGACGTTTTCGCCATTCGACGTAAATATCGAGAGTGAGAGTCGACGGAAGCATCGCTATCCGACGCGTGATCGATTACCGATCACGTGATACATATTTTGGTAAACAAAGCGAAATGAACGCATGACCAGCAGTTCGCGCCTAGATATCTTGACGAAAACAACTTAGTGCTGCTATGAACTTTTTGCTTTTTGCTAAAATAAGTGTTATATTATTATATTTATAATTATGGGTCCAAAGAAGGCTAGAGATGCAAGAATAGATAAAATACATATATGTATTTCCTTATATGTATATTTATATATGCACATATGATTCCCTTTAATTCTTATGTGGAAATTCGACTCGCCACTCGACGAAATCGCTCTTCGACGCTTTTTCAGAACGAATTAACGTCGAGTGACGGGGTATTACTGTACTTGAAATTCGAATAAGACTTGTGGATGCAGCTTGTGATATAATTATAAGTAAAAATGTTGAAACTAATATTGAAAAATAGATGTTAAGTGAGAATTTTTGCACATTTCAGGGTTTCGCAGATATACAGTGATAAATTTCAAAATAGATGAATATATTATACAGGAAATTGTAAAAAGACTTGTGGCTGCAGTTTATGATATACTGATATCATAAACTATTAAAATATATAAATATATTGACACTAATAAAAAATTTATGTGAAGTGTGATTTTTCACATATTTCAGGGTTTCTCAGGTATCTAGTAACCACGTTAAAGCAGCAAGCTATATGTGTGTGGAACATTTTATTTTGCGGTAATCAAGCTAAAATGAACAATATTTTAAAAATAATTTATCGTTTGTTATTATATGTACTAGGAGCTTTTATTTAAAACACTGCATAAAATATATATTTTTTCAACAATAAAAAAATTAATCTGACAAAAACTCCTTCGGAACTATTTTGGTTTCCATCAATGTGGTGGGAACAAAAGTTCACACTTTTTTTGTGAAATCAAAAAGTTAGGTTAGAGCGAGTAGCTTCAGGAACATTGTAGCTATTTTCTATAAGAACTTAATAAATATTATTTTGGTTCTTTTCAGAAGTACATTTAATAAAAAAAACAATACATATATTTAATAATAAGCCCTTTTTGTTATAAATTGTTTAGTAATAACTATTGCGTATAGATGGCAGCTAGATCAATTTATCTATTAAATATGGTTAAATATGGTCCTTTCTCAGTTCAGCTCAGTTATTGAACCGGGAACTTATATTGTCAATCCGCTTCAGTCTGTCTCGTTAGAATAGTTGGCTAAATAAATTAATACTGGTGGTTAAACACATGTTGATTGATTTTTCGCCAGATTGCAAATATACATATAGACAAAGAAGTTTAAGAAGGTATGATTTAAATGTCAGTAAACAGTTCGAAGAGTGTTGATCTCCAATGGACAGAAATGATCCCATCATTAGCTATGTGTGTCATTCACGCAACAGTCGGCCGGTGTTTCTGCTGATGTCTAATCGCCTGTTACATAACGCGGAATTTCCGCTACATCTGCATAAACCATAATTGTTCCCTCTAATGCCAACCTTTTTGCAATATAACGTTAGTTTGTACCTAGTTTGTTATTGGATTTTATTGTTTTATTATTTTTAATGATGAATAATCACAGGTGAAACCAATAAAGCTTGAAGATAATCATACATCTCAATAACTCGCAAAGTCGCCTTTCGCAGTTAATTGAGCATTAAGGTTTTCTATTATGCACCCAAAACATATTCCTTCCTTCTCTTTTTCTAGAATTTCTCTCAATCTTTTGCAAGGTACCCATGAGCCAAGTGATCTTCTAAATCTTCTTTCTCAGATCCTTAATTTGTGTACTTGTGTCCTTCTTACATGTCTTTTAAATTGTAATTTCTCTTATTTTCTGACAGTCTGCTTGAAAACAGGGTGCCGCTGACCAG